>QPKB01000005.1:51551224-52022889 GCA_003546025.1 Camphora micrantha | reverse complement strand
TTATTAGGGTTGCAATGGTTTCAGATTGGAACCGACAGTGGACCTGAACCCGTTTCTAAATAACGATTCCGTTCCAAATCCATTTTTTACTATGAACCTATTTAGTTGGATTCCAGACTCGGATCTGATTCCGAAACCGGATTCACTTAAAGAAATGGAATCTAGTTCCAAAATTTATTCTAATTTATTTTTATCTTTTATTTTTTTTTAAAATAAGCATATCATTCAGCTTATAACAGTACATCGTCCACTACCTCTAATATTTTATATAAAAAATGTCAAAAAAAAAGTTAATTTTGATGTACAAGTTGCAAATATCAAAGACTCATGTGCTATATCCATAGGTCGGAACCTATATGGACCCGGACCCGGACCTGGATTTGTATAATCAATCATAACCTAAATTAAGTTCCAGATCCGGACCCGTTTATGAATTCGAAATCTAAAATAGGTTCCAGACCCGATTTTTTACGGGTCGGAAACTTTCGGGTAATAGAATAATCGGATACCCATTTGCAACCCTACTTTTCATTTACCCCGCCCTCACTATTTAATAGGCATTTGAGTTGGGACCGCAATTTAGATTGCATATGAAAAAAATGCAGTACGCTCCTAGGAGAACATTACCTACGAAATGAGGGTCATCATCTTCTATAAAAGTGATCAAAAGTGATGTTGGCATTCAGCAATGTATCACTTGGTAGCCATTTTATTTGGGCGGCCCACAAATTGATAGTATCTGCTGATGATGGTATGGTGTTTGCATCAACTGGAAAAATGAGGTGGACATGGTGTCCTGAACCCTGATTATCAGGTTTTAATTAAATGGGCCATCCAAACGCGCTGCTCAACCAACTCATGAATTTATGCTCTATATCAATAATAGATGGACCACTTATGGCATCTAAGATAGGAATGAGTGCAAAAGGCAAAACCAGAGAGCGGGGATATAGTGTTTGCTTTGAAACACTGAACCACCATAAACAAAAAAAAAAACAGGGGCAAAGAGCTGTTCTGGCCCTCACATGATTTTCAATGGATGACACAGTGCACAGCTCAGCACACGGATTTTATGGTGCACAGCTACCTGGTGGGGCTCACCTGATCACCAATCCAATTGGGCCACACACAGCCACTTTGATCGTGATGGATCCTATGGACTTTGCATCAGTCTGTTGAGACTAACAGTTGTTTTTTCATGTAAAATTTTTAGACTTGTGGGCTACAAACAAGGGATTAAGATGATCTGGTGGGGCTAAAGATTTTAGGAAAATATAGGGTCATTTAGATCTTTTGATTCCCTCACTTTTCTCTTGATTGGAGATGCTTTGGGTTGGCCACACAGCAAGGTACGAAAGAGTTTGCAGTGTATAGGCCCTAGGGGACAGCCCTCCCTGATTTTGATTCACATATTGTAAATCTACCCTTCTATTTTTTTTATTTTTTTGGTTCTTATAATTTTAGCTTTCACAATTAAATTTTATAGGAGTAAGGGTGTATTTGCATTCAAGACTATAAAAGTTAGCTTGAGTCTTTTTTATTACCCATTGGATTTATAAAATTGAATTCCAATAAATTACAATAATCTTCTTCAAAAAAATAAGGTAAGGATTCATAAATGGCCATAAAATAAGTTTCCCTGTAATGAAAACTCAATTGAAAGGAGATGTATAGTAAATAGTCGATTCATACTTGTATATCAAATTATACTAAAGTCGGTCACTTGTGCAACCTTGCTTTGTATCTTTCGTTTATCGCCATTTTTGTTATTAGAATAGTGGAACGCATTTTACCATGAAATCCTAAAGGGTTTGTTTAATGCATGTATAAATTCCCAAAGTTATGTTTTTATAAGAGGTTGTAAATAAAGAGTTAAAGGTGGATATCAAAAAATGACTCTCAAATAGCTTGCCCTTAATACCCATGGTAATCTAAATCTTAGGAAAGTCGAGGCTCATCAACATCCGTGCTTTATATCCTTTACGGCTTTACCCCTCGCCACGTCCTTCAGTCCTCCTCTCTCATTTTTAACCTAAAAAAATTAAGTCCATGAAAGGAAAAATAAAGAGGGACTCATTTTCTATCTTGTAAACATTTGAAAATTGAACACGCACAATTCCACTCGCACACCATTGTCCCAAACTGTTGAGCTACTCCTTCTCATGCCACTATTGTTTTCATGTTCCTGAATTTCCAACGACACTTTCCCATCAAAGGACTGAAGTTTGAAAAAGTAAAGGCAAAAATTACAAATACACAGCAAATAGTCTCATATTTACTAGGAAGTTTATCAGCACATGCCATGGTAAATCAAAATCTATAAGAGTTAGTCTCATTTGCCTCTCCACCTTCTATTTTTTTAATCTCATAACTCTTTAATATCCTCTGTAAAAACCCATTTTACTATCAATTTATTGAGATTCATTATCAAGTAGGCAAACACGCCCTTGCCTAATTATTGCATTGAAAAAAAAAAAAAAAGAGAGAGATGGTGAGAACACACACTTTTCTAGTGGGCAAGGTTGGATGTGAGAACATGATGTAAAGAAGAAAAACAGAGAGTATTTTTACATTAAATAATTTTGCATTATGAATATTTTTCTCTCCCTACACTCAACATTAAGACTTATCTCATGTAATTAAACTCCCAAGAATTACAAGACTTTGTATTTCTATAACGGTTTAAAAACGAAGAATTAAAAGTTAATTTCCAAAAACGAAATCAAATAAATTCCCCTTCAATGAAGATTGAATCAAGGGAGGAGAAAATGAATGCCCAAACATCACACTTCTAATTCAAGTCGTAGAAAAATAATACCCCATCTACATTGTCTCTTGTGACATTTACCCCTTAGGTGGTATCCTTCAAAGCTCGCCTCTTTGAGAATCCTATCTGGAGGTCATTGGAACATGAGTTCCTATGCATTTCATGCAAACATAAAAGGGCCTTACGTTTATTATTGAAAGCTGAAATTAGCCACTTTTTTGTCTAGATGAAGTTTTTCCTATATATCACTTCATTCAACTCTCAACATAATGAAAGATTACCAATTGAAAAAAACATTTAAATGCCGTTAGAAAATCCTCAAGTGACTACAGTCCCAAGCTCATATGAAAGAGGAGGGAGGGTTGCATCATATATGTCGACAATCCGTGTAGATCTTTATCACAACCATAAGAGGCCACTTACTCAAACAAAAATCTGATTTACCCAATGTATATGGGAGAGATAAGGATTTCACGTACCTAAGAGAATAGTCATTTATCAAATAAACTAAACACCCACGTAACAAACAGACAAAAAACAATCAAATGCATCTACCATAATCAAAATAGTTCTCTACAGCGCCTTTGTAATTCTGCTTGATGACTTTATTGACAATATGAAAATAAAAACAAAAACACACAAGATACCTTCATCTGCTTAAATGGTTAAGATAAAAAAACTCAAAATATGGACACATTAACATGTCTGCTCCATTATTTTCCTCTCCACTGCTTAATCAGTTGGGTCCCATGAATGATTTATTATTATTATTATTATTATTCTCTTGCACTGTTTAGCTTCGGGTGTTTCAATTTCTTTCCTCCAAGGCACCAAACATGAGAAAAGCCGATATTTTCCATGAGATGCAATTCAATACATCCAAACGGACCTTCATAAATTTCAACCACCTACTCTTGGGGATGGTGGGAGTCACGATCATAATCCTTGGGTATGGTCTTTGTTGATCATTTATCCATTGTTATCAAGTGCCACGTGCACTTTGTATAGAATCATTTCTATGTCAATAAAGCTTTGATATGGACCTAGAGAAGAACACTTCCAAGCTTCACGTGGATAAGGGAAAAGGACTCCTCGTCGACATGTTATTGCAAATTTGCAATGTAATGCCAAATAAAGCAGCCAGATACAAAAGCAAACTCCCCCCACCTACCAAAAAAAAAAAAAAAAAACCATTTATATGGTTCTTAAAAATATTTTTCAATCCCGTTGTAGAACCCACATTGTGTTTGTGGAGTGACGTAAGGCATGAGTTTTCTCTCCATGTTTTGAATTCAAAACCATCATAGACTTATCCGATGCGCATTTGTATGTGTTAGTAGGCACCACATTAGTGAATAGTTACACGTTGGGTCAAAGACCTCATCGATACTTACATCATTAAAAAAAAGAACTATATATAATAAGAGTTTATTAGATTAGTCTAAATTAAGCAACTTTGGATTTTAAGTTTTACCTTGTATTTAGTTTGTTAGTGGAAATTATGAAAGATTTATATTTCAAACTTGCTTTCTTTCTGGTTGGAGCAGAGGAAGGTTTGAAGATTTGCACCTATGTACTCTTCTATACATGGAGAGTGTTTTGGAATTTAACTTTTTTTTTGGCCAATTTTGTCTCAAATGTATATAAACTAGTTCATTCGGCCTCTTATTGGAAATGGTCATGAGCTTTTTCCTTATTTTTAATTCAATTATAACTACTCTTACCAATATATATATATATATATATATATTAGAACTTCAATTAGATATTTGCAAAACTTTGAGACTTGGAATAAGCGCTTAAAATTAAAAGTTTCCAGATGTTGCTTGAGCCTTTTGACTTCAGGGAAATAGTGATATTCAAGAAAAATAAAACAAAACATTTTTTGGGGGCACCAAGGAAATTTTGGTGTTACACAAACATGTTATTTGTCTTAACTCTTTATACAAAAGGCAAGAATATACTTCACCAATAAATTTTTGATAAAAAAAAGAGTAAAATGTAGAAAATAAGATCTTAAATCATTAAATTTAGCATAAATAGAATCTACGTGAAATAAAATGGCACTAAAACTTTTGTATGCCAGCATTCTTCTAGGACTTGTTTGTTTGTTTGGAACTGGATTTCCAAAAATGTCAAGATAAAAATGGTTAAAATTGAAGAGCTAGGTGAAGATCCGCAAATATTTATAAAATAATCTTTCCTCTAAATAAAGTGAATTAAGGAAATAT
Source organism: Camphora micrantha (assembly GCA_003546025.1). Lineage (NCBI taxonomy): Eukaryota > Viridiplantae > Streptophyta > Magnoliopsida > Laurales > Lauraceae > Camphora > Camphora micrantha. Next base: position 52,017,891 of record QPKB01000005.1, on the reverse strand, counting down.
GGAAAATGAATGCCCTAGCATCACGTTGATATATCAAGTCCAAAGAAAGTCTCATATATACATATCCATTTTATATTCTACACTTCTTACTTCTTTAATAATTATAAGTTTGGAGCCCTTTTTACCACCCAATCTTAGGAGTTTTATTTTATGTGTTTTTAGGATTTGTTACCTTTTTAGTTTTAACGATGGTTAAAAATGAAGAATCAAAAGGCAAATATCAAAAATACCCATCATCGTCTTATTAATTCAAATCTCAAGAAAGGCAATGTCTTATTAATAATTTTCTGGTAGAGTTACTCTAACACTAAATTCTTACTGTCTATTTTTTTGCATTAAAATACATATGAATTCACAATGAAATGAATTCTGTCAAATTATTATTAAAGACATGAAGGTGAAGGATATGATGTGAGGTGAAAGTTATAAGATCCATAAGACCGTCGCTTTTCTATATATTGAATTATCAGTTGATGGCGAGTGAGAAATGTGACCGAGGCGAAATGCTCTTCTACAAGCAATCATGAATGCATACTGGCTCTATGGGGCCCGCCTAAGGCCACCTTTGATCAACATAGGCTCTTTCACACTGTCTTTCCCCCATGATTTTGGCACGACGTCCAACTTCAATAAAATAAAGCTTTTATCCACCATTGGATTGAATATTTGAGAAATATATATAGTTCAAAGACTACTTACCCGTTTAGCATTTTACTTTTAAAATAAAGTGGAATGAAGTGGAATTAAATGAAAGAATAAAATATAAATAGGTTATGATGGTATTTTATTTTTAGTTGTTTGTGATGGAATATTTTTCACTTTTTGTATGAGGAAATTGAATTTTTTTGTCTTCTAGTGAATAAATGTAGATGCTTTTTGACTTTTTTTTGAAAAAGATGGAGGGAGTTATGGTAAAAAAATGCTTTTAATTTGATGTTTAACTTGACTTAACTTTATAAGTAAAATTACCAAACGGGCTTATGAATATTAAATAAATGGCTAGTTAGCTAGTATGATCTAACGTTGCTGAATTTCTTTGTTGATACTTATCCACAAGGAGATGACCCTATGAGATGAACTGCATATAAAAAGTATTATAATAGTATAAAAGTCCATTACCAGATAACTATGTATTCATTTTCCACATTCTTTTGATTATATTTTCAAACAAACATACTCAAATTCAATACAAGAGGTGGCCCACTCAAGAAACCCAATGATTCTCAAACTAGGGTCTAGATACAGAGACAAATACAACCCAATGATTCTCAAACTAGGGTCTAGATACAGAGACAAATACAATGCAAGACCAGAACAAATTTCAATGTTAATCTATCTGCGGTAAGAGCTAGGATTTTGGTGTTTGGACGCTCTTAGATCGAAGAATCGCAAGCCACGTGCAGTCTTCTTCGTTTTTACATCTTTTACCCAATACTGAAATCTCCGTTCAAGTCTTCAGTATCTTTTATTGTGCTGCTCTGTTTTCAACCTCACCAATTTATCTTTTTGCCTGATAGCCTCTGCCAAAAGAAATCTGAACCGCAAATCTTTTCACTTCTGTACATTTCACCCCTCCATTAATATTTTCAATTGATTCGAATCTACTCGGTCTCAGTAATAAATGACAGAAGTTGGGCTTTCCTGTTTGAGCTACAGGTTAGCCATCCATGCACAAAAGGTTCTTTTGCCCTCCATACAAATAACTTTTCTTATGTTAGGTTACTTGAGTATCCATAGGCGTGTTTGAACGGTTTTCTTAGGCTCCAATTTTTCCACTTTTTCTTTTTTTGGGTTGTTGTTGTTGTGGTGAGTAAATCTGATGTTTTCGAATTCACTAGTTTGTCTGGATTCCGAATCTCATTTCAAGAAAGAAAAATAAATGCCCTTAGCTTAAGAAGAACTTAAAATCAAATAGAGGAGTTTTGGTGGGGGCCTTATTATTGAGTGATGGACTTAGAGATGTAAATGAGTTTCCAATTATCCGATTACCCAGAGATTCCGACTCCTTAAAAATCGGGCTTGGGTCCTTATTTAGGCCCCAATAAGTAAATAGATCTGTGCTCGGTTCCACCTTGGTTCGAATCTGTGGACCCGATACATTACCTCAATTTTATAAAATCTCTCTTAAAAATCATATTTTTTAATACCATTTTATACCTAGATCCCGGACTTAGATCCAGACCGGTCCCTTATATAGTTATGGTTCCGATTCCGGAGCTACGAAATCAGTCCCGGGTCCGGATCCGGGTCCACCATGGATTCGGATTGAAACTGACCCGTTTACAAATCTAGTTGGACTGAAATATCAAGTTGGATTCATGCGCCCGTGGGAATAGTCCTAGCGGATCAATACCATTAGAAACCCTCATCAGAGGAAAAAAAAAACTCATGACGGGTCTAACTTTCTAAACTCTGCATCATTTACATACCCCAAAAAACATTGTAACGAATAATTTGAGATTTGATAGGATAACTGTTAGATTGATCACAATATGACATATTAAAAGTAAAGGAAGATAAATAGGCATTAAGTATATAGCCAATTCAAGGTTGCTTATCTTACAAATTTGAGCTAAATTTGAACATTGCTTAGTAGTGTACACTAGGTTTTCGGGCATACAAGCAGTTTGGATTTTCAAAAGTTAGGCCCTAAACTTCTTGAAAGAATACAGGCATACAAAATCAGGTTACAAGCACTAATTTTGAACTTGATTGATGATGGTTTCCAAATAGCACGGTTGTAAGATCCAAGGTTATATCTATAGTCCGAGTTCTCAGGCCTGTTTGGATGTTCACAGCCATCACAATCAACACCATTCAGAGGTTTTTGAAGTTTTTTGACGGGCTCCATGCCTTTTTTGATTGGAAGGAAATTTTGCATTGAAGCAGTGTCATTAAAATTGGGCTGACTGACTAGTCCAATTGAGACTAACTGGAACAATTAGCCTCTTTGGCATTGATTATATTAAAACAACGCATTTGTCAAAAAACGAACAGGACGCGTCAAACTCAGTAATTGTTGAATTGAGGGTTTGGGGACAAAGGCCCCACAGCCCCACTCATACCTGAAGAATTTTAAAATCTTCAGGAATCCCCCTATAAATTATAAAAACTTATACTCTATTTTACATTTCTCTCTTCTCCCAATATTTCTTTTATATAGAGCCCGTAAGTTTAATTTTATGGTCCGACCTTGTGGTCTAACCATCAATGAACTAGCCGCATTATAGGTCAGCTTCATTCTTTATCATCTCACATATTCTTTGGGGCCTGTTTGTCTGTTGGAATTTTGATTATCTCTATCAGGGGCTTTATGAATTTCCAGAAGGCCCGTTTGTTTGGATGTTTTTCTAACAAGAATTCTATATATTGAAATTTCTTGCCAACAATGTGGTTGCTATCTCTCTGTGTCTAAAATTCCTCACTTGAGTGTTTAAACCGAAAAATCAGCCCTATATAATATCACTACTGCTTGTAAAATTCTTCCAATTCCAGTTCCAAAACTTTACTATATACACTTAAATATTTGTGAAATCAGTCAGGTGACAATATTTGGGGAATTCATAATAGCTCGGGGAAGAAATTTTAGAATTCTAACAAACAAATCAGCCCTAGGCTCTATTTCTTTTGTGAAATTTTAACCATGAATTCACCATGTCCAGAAATTTATGGACACGACGTGACAAGTTGTCCACTGAAATTTCTGAATTTCATATTTCTTTAATAACATTTATGGATTTCATCAACTTGAAAGTTCTCTTTTCAAATTTAAAAATTCAGGAATTTCACTCTTTTTATATTTTAGTGAAAATTCTGTACGCCTTAAATTAAAGAACATTAAAAATTTTCACTATATCTAAAAATTCAGAAACTCCAAAAATGCACGAACTCCTCGAATCCTGGCAAAGAAACATAAATTTTAGACGCTTATCATCAATGCATGGGGCAAGGAATAGGTAACGGTGAGCCTCATGTAAATGCCACGCGTCTAACATGTATCTAATGTACGTTCCCGAGACGACGACAGAAACCAGTCGTCAGATTTTTGGTCTTTATTCAGACTTTGACCGGCTGCCAAAGGCAAAGATTTCGGCCTGCGTAATGGGATCTTTTTTGGTTGAGAAAACCCAATGCAGCAGCAATCTCCTTTTCTGTCTCTCTCTATATATATTGGGATTCCGAATTTTCAAAGATCGCGAAAGCTGCAAAATTTCTCACCTTTTTTCGTACGTACCCGTGTCTGATGCCCCAAACCGTGCACTAGCCGAATTGGGATCCAGATTACCAGTAGCCCTTTGTAGTTTGTAATTGTATCCATCCATGATCCATCTCCTACCAAAAAAAATTTGTATCCATCCATTGGGCACTTTTAAACCCATTAAAGTTGTTGGCCCAAAGTGCAAATTTCATGAAATCCGAGTTAGGCCCGCGTACCAAATGGAATAAAATCACAATTCTTGCATACTTCAATTTGATGGTGAGGTGAGTCTTAAAAAAAAAAAGAAAACATGGTGAGCCCAAATTCGCTCAGGTTGAAATTTTCCCGGCACTATCTAACAGTGAGAGTCTAATGATTTTGAGATATTTGAATTTAAGAAGCAAGGAGAGATTTTCGCCTACAAATACTACAAAGGGAGTTTGGTGCACTTAGATCTGAAATTTGATTCATAAATATCAAAGTTTAAATATTTATGTTATGTAAAGCTATTTGTAAAACAAACATTTGATGTCGCACGGCCCTTGAATATTGCACTGTGCGATACGTGTTATTACATGACTTTAAAAAATAATATAGTACAATATGTGTGCCAATATCAGACAATCATAAGATATCGCACGGACGGCTTTGGAAAAAAACAAGGTAGCTGTGCGGCCAAAATCTTTACTATAAATTATATAGATGCATCCCAACTCATAGGACCCACTTGGATGCATTCCTATTATGGGGTGAGATGGATAGAAAGGTCCCTTTATGGGTAATAGACATATAAATGAATTAGCCTCACCAGATTAAAAGTTTAGGAGCCTTTTAACCTTAGGGTTTTTTTTTTAAGATTCAATCTAACATGTAAAGATTTGACGAACTGATCAGAAATGCCGATTGTAGGGATCAGAGGCCCTATATAGCTAGACTGCACATGCAGTCCCCTAAATAATCCACTTACGGTCACAATGCATAAGGCCACTCAGAAGATCCCGTGTCTTCGTGGTAGGAGAAGATTTGGAACAACCGATTAAGTCGTAAGAATGATGCCGAAAGTGCTCCTAAAATGGGCCATTCTTGAAATTCAAATGTCCAGCCCGCATGCAACAAACGGTTATAAATATGTGGCTGTAATTTATGGATCAGATAACCTTTATTCTGTGGGGCCCACCTCTTGATACTTTGTGGCATGAGATACGGCCACGTTCATGCATCAAAATGCCTGATATAAACCCTCTCTATCTCACTGACGATGGAGCCTCCTGTTTTCAAACCATATCATTTAATCACACCCTGCCAACAAGGAAAAGGACAAAAAGGAAATTGGACCTCTATCTCTTGTTAGAGCAATATATTTTTTGCCAATGGGATTTTTCATATAAAATCACCTTTTCTTTACTTTACATATGATGAAATCATGAACATCATTATGTTTTTTCAATCTCATTAGAGTGATATATAATTCGGGTTGGTCATTTCGTGAGATTATACTTTTTTGATTGGACCATTTGGATTTATGATGGGTGGGCTCCGTGGCCATCCAAAAGATATTGACGGGGCTATTCATCTAAGATTTTATTGTGGTTACGACCTTGTTTCATTCTGTAGAACACATACAAATTCATGTTTAAATGTGCTCCACGAAGGAACTATTAAAAGGTCTGTTTGGGACTTCACTACAAGAGTAAAAGTCAAGTAAAATTTTTATTTTTTAGACTATATGTCACATCAAAAGTACTTTAATTAAAATTTTTCTTTATCTTTTGAAAAAAAAAAGAGAGAAAAAAAATCAACTACTTTTATCTACTAAAGGACAAAAAAAACTTCACTTCTCTATCTAAAAAGTCAAAAAAATTCTATACCAAACAACTAAAAATAAAATACCATCATAACTTACTTATATTTTATTGTCTCTTGATTTGATGCTTTACTTCACTTCATTTCACTTTATTTTAAAAGTAAAATTACCCAATTAAGTAGACGAGATCTTTAATTTTTTATTTTTGAATTTTCACTGTGATGGCTACGCAATCATTTTTCATTTAATTAATGATTATTTTTCATATGTACTTTTCATTATTAATTTTAACCAATACAAAGTCTAATAATTTCTCAAAGCTCAATTACATAAAACAAATAGGCCTAAGAGATATGAAAATTAGACGATGGATGAAGCCAAAAAATGAAGATTGTGGGGTCAAGAAAATCTCATGCTTGTAAATCTTGTATTTCTATGTTTTCTTTTTGCTCTTGCATGAAATTTAAGTAATCTCTTGCCACTCAAATTTATCTCCAATCTGTGCACTCCTTTTCATCATTGCTACAATCCATTGCCAAACTCATATTTCCAACATAAAGCTTGTGTTTGGAGTGCAGATTTTTGGTAAAAAACAGGCCGTTTAGAAAACATTTGCAATATACAAAGAGAAGCGATCATATAATATCTTGTTGTCTCCTTGGGAGTTTTCATAAGATATCTTCATCATTAACCAACATGGCAACCATCTCAATTTAATCAGGGGCGGACCCAAGTGCATCCATGTGGGGGCGGTCGCACCCATTGGACCTTGGTCCACTTCTAAATTCATAATAAAAATTATGACCCGCCTTTAAAAACGCACATAAAAATCATGTGTCCGCCCTTAAGATCCAAACGAAAATCTTGAATTTGTTCCCAAAACCTAATTATTTGTTTGGATTCACACCCCTCAAACGAAGATTCTGAGTTTGCCACTATATTTAATCGAGTCAATTATATCACATGCCTTTCCACTATATTTAATCTACACTACATGAGTCAAATCAAACCGCTGAAAATAGAGGTCATCTTGTATATAGCGTTTCTCCAAATTTTACACTAATAGGAGTTGGACCCTGCACAAGATTGACCACTTGATTTAAAACAAGACTAACGAGTACACATAATATTAACCTCCTATAATTGGTGTCTACCCAATTTGACACCTATCTAGATTTCATAAAAGAAAAGGGAGTATGCTTCTAAGAAGCAGATTAGAAGCTTTTATTTCCCTTCTTGTTGTTTGTTTCTCTGTTTCTCAGCTACCAGGCACCATACATGGAATCTTTTACATTGTGGAGTGAGGACCTCTGTTGGCCATGGGTTCCACCATTTGAATGATACCATGTCTTAATAGAGTTTCCATTTGCTACCAGGCTTTTGGATTTGTGTGGCTACACAAGAGTATAGTGCATGATTCATGATTGTCATTAGGCACAGCGAAAGCAAATTTTATCTTCTACTGCCAAAATGGGAAGAACATATCATTACGTTATCATTAGTCATAATACAATTAGAACCATCTCTGAGGGATCTTGGACATGATCGCTTCATTGATCAAAGACTCCATTATGAATCCCATAAGATCACATGATCTTTATTCTCATCCAGTGGGCCTCACCTTGAATTGGCTCTGCTCTATTAATAAGATTCATCGTTTGTTTAGAGAAGCTCTGCACCATGGCATGCAAAACCTCTCTCTCTCTCTCTCTCTCTCTCTCTCTCTCTCTCTCTCACATAGGTGTAGGCATGTAGCCCACTAAGTTAGATACAAAGGATCCATCATTGAGATCTCTCTCTCTCTCTCTCTCTCTCTGTGAGAACATAGGTGTAGGCATGTAGGCACCTAGTTGCATGTGCAAGCATTTCTTACTATATATGGGAGCAGGTATCTCACTCAAGGCTATGGTCTCTCTTGTGTCATAGATACCTTGCTACGTAATAATAATGAAAAAAAACTTTAGTTGATGTATTTGAATTTCAGTTTAATGATAAGTGTCCCTAATAAAATTAGAATGTGCTCACTATTGCAATTTTGTGGTTGCGAGTTTAAATAATAATGAAAAATTCTTACCCTTCAAATTTGAAAAGTGTCACATGCCTCATTTGAAGGCTATTGGAACTTAACAAATTATTCCTTTCAAAATTTTCTCCAATTTCTCAACCAAATTATAATGCATAGGAGTTGAATACGTAGATTCCATATTACAAGTAGTTGAAAACCAGGGTGTACCCACATACATGGCTATGGCGGCAGTTGACCCGTCGGACTTGGATCTATCTCCAAATCTCACATGAAGACTTTATGTCCACCTCCAAAATTCACATGAAAATTTTGGGTCTGCCATGAAAACTCACATGAAGATCCTAAGTTTGCCCACAAAACCCAACTACCCATTTGGGTATGCTCCCTTCAAACAAAAAATCTTAAATCCGCCACTAGTTAAAAATGAAGACAAAATGTAGTTTTTTTCTTTTTTAATGAGCATCAAATAACTTATAGTAGTTTATTTCCTATCTTCTAATTCTATTTTTCTTTAAAGAAAATATTAGTCGATGCTCATTTTTCAAAATTAAATTTTAATGGTATGACATCTATGAATTCATTTCCTATGTATTTTAACGAAAACAAACAAGCCCGTTTAAGATAATGTAATTAATGTTATATTACTTATCCATACACAAATGGAATATCTTTGACTTTCCCACAAACTTCCTAAGATCTAAATGGACCCTAGAGAAATTATACATTAACATGACAAACACCAGTGGCCGACAAGCATATATCAGCACAAACAAAAAATGATGCTAAGATTTTCACATAAACAAGTCTTATCAATCACCACACCACTAATATGTGGGGTCAGTTCTCATGATTTAATTAGTTTAAAATGGTAATGGGTTTCAAAATAAATTATGGTAGATAAGACCTTAAGGTCAGCTTGTGAGAAATGAAGCAGTTGTTTTTCTCTTTATGGTTACAAACATCTTCCACAGTAGAAGAAATTCTACAAAGTTTCTGTCCATGTACTGATAGGAAAAACAGGTGAGGGTCTGCCAATATGGGAACAGGAATATTCATCAATCATTTTTATTGTACATGTAGGGCCTATGAATTTCTTTACACAACCACTTTAATGGTTTTTTAAATGCACTAATTTAATTCTATGATGGGACCTAAACCAGGTAATTGCTGACGCAGTTGTTTTACTTGACATCTGTTAGTTGACTTAAGCTTCATTTACAAATAACCTTAGTGGGTCATTAACTAACAGAAGTTTTAAGGTTTTTTTCTTTTTTGGGTTATTAATGGGAAGATATCATTGAAAATAAATTAAATTAAGAAATTAGAAAAATATTAAAACGGGTTGGGTTAAACTGACCTGCACCAATGGAACCCGCTTTTCAACCTGACCCATTTGCACCCAACCTAAATCAGTCCTTATACTGACCCATTTGAGGTTTAGAGTTTTGATAAGGTCCAAGTCATTAGTATTTCTAAAAGCATATTAAGAAGCACTAAAGCATCTAAACACTTGATGTACATCTCACCATATTCATTAAACCTTTAAGATCGCTTATTAAGAAAGCAAAATACTGAAATGTTATCTAAAACCAAGGTCAAAATCCTTGTAGGCAGACATTCTATGGCTCAAAGTCCACCTACAACCATCACTTTTGGTGACACCAGAAATTGTTGCCACTACCCTTCTCCCTTCACTCCCAAGGATCAAGAAAGAGAAAGAGTGCCTGTCGTTAGCTTTTTCATCTAAAGGAGAATAGAGAATGTGTGAAAAGGGAGTGAGGATAAAACAATTCACTTTTTTTAGACTTCCTGAGGTTGTGTCAATACACAAACTTTTATCTTGAAAGCATCCCAAGCATGAAACCATTGGCTGGGCCTTGTTGCTACAATTAATGACTTATGATGGGTTTTGGGTGGGTCAATGGCTGCATGGACTCACTAGGTGTCTGGCTGTCTCCTTGATAGAATGATGAAGCTCTTGTTCTTTCTATTCTTTTGTATATAGCATGCACTGACTGGCCTTTTTTCTTCCAAAGAGAAAGGTACACAACAGAGGGCCTGGACCTCCACCATGGTCAGGTGCACTTAGACATGCCCTCCCAGACCCATTGCTTGCTACTGCAAATTAACAAAGGTGGGATATCTCTTTTCCACCAGTGGGATGGTGGGCCTTTGGGCTTGGGTGGAGAGTGGTCCACCTATTAGTCTGTTCACCAAAAGGACTGAGACAGGCATGTCTTTAGAAATGTGTGCTGTGTGTGTTTTAGACCCATCAGAATCTCTCTACCTCACATGGCCTCTCTGGGCTCTGGAGAAGCGTGCTTAAAGTGCATGGATGGAGAGGGGGTCCTGGGTCACATATTAAGGGTCATAGTGGCATAGATTGAGGTAGGTCCAAGAGAATTGACTTAAAATAAAGCTTAATATCTTTGTCCTAATTATCACACAATGTTTGAAATATTTGCCATGATTAGATGTTACAATAAAATAATCTTACAAGGATTTAAATAAATTGTCAAAAGCCTAGATAGGTAGGTAGGTAGGCAAATGGTAGTGCTCACTGTCACCATTGTCAACATTCCCTTGCAAGATCTTTTGTCAAGCACTCTAGGGTAAAGAAAGCTGCATTTCATTTATTTATGCAGTGTGTGGCCTGGCCCTTTCTTCTGTTTCTGAACGTTTTGGAATGGGTGGGAATAAAGCAATGGCTATGAGACAAACTATAGTATAAACAGGTAAACCTCTTTGGCTCAAGGGCTCTTGTGACTTTCCAGAGTCATAAAGCTTCTTCTTTTTCATTCCCTATATAATATATTTAGGGGTACTTGACATTTTCTAGCTCTTCGGCCATGATTACAGAACTGAGATGTTTTAGGGCCTGACCCCAACCAAATTTGATAAAGAGAAACGATAAAAGAATCCTAAAAGGGAGCTCTATTGATCACCAATTCTTCTACTACTATAGTCCCACTACCCTGGAAACTCATGTTGAAATATAAGGCTACAGAACTGAAGTAAAACTAGAATTGAAACAATGGTACCTATTTGCAGTTTGTGGAGAGCGCTGTATAGGCGAAAATTGAGTGAGAATGGCGGCAGTAGCTTGAGGCACGTCTGTCAACACTTTCTTCACGACGAGTTCTGAGCGAAACAAACCCAGATGCCTAAAAGGGTGCTCTACTGACCACCAATTCTTCTACTATTATAGTCCCACTACCCTTGAAACTCATGTTGAAAAATAAGGCTACAGAACTGAAGTAAAAATAAAATTGAAACAATGGCACTGATCTGCAGTTTGTGGAGAGCGCTATATAGGCGGAAATCGAGTGAGAATGTCGGCAGCAGCTTGAGGTATGTCTGTCTAACACTTTCTTCACAACGAGTTCTGCGCGGAACAAACCCAGATGCGAAAAGGATTTCTGCTGGAACCGCCCTAGGATGCTCACGAGAAAGGGAAGAAAACGGAGAAGTTTTTTTGAAACTTAGACTAGCTATTTTATATCACAAAATACTGTCGTTGGGCTTTTAAACAAGCGATTATTAAAAACAATTAAAACTTAGGATGCGCGTCGCGGACACATGCCTGATTAAACGATTTTTGTAGCTAGTCCCTTGGGCCAGGCCCGACTCATGCGCGCGCATAGGGCTTGTGGTAAAAGAGTCCAAACCGGACACGTGCCTGGTTAAACGATTTCTGCAACTAGCCCGCGGGCCAGGCCCGACTCATGTGCGCGCTTAAGGCTTGTGGTAAAATAGTCCAAAGCAGGTTAAAGTGTTTAGAAATGAAAATAGTTATAGACTCTTCTAAAAAGTAGGAGTTTAACAACGTGGGATCCAATATATTCCACCACCCACAGAGAGAGGAAAAGGACAAAACTTTTTTCAAGTAAAATGGTTTTGAATGGTTGAAACAACCAAGACCCAACAACTCAGCCATAGCCACCTGAGATATGAATGGATTGTGGTTGTTTGAATGGCCCAGTCTACGCCTTCTAGAATGCTCTATTTCAGCTATCAATCACCAACATGTTTTGGTCTATCAAGTGGCACCCATATGGTTCACCAATCACTTGAAGGTTTTGTATCTGGTTGGGTTAGTAAGTCAATTTTGGATCCAATACAAACTGGAATTCAAATGGGACCTCAAGCAACACACCACATCTTAAGAGGAACCTACAACTGCCAAGAGATCTTGTATGCATAGTCCTTATAAAACTTGACAGCCTATAACAAAATAAATTGCAACCAAGAGGGCTTAGCCCAAACAAGCTGTACAAAGACAAACATGTACAGGCCCAACTTGAAGTTGTTTTCTAAATATTGCTCCCTCTCCTTTGGAGATGGTCATGGAAAAATCACCTGTACATCCAAAAGCCCCTTCCTTCTACTTAGATGCTTAAAAGACCCAAAGGCCCAATAAAAGACATCAATTGAACCATCCAGGCTGTCCAATATCAACAATTCCTACCCTAAACCCTGTTTTTATGAGTCTGGATCTCTGTTTGGATGAATGAGAGGGCGACACGCGGACAAGGATGCGGACAAGGATGTCCACAGTCCAACCTTCTCTTTATTTCAACCTCAGCATGGATGTTCGCGTGTCGCCCCCTCATTCGTTGACGAAATAGGGGATCCAGTTTCCATTTTTATATTTCTCTAATCACAGGCTTCCAGACAAGGGAACATCCACATGACATGGACTAGGTGGTGCTTCTTAAAATTATGTACACTAACAAGACAATCAATCAATCATCAAAGCCCTAAGCCCAACACGACTTTGACCAATGTATCGGCCTCAACATTAGAGTGGGAAAGCTAGCAATGGCTAACCCATCTAGAACCATGACAATTATGGGATTCCAGATGTTTAAAAAGTCTTCTAAAGACCCAAGGGAGGTACCGTTTTAAGGAGTTCAGAGTTTGATATCTAGCCACTAGATTAAATGGGATGGATACCAAGATTTGCATGATCAATTGAAGAGCTTGCACTGATAAGATGAGTGTCAAACTTTGGCTGGTGGTGATTTGAGAATCCTATCTCGTGTACAGATATAAACTACAGACTGCACATTTGGTCTAGGCCAGACTTTCTCGAGTGACTGGGAGCCGGGCCCAAATAAAAGCTCAGGCCCTATCCATAAATTAACCTTAACAATGCTCAGCCATCCCAGATCCATACAAGGCTGGGCTGGGGACAATAAAAATGAATAAGTCAAAATTATTTGGTCAAGAGACATGATAATATGTAGCAAGATAAAACAAGATCATGGGCTCTGATTCATGAATAAATTGAAAACCATTTCTCCAATAATCGAACAAGTGGGACATGAGTGTGAGAGTGGGTGTGCTTGTTTGAGTTTCCACATTTTATTGGCCAAAAATGAAAAGTCTAGTAACTTCCATTTCAACAAATGAAGCATATACAAAGTCAATAGAGTCATTTGAAATATATATACCAGTATCGGATGAAGATCATGGATTGAAGATATCTTGGTGCCCATGCAATTTTCTTCCTATCTCAAGCTAGAAGGCATTTTAGAACTAGAAGGCATTTATATGAAAAAGAGGATAGCAGAAAATAATAATAATAATAATGAATAGGACTAGTGGAAGTAAAAAATAAAACTTGAATTAAATTCCAAATCAATCAGTTCTTTTCTAATATTTTGACAGTAGAAGATGGTCAACGTGTATTTCTATTCTTAAGCTAAATATTAACCCTTCATTTTATTGCTTATGCTATGTTAGTATAAAATAAAATAAAAAATGAAGATGATATACTTATATGCAAGGAGGGAGAGAGAGATCCTCAAGCTAAACGAAACATATGCACGGTAAAGTGAGCAGTGTTTTGTGGCTCTCCCTTGGCGGCTTAGATGTGGAAGGGCTAATAGCTTGGTTGGCTTAGAACCACGATTCGCTCTCAAAGGACAATGATTCGAAACTGCGCTACCAAAATGTGGTCACAAAGGATTTAATCAGCTCCTCCGGACGCCTGAAAGTGAGAGACCCTCACTTATAAAAAAGAAAGAGCTATTTGTAAATACCCTGCTAATATTTGTAGGATTTGTAAATGGGTCACTGAGGTTTTAGTATTTGTAAATGGGTCCCTGCCTTTTAATTTTTTAACACCTTTCATGTCCCAAAATCAATACTCTTCTAATAAGAATGTGCAACCACCATGAGATTTGTGTTGATTTTTTTTATAAACAATGGCTTTGCCCTTACATCCATCAAACAAAAATGAGAATGTTATTATTTACATACCATTATTTTATCTTAAGTACTAATAATGGTTTTTCTCAATAACTATCGCATGCGCGTGACGAGGGGTGGGCCTAGGGACTGGAGCCCCACCCATATTTGAGAAAAGTTTAAAATCCCACACCCCAGAAAATTCTAAAAATTAATATATACATGCATTTTACATTTACCCTTTCCCTCAATATTTCTTTTACATAGAGCCAACTACCACCCCCTCGCAATTCTAAAAAATAATTATTTTTACGGTTGCCCGTTCCCCCAACATTTCTTTTGCGCCCCTACACATGAAGCATAATCATGTATTTTGAAACTTTTATCAACCCAACAGTGGGTCATTGCGTCTAGATTAGATAAATCATAACTAGTTATAAATACAGAGGTGTTGATTGTCGCTGCGATCAATTTAGATTTAATGAAATGAGCCTTATATTAATTCAAAAATTATCTTTTGCCGGGTTGCTCTCTCCCATTAAGTGCAACTGTTAATGTTACACACTTTATATATATATATATATATATATTTTTTTTTTTTAGTAGAAGCTTTTGAAATCATGCATATAAGGATAAAAAGAGACAAACAGTTGGAAGACTATTGATTTTGGTTACACGGAATTGCTCTAAAAACCGACGATGGTTGGATGACTATTGATTTTGGGTACATTGGAGATCCTATTTACAAATACTAAAACTTCATAGGCGTTTTTACAAGTCCTGCAAACCTTGGGTCCGTTTGGATGTACAGTGAGGTGAAGCATCGAGAGAGGATAAAAAAAAATTAAAATTGGTTTATAAATTTTCCAAAAATTTGGGTGAGAATTTTAAAATTATATATTTTGGATATGATCCCTTTGTCATTTCATTTCATGACTGAATTCACTTTACGTAAGTAGTTAATTGCCAAACATGCCATATAAAAGGCTCTTAAAAAAACCCCGCCACCTCAAAACCGACCGCCACTCCCCTTCTTCTCTTCGGTGACGATCAGTTGACTGCGGCTCTCCGAGGTAAGTTTCTCTCCCTCCCTCTAGTCTCTCCCTTTCTATTTCCGTCTCCGTATTGAAACCCTAGAAAGCCCTAAAATCGGTTCTCGTTCCAAGGGCTTGATTCAGTTTCCGAGACTCCTTTCATGGACATGACATCTGGAATTGCAGGAAGATAGAATGCAAAACCCTGGTCTCTCTTGATCCTTTTTTTTGTTCCATCGCATTTTAAGTGCATTTCCAATATGTTAGGGTTTCCAAGAACCAAATCTGTTGTATTATCGATCTGAATTGTAAATGGCTTCCTTTTATTCGAAAAAGACCCGATCTTTGCAAGTCCTGATAACAGCAGCAAGTGTTATTCTTTTCCGTGATTGGTGAACTGTCAGTAATGATTTTTTGTACTTCTTTATCCAATCAGTTTTTGGTTGATCATGTTCTGTTTTATTTGTTTGATTTTGAAGTTTCGTGGTTATTAAGTGTTTGGATTTGTGGGAGTAAGCGTTTCAGTTCTAATTTAAAGAATCTTAATGTTTTTCCGTTGGTCACAGCCTCCAGGGGAGGGAGATTGGAGATGGCCAAGGGCCTGGGGTTGTTGATTGCGCAATTAAGCAATATTGTTGAATGTGTGGGATTTGGGGTTTCTTTAATTTGGTGAGATAGGGTGAGCATTTTGAATGAACTAGAGTCTAGAATTTCCATCAATCCCACAATCCATGATGATGGTGGTGTCACCTTATTTATGCCATTGCCATTTTGGGATGAGATATTGAAGGAAGAAAGCACAATGTTATTCTCGCTTTCATTGTGGAGAGAGACATTATGGTATGGAAACACTGTTGATATTGAAATTGCATAAGTTGTTAATTTGTAAGAATGTAATGTTGGTTTTAAAGGCTGTTCTCTGATTCTGGAAATGTTAAAGAAATTTTTTTTACTATCGGAGTCGTGTTTTAGAGTCATGTTTTATGCATTGTTGTATGGATGATTGCGGTCATTTTCTATTTGATGATTTTCCTCATCCACTTTCTGAAGCTTGCATATAGACTGTTTGAAAGTTATTTTAATTATTTAGGCACCAACCATTGCTTCTTCTTCTTCTTTGGATGTGGACCGGTTGAAAGTCATTTTAATTTACTTTATCTTTGACTAGTATCTACCCCAATCAAACGAAAATCCTGAGTCCGCCACTGTTGGCAAGCATAGAGTTCTACGTGCCACCATCTTCATTTCCAATGTAGCTGCAACCACTTACCCAAGAGAGCACAACTAACCTACCTAATGCAAGGATGAAAATAGCGGTAGCGGCTTGCCGCCAAAACGCTACGCTACGTCGCTACGTAGCGGTGCGATTTGGAAAAATCGTCAAAAAAATATGAAAAAATTCTAGAAAATCTAGAATATTGGAAAATGAGAGAAAATGTATATATATATATTTGCAAAAGTAACTAAGGTAAGGGGGCGTGGCGGTCCCCTCACTGTATGAGGTTCTGTATCGCTGTATAAATAGAAAATAATAGTAATGATCATTTTTTTCACTTGTGTTCATGTTGCTTAGATATGCTAACTTATAAACTAATGAAAGGCTTATAAAAGAAAAAACTATGTCATGAAGTCAAGACTTAAGAATACCTAGAGAAAAAAATACATATACCAAAGGGGGTGTCTAATAGGATGTACTTAGAGAAGAATCATTGAGAAGAACTCTCTGTATCGATTGTAATTCGGCGAGATCACGTGTTTTTTGGTATTCTTTTAAATATAAAAGGGTAGAAGAGTTGTGGAGAAATGTTATTTGGAGAGAAGAAGAAAAGAAATAAGTCTTGTTATGCATTTTAAAAAAAAATGGAAAGTAGGAATTTTTCTCACCCCGTAGCGGCTCCGTAGCGGCCGCTACGGGTGCGACGGCTGATAAATCGGCCGTAGCGTGGCGGTGGCGGTGGCGGCTACTACGGCCGATAGCGGCCGCTATTTTCATCAATGACTTGATGGATCGAATTCCCAAGTCACCTTCCTTAATAGGAGCATGGGCGGACCTACCTTGTAATGATATGGGGCGGCCGCCCCATGTCGAATCTTGAAATTCCAAAGAGGTGAATGGGCTCTTGGACCATGCCCCACATAAGTCTAAACGATCGCCCCATATGTCTTATTTTTAAACATTCGTCTCCTTCTCTGTCTAAAAAAGCTCTTATTTTGACCCTTTTTCTCTCGGAGTTTCTCTTACCGTCTTTGCATTGCTTCATCATTTTCTTCTTCTTTTCGATCACCCGCTAACTATCCAAATCTTAAGAAGTCCCTCTCGATCCGATCCAGCTCAGTTTCCTTTTTTCGTTTTCCCTCTTGGATGATTTAGTGTTGAAAATCAATTATTTATTTATACTTTTTCATAACCCATGACGAAAAGATAATCAGGACTTTTGCATGTTTCTTCTTGGAGTTTCATTGTGATTTCAGACACTTGTCTAACATTTTCTTTTGTTTTAATTTGCAATATTACTCTGTCATCCTTGCAATTCATGTGTGTTGATTCCTACGTGGATGGAAGAGTTTTTAATTTGTAGGTTTTATGTATACACTATTTGATTTAAAGAAATCAAAATTGGATCTTGTGTGAATTGTATTTCTTATTGACCATATGCCATTGGATTTATGATTTGCTTAGATTACTATTGTATCATGTTGTGCCTTATATATTGTTACATCTATTGGCTAGTTTTTTCAATTATGTTGTCCATCTTGTATTCTTGTTTCTGGGAAAGATAGTGATGTTGTTGATTTTTTTGCTAAGGGCATCGTTTTTTCAATTGACCATTATCCGCCCCACCCAAGTGAAAATCCTGGGTCTGCCACTGAATAGGAGGACACACTTTTCCCCACCCAACTAATAGAAACCTCCAGTATCAACCACAAACTGAGCAGTATTTTGCATCAGTAAAATAAACAAAAGATGCACTTCAATTCACAAAAGTGGAAAAACTACTAAAAAACATTACCCAACTTTTAAAAAAAATACAGTACTATTGCAAGAAAGAGATGAGGTGCAAAATCATAAAACTGGTTGGATTTTCAATACTCTACCAAATTAGCCAGCTCTTTCAACAGAGCTGATCTAGATTCTTGCTCAGAATATACAGGAGTAATATTATACCCCCTTGGTATGCTGTTCCAAGCGGTTACCATCAAGTAGTTCACGACTTAACATTAGGGACTATCCACATCAACCTATTGGCATATTCAACTCATCATTAGAAATATGTGTGAGTGGTAATGGTGAATTCATGTACTAAGTATTTGCACGTAGAAATTAATTGATTCAATGTAGTTAAATTAATATTTGAATATGAGGAGTCAAAAGGTCATATAAGATATTGGAGTTGAATTAATGTGTTTAGGAGAATGTGTGCCAGCAAAGTGTTTGCATTGCAAATTCCCATATGTATGTCGCTAATCAACCTTGAATGTATTGGTCTATATTAGGCTATCTAGCTCAATGCTATGAATGAAATGATAGCATTCTTTTATTGGTAAAAAAAAAAAAATGGTATGTTAGAGCTGGTGCTGGATCGACCCCTACCCAAAATTCCCCCACCCAAAATTAAAAATGTTGATATGTTGAACAATTTTGACAGAATTACTCACCATTAAAGACACAGACAACCTATAGTAATCCACAAAAAGAGCAGAAAAGGATCATAGAAACTACAGTACTTATACCCCAAATGCAAAGTAATAGAAAACAAAACTCCCATTGGCCTGTTTCAGAACACTAACAGAAATCTAAATCCCGTGCAATCAATTCCTATGTATTTTAATGCAAACAAACGACAGACTTTAACAAAAAACTAAATTCTCGCTGCTCAGATGCAAGAGATCTTCTGCTGCTACATAAAGATCAAGTATGACCTTAAAAGGCTCGGACGAACAAAAGATCAAGTAACACTCTGCACTCAAATCCAACGACAATCCCACACATGGGGCTTCAAATACTTGCCAGTTGATGCAAGTCCTCGAATTTAAAAGTGGGCCGTGGTTGATAATCTCATTCCCATTCGCGGCTATTTTCCATTTTAGCGGGCGTGGTTCGGCTGGGCAGGTAAAGCATAATTTTTCATTTTCTTTACATTATTCAGTTGAGATTTGTTAGAAAGTCCCCTTCAATTTTGTGGGATATTGAAATCAAGGGAGTCCTGGGTCAACAAAATTTTCACCTATGGATCCTGTACAAAAATGGTGCTGAATTTCCAATCCCATCCACCTATAAAAATATGACCCTTTCTTTTAAAATTTTATTATTACAGGGGAGGAATTGTAAACTATCTTAGTGCTAAACTAGCCTAATCTATCATCCCAGGGTCATTCCTTGGGTGCTCTAGTGCTTTGGTATGCTCGGTATGTGTTGCTTCCAACGTAGTGCTCTACTAGAGGGCTCCACGCCCTCTGCTCCACCACATGACACTTTGTGCATTAAAGGCTCTCACCTGAAATCCCACATGGCAGTCATGAGGGGCTCTTGTAAGAGAAAATTCCCCTTCTCAACTAAGCTCCAACAAAGGATTATTAGGGAACATTTGAGTAGCATCGATGAAAATGAAAGTTCATAGACTTCTGATTTTTCGAATAAAATTGCCTTACTTGTACCTCCCCACACGAAACACTCTAATCCATTAAAAATTTAAACACCGCTTTTTTGTTTTTTTCTCATAAAAAATATTCACTGCAAAATGATTTAAAATATTAAAAAGACCTACTTTTTTGTTTCATTTTCGTATAAAAGTGTCTACACATACGTGCCCTTAAAAAAAATATTCTAACTATTGCTCAATTTTATCGCTAACATGTTCAGTGCTCTTAGACACAATGTCTAGACATTCATTTCTCATATCTCCTTTGATGAATTTCATATTGAGTGCATCTTTACATTGGTTTTTTTTTTTTTTTTTTTTTTTTTTCATTTTAGCCATTTTTTTTTTCGAACATATGTCTTGAATTTTAAGAATTCAATCCTATGCATGACCTTTATTTCATGTTGGGCTTACTTGGATGCTCAATAACCAAGAAAAGTAGATGGATACATGAACTCAAATATGGTTAGGGTGTGTGTCAAAAACCTTTTAATTTAACTGGAATCACCATCTTAGATTTTTTTCTCACCTAACTCAACATCAACCTATTATTAGTTATTATAGCGGAAGATTTTCAATCCAATTTTAGCCGATGTATTTCGATTTTGGCTCTCATTGGACCCCACATCAACCCATTATCATTATACATTATAGACTTATAGTAGAAGTTTTTTCCCCGAACATATCAATAACTAGTTTTCAGTTTTAACAGGTATGAACAACAAAACTAAATCAACCAAAAAAAAAAAAAAAAAACCCATAAAAATATCTAAAATAATGTAACAGACGGACCATAAAAGGGATAAGGAGGACATTGATGAAAGTAGTAACTATAGCTTTGAATAATTGTAGCCTATACAGTGGCGGACCCAGTATTTTTGTTTGAGGGGGGCTTGAAAAATTAAATTTTTTTATTCAAAATGGTAACATGAAAGATGAGTTTTAGTAACAGCCAAACTAATACGTCTCACCTGAGTTTTGCGAGCTATTAAAAAATCATCCTAGTATTTTGTAACTCCATATGACTTATGAGATAAAGCGCCAAGACTATATCAAGTTCTCTATTCTCATTCTTCTATCCTTCTAAAACGATAACTCTCATTTTGAAATGAATGAACTGAAATAACTATTGACCTGCACTTCTTAGCCATTGTATATAACTAAATAAAAATATAAAAAATAGCCAAAAGAAATGTGTTAATCAGTAAAATATAAAAAATAGCCAAAAGAAATGTGTTAATCAGTAGGGTTTAACTATAGTCCCAAGTACTAAAATACTTAAATAATTAAAATTAGATTTGTGCCCAATATTCAAACTCATTTTAACTTAAGTTGCATTGTATTAATAAAAGAGAATTTTGTTTTTGAATCTAAACAGGCTTTGATTTGAGTTAACAATCTGGCTTGAAAATGATGCTAGGTTGACCCCATGAGCTGAATCACATTCCATTGTAAGCCTAGAAATTAAGAAGCAAAGTCGCGTTGGAAACAAAATATTCACTCATCGCTTATCAAGATTTAGGCCTGATTATTGGGGGCCGTATTTTCCAAATGTATCAAAAGGTAATCTAACCTAAATGAGCAAGGTATGGTAACCATATCCCGCCTAATGGATCTGTTTGCACTATTTTTAGTTGAATGTGATTATCTTAGATTGTGGATTTTGAGTAATTTGAGGGGAAAATATATATATATATATAAAAGATCCAACAAATAAATCTGTGGGTCGCAGTTTTATTATCCAAATCATTAACATTCTCAAACTCATGATAATCATCAATACATTCAAGTTCATATATATCTTTTACATTGTAACAGATTTTGAGAATTTTGTGAAATACGTCAAAATAATCCAAATATATTTAAACCACTTAATGTACTTTAATCATTTGAAAAGTGAAAATGAACATTTTGAGAAAGATGATAAAGTGTTGAACGATCCCAAATTTCGAATTACTATTTTGAAACTAAAATAAGAAAAGAAAAGAAAAGCACTGCTTCAATTAGGTCTTACATTGAATTAGAGAGACGTCGGCATAGTTCTTTTGTAGATCTCGAAGTGAGCCACCTAGTTTGTGCTCATCTGCAATTGTTTGCTTTCTACTTCAAGAAATCTTTTTAAAAAAGTGTCCTTTCTGTGCAAAAAAATTGTTGCATCAATCGGTGGAAAATGAGCTACATAGAAAATCCGAGTGATTTTTCTTATGTTAGGCAAATGTGCCCCCCAAAGCCTCCATATTAGTATGGTGATAGGAGATGGCGTTAGGCGCAATATGAAAATGCAAGGTCGAAAATGTTAGACGTAAATAAATATCTAAACGTTTAGAAGATAAAAATGATCTAGCAAAAGATAAGCAAATTGGCAATAAGTACACGAATGCAGAGAAACTGAACAAATAAGGGGACCTACCTAGATAGGAGTTTTCGAGAACAAAAGGAAAAATAGGAAGAAGCGGCACTGTGCCGTGAGGAATACCTACCTAGAGAGGGACAATGGCGGCGTGGCAATGCCTGATACGGAGTGTGATTTGAGGGTCTCTTCTAATTTGGGGATTTTAGAGAGGGAGAGAGAGTTTGCTGAAACATATGGGGGCTAGATAATTTTTTAAGTGGGGGCTTAGCTGATTTGTCTTTAGGGACCTCATGGGCATTTTTCCAATTGGGTGAGGGCTTTAGCCCCCAAGTCCCTGTATGTATGTCCGCCCCTGAGCCTATATGAAGATTTCGCCTGGGATTGATTGGATATATTGTAAAAATTAAAATTGGGTGAATGGGGTCCATATATTAAAATTGCCCAAGCTATGGAGGCCCAACATAAAGTAGGGTTACAAAATTGCTCAAGCTATATAGAGTCTCTCAAGATCCCCTGGTGATAATTTGTTTTTTGTTTGATACTTCACTCATCTGTTCTCTTGTTGTCTGATGACTACTAAAGTCTTTTTTGGTTTAAACTGCTGCTATAACATTAGACTTTGGCTCTAATGCTTAATAATAATTTTCAGGTTGGGTTCTAGCTTTACTTTTCAAATGATGAATGGTTTTCTTCAGAGAAGTACTGTTGTTGTTGTTAATGATCTCTCTCTCACATGCAGACACACAGATGGAGATGAGGCGACGAACTCCACATGCCTATACCACATCTGAAATGCTGATTCAGAGCCCAAAACGCCATGGAAGAAGAGAAGATGGCTTGATGTTTCTATTCTCATCATCGAAGAGGGTGTTGGCTTTCTGTTTGGCATTTCGCTTGGTAAATTCAATACTGATACAGACCTATTTCAATCCTGACGAGCACTGGCAGTCTCTAGAGGTTGCCCATCACGTCGTATTTGGGTATATGCATTGCGTGATCCCTACATCTTGTTTTAAGATTAGCAGCTATCTATTGTTGTATTTGTTCAATAATTGATTGGATTGAATCAGGTATGGACATCTAACATGGGAATGGAAAAAGGGGATCCGAAGTTACCTCCATCCGTTGATCTTCGCATTCCTTTACAAAGTCATGGCTTTTCTTCATCTGGACATTCCATTAATTATGGTATTGTGTAATGATTCTGATTTACCCATCCTTACTTATGTTTTCAATTATCATGCTCATCCATGTTTGATGGGTTCTCAATTGGATGTGATGGTAAATCTGAAATTGTGGGTTTATGGGTTGGGAATTATTTAGAGAAGGTGACTGGGACTGCTGCCTCAAAAACTTGGGTAGATGGATTTAATTGATTTGTGGATGTAAAAGCCCTGCAATCAATGTCTTGGAGGGAAGTAGTAGACAGTCTAGGCGTTCGATGAAATCCACAATGCACTGTTGAGAAGTGCACATCGAGGGAACTGAATTTGGTTTGTTGGAGGGAATGGAAACCTCATGTGGGATTGTTTGAGGGAACCTGAAACCTCCTATTTGATTCGTTCTTGTACGCAAATGCTTGGCTACCAACATATATTGTTTGCTCGAGTTTTTTAGTTTATTGGAGTAGTAATCGTGCTCACCACTATGGAATACACATGCACACATTTTTTTTTGTAAGATGATGCAATCTCATTAATGAGAAGAAAGAAATAAACAAGGCGAATCATTATAATGAGAATGAAGAACTTAAACTCAGAAGAGGAAACTTTTCTTCTTGCAAAAATAAAGGAGAAAAAACACGCTAAATGAAATATTGTTTTTTTTACTGTCCAAACTACACAATGATTAACTAGACATGAAAACCACCTCAGGTACTAAAGTGCAAAGAAAGAAGTATCTCCCATAAATTGTTTACAAATGAGATTACTAGTCCTATACCGAACACCGCTTTTCGATGGAAAACAAGCATGAAATTCAAAAAAAAAATTGTGGGAGGGAAGAATTGGGTTTTAGTTTTTGAACACCAGGGGAGATAATTTCTTTTGGAAACTTTCTTATAATTTTTGTGGAAATGTGATGTGTGCTTGTCTGTTAGATCTTGAGGGACTATATACATTCAATGTGCATCTGATGTAAGCATATGGCAACTATAATTCTTTAAAACCGTTCAAAAATATTTTTTTTTTAAAGAAACAACCATTCTACAGATTTGTACATGGTTGCATGTTCTCTCTCTTTCTTTTTTAATGTTAAATAGTTGCATGTTCTTGAAGAGTGAGTATGCTTATGTGTAATTTCTTTATTTAATTGGTTGATAGATGAAGGCTCCACGGCTTCTGCAGTCCATATTTGCCTCATTTGGTGATCTTTACTTGTTCAAACTGTCTCGTCTTGCCTTTGATGAGCGTGTTGCACGATGGACTGTATCCTTTTTCAAATATTCCATACGACTTAAGTTATGGCGGATGACATTATTTCATTGATGAAGTTGATGTACTTAACCTCTTG
The DNA here is from genome assembly GCA_003546025.1 of Camphora micrantha. NCBI lineage: Eukaryota > Viridiplantae > Streptophyta > Magnoliopsida > Laurales > Lauraceae > Camphora > Camphora micrantha. The sequence goes on along the minus strand of QPKB01000005.1, from coordinate 51,993,130 downwards.
CAGCTCGTTTCTCAGTTGGCAAACTGGTTTATGTTTTTCTGTTTTCCACGGACATTATCAAATAGCCTGGAGGCAGTGCTGACTATCATGGGCCTGTATTACTGGTGGCCCTCCTTCTGTGGCTCCTCCAAACCAGTTCCAGGCAGTTCAAGGAAACTTGCTTTGGTTGTAGCAGCATTATCTTGTGCCATTCGACCAACAAGTGCAATTATATGGTTGTATGTTGGCTTTTTGGATCTTCTCAAGACACGTGATAGACTGAGATTCGTATTGCTTGAAGTGATCCCAATTGGGTAAGTATGTGTAGATTTTTAAAACCTTTTAAGTAGGTGTTGATCATCATTGGCCTCAATTTTCCATAAATTGGGTCACAATCAGTGGGCAAGCCAATGCGCATTTTCCCTAATGCATGTTTTGGTTGGAGGGAAGTTATATCAGTCCATGCATGTCAATTGGATGGCATTATCTGTATTTTCAAGTATCAGCTGACAGCTATGATACTTGGGCCATCAAGACTCCAGAGTGACCATATAGTTCTTCATTATAGCATTGATGATTTTTTTGGTTCTCTCATGTTGGTTGCAGGGCCCTAGTACTTGGAATCACATGTTTATTGGATCGGTGGATGTATGGGTCATGGATCTTTGTGCCACTTAATTTTTTAAAATTCAATTTTCTTTCTTCTGGGGGAGACTATTATGGGACCCACAAATGGCATTGGTATTTCACTCAAGGATTTCCGGTTATGCTTTTCACTTTCATACCGTTCACAGTTACTGGTGTCTATCACTCTAAGGAATGGAAGCTTTTTGGCCTGATTGCATGGGTGTTGGGACTTTACAGTATGCTTGGCCACAAAGAATTCAGGTATCTTTGTGTTTGCTTTTGCTTTTCATGGGTTCTCAATGCTCTCTAATTAAAAATTGAAAGCAAATACTTTTTCATTCATGGGATACTACTTTTGTTTCATGCTCCATGAATTTTAAAATTTTGACACAGTCCTTCCTGCTGATAATACCATAATTACAGGTTTGTCCTACCAGTACTTCCTGTAGCTTTGATGTTCTCAGGATATTCATTAGCAGCAATGGAAAATCTTGATTCTTCAGATGATAAAAGGAAAAGGCCTTCAGAATTCCACCGTCGATGTCCATCCAAAATACAACTGTCTCTCTTCTTCCTGCTCGTGACAAATCTTCCAATGGCCTTATATATGTGCTTGGTTCATCAGGTTATTTTCTTTGGGAAACAAACATGGAATTAAATTATGTTCTGTGTCATTTTCATTTCTCTTTGCTTAAAAATGTGTTACAGTTGCTATGCCTATTCTATTCGTTAGTCTATTAATCATCTCTTTTCTATTTTAATAAAGACTATTGTAAGTGTGGGGTTTTATTTATGGGTCCACAATATGCTAACCTCTGTGGGATCCACTTAGATGCATGCTAATCATGAGAGGATAGTGTGATGGAAAGGTCTTATTGTGGTACGATGCATAGATGCTTCAAAATGGGCAACGTATCATGTCATATCGTATCTGATACTTCACTTTTAATGTGTAAAATCTGTGTCCTTGCCATGACTATGGCGTGTCCCTGTCGTATTCATGCCTATCTGGGTTGCATACAAAATTGGGCAAAGATCATCTTGATCAAATCAGGGCCCTCAAGTTTTAACTCTTTCCGTAAATTACAGTTTTTAGGAAATTTATCCTATGCTGAGTGTAATTCTGATTCGTGTCAAATTAGTGTGATTGCTGATTCGTGGGGTTTTAGTGAGTGTTTGAGAGGGTTGGATTTGTCACGAGGGGTTCCATGTGGTGGCAAAAAAGTTACCTCTTACCCTTTAGCAGAATATAACACACACACACTCTAGTCCTCCATGTAGCAAAAATATCAAAGGAAAAGAAGTGATTGATGAAACTTTGCTTTAATTTTCTATGACCCTTCCATTTTCATTCCTCAAAACTTCTCCAATTCAATGTTGGGATGGTCCCGTCAGTGTGAATTTGGGCCTTTTGTTTATGCTTGTGCCAGGTGTACAAACATAAAATCACCAATAACACAAAGGAAAGAGAAGAAGATAATAAACACTAGTTTAGCCCTTCCATTCTTTTCCCCCCCATAAATGCTTTGTTTGATTCTGACTTATATGCATGCTAGGCAGAGAGGAACTGAAGATGTTATGAACTACTTAGCGAAAGAGGCCGCTTATGGGAAAGTGGATAGCATTCTTTTTCTTATGCCCTGCCATGCAACGCCTTTCTATTCCACCCTGCATCGCAACTTGCCTATGCGCTTTTTAGACTGCTCTCCAAGGTAATGGTTGAAATTTAGGATTGTTATTTTCAAACTAGTTTGTTCTGTGGAGTCATATACATGTTCTGCCAAACACAAAGTGCTGTTATCCACCCATCACATCTGTAGCTTTCTACTGGTGAAAAGTGATGGACACATGCTTGAAATTTTTGGACTTCCCGTGAAATTATGGGGCAACGCTCAAACAACCGTCTGTACAGCCAGTGAAAACCTATGTTCTACTAGCCTATAAACTTAAATAGTGCTCCATGCTTTACAAGATACATCTCACATATAGTTTTTTTGAAATGGCATCTCACGTTAGTCTACTTTTGGGCATTTTTTGCAGTGATGATAGGGGAGTTCTGGATGAATCAGACCGTTTCATGATGGACCCAGTTGGTTTTGCATATAACATGGCAACAAATTGGTCTTTACCTAGTCACATTGTACTATTTGATTCTCAAGAAAAGCAATTGAGAGAATTTCTATCCTCGCATCTGTTCAAAGAGGTCAGTTTTAAGTACATAACGATGTTATTTCTTACAACAACATTATGAAAATGTAATTCTAGATCTTGCTCTCTTGTTGCTTGCATTTTTTTTTAATGACCCTTGTTATTTTGTAACAGGTAAAGAGATTCTTCCATGCGCACTTCAAAGTGGATCGAGATCTTCAGTCATCGGTTCTTGTCTATGCTTTGACCAGCAGATGATGCAGTAAGCTAACCCCACAATGTGACATACTTATCATCCTGGCACACTGTTTTGCAGTGACGAGTTCTTTCATAATGAAGAGATTGCAGTGTGGGTGGTTTTCTTCTGAAAAAAGAGTGCAACCAAACCCCTAGAGAAGGCAGAAAAGAACCAAGCAGAAAAAACCAAGCTGGGGGTCTGCTGGGTACAATCCTCCAATCAGCAGCTAGGATAATCCAATTGTTGTTAGTTTTGGTTTTATAGATTTTACCCTTTCCGTAGGGTTTCTGTATTACCTTGCTTTGCTGCCTATTTCGTTAGGAAAGTAAGAACAAAGAAGCAATCAAACAACACAAAGAAGACACAGATTTACGTGATTCCCTCGAGATTGAGGTACGTCCACGGATCACATCGATTCCACTATGCTTAAAGACAGTGGGCCTGAGTTAACAGTCTGCCCGTGTGTAATCAGGCTCCACACATAACATATTTTATGTGTGACTCCTGGCAGTGGGGAACCTGGTGGTTAGGTCATATAGGTGTCTTGAGTCTTGACCCTCGGTGGTTTGGGGTGCCTCCCGTCTTGTGGCTCTAAATTTTGTATGTATTTTTTGGCCTTTTAGGCCTTGCTGGTGATACCATTCTTTTCCCTTTCATATTAAAGGGGATTTGGTGCCTGGCTGATGTTTTGGTATAGATTTCATATACAGGCAACTGCCTGACTGGAGGCATTGTTTACTGAGGTAGTGTTTGACAGTTAGCTTAAATATAATCTTTTAAACTGGATCATTGCAAGAAAAGAAAAATATGGAAAGACCAGGATGATCTGAGGATCACCCAAACTCTGCCTCAATCCACCTCCAACAATGCATCCTCCTTTGCTTTGATGGTTAGCTCAAAGACTCCTTAATTTATAAAATAAAAGAAGTTTACATAAACCATCTTAATGTTTTTGAACATCAACTAACGACCACTTTTCTTTTTCACTACCCCAATTAATGTTAAAATGTTGGTCATCCTCCTTGACTTACAATCAAAGAGTAGGTCCTGTTTTGTAGATGAAATTCCATAATTTATTACTAAGGCTGGTTTGGATGCACAAGAAAATAAGATTTTATAGAATATAATCTTTCATTTTCTAAAGAAGAAAATCTTGTGCGTGATGTGTTTGTTTACATATATGGTGAAGTAAAGTAAAAGTAAATGACACTGGGCAGTAAAGGTGGAATAAAGTAAATGGTGATGTAAAGTGGGAGGGAATGATAAAGTGATGTTTTTTTTTTTTACTTTATTTTATCACATTTTATCGTAGTTTTATATGGTAAATAAGAACTGACTTCTTTACATGTGTGGTAAAGTAAAATAAAGATTGATGTCATATCATGGTAAAATGTGAGATAAAGTAATGTCAAATAGAGTATATGGTAAAGTAAAGTGGGAGAGAGAGTTATAAAGTAGTTTTTTTTTTTTTTATTGAATTTACTTTACCATGATTTTATGTGATAAAAGAAAAGTAACTTATAGTAAAAACATGACAACTAAATTTTACTTTACCACATTAATTCTTTATCCAGACGTGGTAAATTACATATAAATTAAAATATTTAATGAAAAATTATTCTAATAATGTAATTTACTTTAATCATAACACCTTCTAAATAACTCAATTTAAAATTTATAATATTCTTCAAAAATTTTCAAACAGTAAAACTATTATACTATTATAATATTAGATTATTGTATTATATATTATTTTATTCTTACAATATTTAAATCTATAAATATTTTATTCTGTAAACATCCAAACGGGCCTTAAGGATTGAGTTTTTCTTAGATATAAACTAATTCACATTAAGCTATGTTTAAATTGACTTGGACTTAATTATCTTTTCTTCTTATCACCCTAAATTTGTTCATATGAGGATAGATCTAAAGAGGAGGTTATCCTTGCAGGATATAATGAAGTTGGATATATCAATTGATGGAGAAAAATTGACCATTGACTGACTCTGTCTGTGTAGGTTGTCAACGAGATTCTCAGAGTTAATAAAGGTGGCTACTTGTGGAAATAAAATGGCATGTAGTTATGTTTAGTTGTCAGAAAATGGAGAGAGAGAGAGAGAGAGAGAGAGAGAGAGAAGCTGTTTTTATGTTATCGCTCAAGACAGTTTCAAATCGTCATGAATGACCACAACTATGAAAATGAAGGATGTGGAAAATCCTAATCCACAATTGGAACTTTATAGAGATTTTTTTGGGACGGTGTTTGGTTCCCATCAGGTCCATATTTTAGATTCAACAAGAAATAAATGAATCCATTGGGTCTTACACATCTGTCAGTGAAAGGGCTCGTTGGATTGATACTGTTTTCTGGCATTGCATATAATGGCACTTTCCTCATCTTTCTGTTCATTGTCAAAGCTGAATTTAAATTTGTAAGCTTACTTTCAAACAAGTTCCTAACATTAATGCTTTCATAAAACATGCAAATGACATCCAACAGCAACTCCTATCCGTCTTCTCCACTCCATTAAACTCACTCGATTGTGATTGGGCTTCAAACAACCTTTATATGACCAACTCTTTTACATTAAGTTTCATCCTTGTCATTTACCAAAAAAGAAAAAAAACAGAGAAGTTTTGTCCTTGTCTTCCTAGCTACAAATAACACCAAAGGTAGATTCACTTCAACTTATCCCTATGTAACTCCTTTTCATGAATGATGATGAGGGGCAGTATATTTGTATATCTAATTTATGTTTGGGCAGACTTGATAAGATTTGGGTGAAAAGGAAAAAAAAATATATATATATATATATATATATATTGGGTTTCAATCCTCTGAAGTTTTCTCATGTAGCACTAGCGAAAGCCCCCCATGCTGAGCACGGACAATATAATTAGTGGTAGTTATAATGTAAAGGTCTAAAATAAAAAAATCGATAGAAATAGTTTAGGGTGTAACCTTAATAAAAAAAATTAATGAGTTATTTATTAAAGAGGATGGAGAAGGGGAAAGGGCTTGTGACGTTTAAATGTGGGAAATGTAGAGACATGAATAGAAACACAGGGAGAAGAGGAAAGAGTTTATGTGATATTGGATTAGTAAGAATAACGTTATTAATATGGATAATATTAGTATAATGATTAATGAGTGATATTAGTAGGAGGTCAATATGAGAAGAGTCAAAATCAAATTTGAAAGTGAAATTGAAAATCGAATCCACTTTGCTTCATATATTATAATGAGTTAGGTGAAGTTGATTAGAAGTGATGAATGAAGATGAGTGCTCTGATAGTGGACATTTATTGTGAAAGAGACAAACATTGACCAAATTGAGAGTTCAGGCCAAGTTTTATTGAAAAAAAACTACTTTAAAGGGATTTTTAAATATTCATGAGAAACTGGAGTGAATGTGGTTGATCTAGACCAGGATGTGGATTGTGATAGTTTTGTAGTGCAAATGAGGCCTTTTTCTTTATTCTAATTTTTTCTACAATAACTATTCAGCTCATACACAAGTCCCTAATCAAAATTTTTTTTATGATAGATACCTACCTTGACTTCACATACAAGTCCCTAATCAGTAAAGCAACAATGAACGTAAGATCAATTATTGGTCGACTATGAGCTAATAGGGTCATTTAATGTAGAATTGATGTTTAGGCTCAGTGTATTTCAAGTTATTCCGGTGAAAAAGAAATCTATAGATTTAAATATTTGCATTTGAAAATTTGTAGACTGGGACTACCATTTGTAATGGAGTTTTTTTTTTTTGGCTATCGGAGGGTTTCCAACCCTTTGGGCTGGACTGATTCCTCTGGGTCCAAAGGGAAGCCAGGTAAGCTTTTATAGTGAAGTTGGCGCTAGATAAAGGCCATGGCACGATTAAAAGAAATCAGCAATACTAAAAAGATATCAAGTTTTATATCATTAATAGGGTCGGCAAAATTTGACCCAAACCCAACCTAAACTTGACCCACACTATATCTATGGTTTGATCACGGCTTGAGAAAACTTACAATGACTATGAGGATGGCGGGTGGACCGAGTGGGTTGACCCACTTATACTCAGTTTGGGTTTGGGTTCAAATTTTATGATCCATTTAACAATCAGATCTGGCTTGGACTGCGCCACTTCGGCCCTCCAATCCAATCCGACCCATTTGCAATCTCTAAATTAAGAGGAAACTACCGGAAAAGTCCCCATAGCATGTCATAGGTAAGATTATGACCCACTAGTAGTTCAGAGACGGGAGAAGTCCTCTGGGTGTATTTTTGTCTTTTTTTTGTCATTTAGTAATATGGTCAATATCGACCATTCTGTGCTGGTTCTTCTTGACTTGCAGAACCCAAATTTAAAGTGCGGGTTTCTCTGTTTGTTGCAGGTGCTGCTGCTCCAAATTTTGTTCCATGTCCCACCTAGGCTTCCATGCCTTGTAAAAATTCCAAAGAGAACAGCAACCCAGAGAGGACCGAGGAAGAAGACGAACTCCATCTAAGCATCTACCTCCGTCGGTCTATTCAAGACCTCAATAAGAGCCGTCCAACCTCCCAGCTATAACTAAAAAACAATCATAAACAAAAATTGAATGCTTTGGGAAGGATTTAGATAAGAAAAATCTTTCAGATAAGACTACAGGAGAGCGAAAGAGGAGAGATGAATTTGATTCTGATTTTGTAAATATTAAGACCCAAGGAGGAAAAAAAGAAAGCAACCCACCTCTAAATTCAATGTTGTAAAATGGACAATCGAGGTTCTCTTCGTCCATATCATCTCTCTCTCGTCTCTCGCTCTTGGTACTCTCAATCATTTTGTCGAACATCTCACATGCGTTCTTCTCGCTGGGCTGCGGGAGAGATAGAGTGTTTTTTTTTTTCTTTTTCGCTCTAATGGTCGATATCGACCATCACTACTTAGCTTTAATGGTCGATATCGACCAATTAGATTTTCTCCAACCTATAACTGTCTTACTCGTTGAACACGACAAAATGGTCGATATTGACCATTATTACTTCCTCTTAATGATCGATATCGACCATTATTACTTCCTCTTAATGATCGATATCGACCAATCTGTCAGTCAGATTTGTTCCAATGTGTAATTGTCTTATTTGCTGAACACTACAAAATGGTCGATATCGATCATATCGCAAAATGATTAAAAAAAATTGAAAAGGAGCTTGAGGACCCTTCTGTCTTCAACATGAAACTGGGTCCTCGTTAACCATATGGGGTCCTATGAGGATTTTTCCTGCAGTTTCCTCCTAAATTAACGATTCATGAAGAATATGACATTAGCAATTTCATTTTCTTGAAAAATGTATAAAACTTTTAATTCATTTAATAAAAAAAAAAAAAGAAAAAACGAAAGATTTGAATACTTTAAAAAGATATAAGATTTTTTCACAATTCTTTCAATCAAGTCCTCTCTATAAAAATTATTTAAAAATGACAAAAATGCCCTTTATTTCATTTTTTAAAATTCCCCTTTAATAAATTATTTAACATAAATGATTAAATCAAACCCACATGACCTGTTGGGGCCCACTTGAACTACCTTCATTGATGGATAGTTAAAAAAGAAGGGATTCCAAATGACAAAAAATTTAATTTTATTAAATGGTTTTAATAATCAAAATCAAAATGGCTAATTTTAGGGAGAGAAGAGGTTAAGAAATGACAAAAATCTCTCATAAAAAGGATATTTTTGTCATTTAGAAAAAAAAAAAATTTCAGGGAGAGGACTTAGATAGATTCACATTTATTTTCAAATATTCATGTAATTTATTTTTTCGAAAATATTCAAGTGAGAACTATTATATGAAAACTTTTTTATGAGGCCCATCTAGCAACCCATCGAAATCATGCACAAATAAGGATCCCCCTTGATAGTCACTTATTTCAAAGATTGACATACACTAGAATGGTTGAATTGAAAGTTTAATCTTTATTTGAAAATAAAGCCATTAAACTTGTAGCACGTGGATGATGGGGTTAGGGGCATGGATTTGAGGTCAATTTTGATATTTGGGGTAGTATCACATAGATCTTTTCATCCCCTTGGTCTCATCCTCAATTGGGACTCACATTTGGGCCCTACAAAAAAATTACCATATAATAGTTCTCACCGAACATTTCCATCTTTTAATGAGCCAAAATCAACCTAACTTTTATACCTTTATGAAATTTTCTTTTTTATTATATTTTAAGATTCCACTTCATTTTCATTTCTTAATATTAAAAAAAGTACATGTACGTAAGCATAGCCTCAGCATCTCCTCCATTGAAGGCCTCTGTCTCTGTAATTCCCTCCAGATTCCAATCCCCGCCCTCTGATCGAATCTCTCCGAAACTTTTTCATCTTCTCCTTCGAATCTCTCTCGATCCGATCTCCGAATTCCATTTTCCGACCGTTTATCTTCTTCTTCTTCTCCAATTCTTGGAAAATCCGTCCTCGAATCGAAATTCTAGGGATTCTCTTTTCCTCTTCTCATCAGATGATATCTTCGATTTCCTCTCTCTTTCATTCTTTGAATCCTCTCTGGCGTTCGTGTTCCCAGATCTGAGATTCTAGGGTTTGGAAGAGTTTCGATTCAAAATGTTCTGGCGCATGGCGGGACTGTCCACTGCTTCTCCGGTTAGTTGAATATCTCTCTCATGCCTCTGCATTTCGTTACGATGAAAAAATTCGATCTTGATTTGAATTGGATTTGGTGCACGTAGATTTCTTGTGAGAATTTATTTGAACATGATTTGTTGGATTAGCGCATTGCTTGAATTCTGTTGCTTATGACTGCTATATGTTTAATTTGAGATTTAATGAGAATGGCAGCAATGCGAAGAATCGATGGTTCTGATTTATGTTGAATTCTTCGAATTCTTGGAAAAGTTTGATTCTTTCCCGGTTTTTGGAGCGGTTGGTAATTGTTGGCTTGATGAACTGATTGATTTATTTGATTTAGTTCCTAGCTTTGTTTTCTTTTATTTCTCCCTGTTTTGAGGGCGAATCAAAGTTAATTGCGATTAGTTCGATGATCGTTTTCAAATAAAGTTAGGTACTAATGGAATGGAAGAGGATAGAAGTGCTTAATGTTGCTGGGTTATTCCTTAGTAGAGAATAGGATGGTGAAAGGATCTTTCCCATTTCATTTTCTTATGAATCTGTTTTTGTTATGGATAGAAAAAACCCGAGTCTGCAACAAAAATATAAAGTAACCATGCTCTGAGCCTAAGGTAGTGTCCTAGCACCATTTTAATCTATAAGCAACATCGCTTACAAATGGTTTGTTGATATAGTTTGTTAATGTTGCGTCATATGGTGATGTGATTTTGACATTTATATTTTAAGGTAAACTATCACTGCTTTGTCTAACCATGCCTGTTCATTTGTTTATTTCAGGTGGATTCCATTTTGGATAAAAAGAACTATACTTTGGAAGAACTTCTCGATGAGGATGAAATAATTCAAGAATGTAAAGCACTTAATGGGCGCCTTATCAATTTGTATTTCTCTTAGTTCTCTCCTTGCTTATACATTTTTGGTTGGTTGGTTGGTTGCTCTGTTTATTTCATTACTTGTTGAGAATATTTGTTTGGATGCATTAAATCTTAAAATTGATGGTTATATACACAGACAGAGATATATTGATTCTGTTATCTGGGTAAGCATATGTAAATGTCATGATGCATTATTGCTAAGCATTCATTGACTGTGACAGTATTCTTCATCTTCCCGATAAAGTTTGTGTATGTTAACAGTGGTGTTATACCATAAAAGATTAATTAGCAAATAGCGAGGACTGAGAAAAGTGTTGCTTATGCGAGATTCCATGTCAGCTAGTTGTATTTTGAAATGTTTGTGTGGCATTTTTGGCATGTTGTAAATATTTCTTCTGTACAGTACATATATCTTACAGTATGTCTCTAACTATTTGACTGGGTTTGAGAAAACAAATTCCTTAACAGAGCAGCTCAAGAGACCAAAATCTTGCAAAATGCAAGATCATTCAGATTGGTTCAACGAGTAGCATGGTTTATCGGTTTGACAAATTATTTATTTATTTTTAACAATATGGAGCTTAACTTGTCATTTTCCCCAAATACAGTGTTTTCTACTTCAATCTATAGAGAAGTCACACTTCAATTTGATATTTTTCTCAACCAATTCTACGAAGGAATTGAAATCAGGTTTCATGCTCTCTTATGGCTTCGTTAAAACTATAGAAACAGTACCAGTAGATATTGATAGTACTTACTGATAAATATTAATTATATCATGATAATGTGGGATTCAAATACATGGATATATTGGTGAATCCAAAGCCCAATGCATATGCTATCAGCTAAAATCTCAATTTGTACTTCTAGTGGAAGAATAATCTTATGCATGAAAGCAGTGTTTTTTTTTTTTTTGGTTGGGGGGGGGGGTGGTGTGGTGCGGCGCGTGGGTTGTGTTAAGAAATGCAGTGATTTAAATTTAGAATGTTTTAGTGTTGGAAGAGATTGTGGATGTTGCTTTCTAAATTCAGCACTGTGCATGCTGATATTTTTATTATTTCCTCATATATCTGTGCAATCTTCAGAATTTCCATGTTTGGAAATTGAATCTGAGCTATTTTACTGCCATTGGGTAGAAGATGTATGTGTAGCTTCCTAATGTGGGTTAATGAAAGTTAAGGTGGAGGATTTTTTATGAATCACAACCTCATGATTTTTCAAAATAGGCAATCCCCAACTCCTGATACGCTGTATTTGAAAGGTATTTTTCAGTAAAGGGTATTGGCTACCTAAGGAAATTGAAACCAGCAATAGGCAAGAAATGTGGATATAATTATGGATGCCATGTTGAACTTAGAAGTCAATAGTTTTGAGAATGTGGTTTTGCATGGATTTGTGTCAATATATGACATCTCTTTTTTTCTTTCATATATGCTCACAAACATGGAATATACACTTTGTTTTGGCTCTACAATGCCAGCATTTATTAAGGTGGTAAGAAATTTTTTTTTTTCCCAAAAATTCTGCATTTAAACCATTTCTGAGAAAAGAAGCAATTGTTTATCTGAACTGCTTTTGAAGTTATTATCACTACAACGGCTTAAGTTCTGATGCCAGCTTTTCTCCTGCATTTTAAATATTTGAACACATTTTTAATTCTTCCATTCCTTTTTGGACTGTTTATTTTGTTAACCTTTTCCATTGTTTTGTTTTTATATATAAAAAAAAAAAAAAAACTCTGACTACTAACAGTTTACGAGAAAGAGCTCAAGTGGAGCAACTGCTTCAATATATTGTGGAAGAATCTTCTGATGCTGGTGAAAAGAGACGCACTTTCAAGTAAATTACTTATTAGGTTATTTCTGTTGCCAAGAAATACACATTTTGTCTGTAGGTTGATGTACTGTGTATTTGTTTGTATGGCATCATCATTCAGGTTTCCATTTGTTGCTTGTGAAATATTTACTTGTGAAGTTGATATTATACTCAAAACTTTAGTGGAGGACGAGGAGGTGAGTGTTGTGTTGATTTTCTTCATGCCAGTTCTTTGGTAATTGATCATTGATGATATTTCTATTCTGTAACAAGCCTTAAAATGTTTTTTTTACTTTCTGCATGTACTGAACTTGATTAATTGTAGACTAAACTGTTGATGTTGCTTGTTCTTTGTCATTTGGTCATTCTTACAGTTGTTGCATTTGCTATTTTCCTTCTTGCGACCCAACCGCTCGCATAGTACATTATTGGCCGGGTACTTCAGCAAGGTATATGAGATTGCAATCCTTTACTCAAAGCTCTGGACCCGATAACAATTCCCTGCTATTTCATGCAAAAATCACATGGTTGTGGAGAGGTTAAGCTGCAGAGCTACGTATTTATAAGGACTTTGCTTCAGCTTGAGACATTAAATATATACTGTTTTCTTTCTTGTAGGTTGTCATATGCCTGATGTTGAGGAAAACTGTGCCTTTTATGAATTATGTTCGGGTAAGTGGTAGCCTTTAGATCTCTTGTTTGCCAGAAGGCACTGTTTGATGTTTTGTTCAGGATTGTGGAATGACTTTTGCGAATGCCCACTCTATGGGTTGGAATTTCCTTTTTGATGTTTTTCATCTAAAAAAAAATCTGAAATGGATTTGATTTCATTAAGAAGATTGTGACCAACAGAAATCAAAATATCAAATTGCAAATGTTCATTGCTTCATGAGATGGAATTTCAACAAGAGAAATTGGCAAACTTTATCAGATTACCTTTGGGCCTGTTCAATTGCAGACTTAGGTGTGTGCTAGGACTGTTTTAACACACTTCCGTAGAAACATGATTTGGGTCTGCTAATCTAAGTAGAGCAAGAACTTGTCTTCTAATGCTAAACGCTGTGCTTCTGAGTTCTGATGGCCAGCCCATTACTCTCTCCCTCTGTTTCCTTTCCTCATCTTACCTATCCAGTTCTTTATGAAAAAAAAAAAAAAAACAGTTTGTTTCTTTTTCGATTCCTAGTATGTAAAGAAGGTTCTTGATGTAAATGGTTTTTCTAACGTTCCTAATTAGTTTCTCAGAACGCGATAACATGATCATATTATGTAGTAGACATTACACAAACTGTAGGCATGGGAACTTCAGTGTTGTGGTGGTTTCTCTCTCTGATGCAACTTACTGAATTGGACCATTTTCTGGGACCTTCTGCTAGCTTTATGTGCAAAAGAGATGAATCAGTTTTTGGCCTCAGGATTGATCGATTAGATACCAATATTTCATGTCATTTGTTTATCTATTAATGTTGTCATCCATTTCCTCTTTGGCCTACCCCTTTTCCTTTCCGTCAACCTGCACAAAAACTTTTCCTCAACGGCACTGTGTTGGACATGCCCGAACCATCTCAAAGGGGAGTCTCTTAATATACCTCCTCAGATTAAAACAAATAAGTATGCTTTATTGTTGTTTTTTTTTTTTTATGTGGAAAATGTATGATTAATGGTGAGAAATTAGTTTCTCAATGCAATCACCACCACTAGGTATTCAGGATTAACAAGGGGCAAAAGTAACTGAAACCAAAGCCACTAAAAAAAAGAAAGAAATTTAAAACATAGAATTGGAGTAATTAAAAAACGGTTCGGTCTGACCAGAGATACCTGTTTGATAAAGTGCTACTGGCAGCATGTTTTAGAGGTGCCATTTCTAAATGCCCTAAATGCCCTGAATGGAGGAGCATTTCTTGTTTATGTTATCATGTTGGCAAGTTGCAGTATCATATTTTGTTTTCAATCTTATTGTGCTTTTTACGATATTTTTTTTCTATTTTTCTACTGTTTCCTGCTTCAATTTTATTTCCTATTTTTTTTTGTTCTAATTTATTGTTAGTGTGTAGAAAATTTATTACAGTTCATTATATTACTTACACGTCTTTTTTCTGCCCTTTACTGATCCTTGATTATTATGCTCATATAGGGTCATCATGAAATTTTTCTGCAGCTGATTGATCTGATTGGCATTACATCCATTATGGAGGTTAGTAAATTGTGTTTTACCGTTGCTTAGCTCTGGTTCCAAAAAGGCTTTTCTATATGCCATGGCCTCTGTTATTTATTATCTGCAGACAACTCTGCTATTATCTGCAGATCACATGTTTCTCATAGTAATTTCAGGTTTCTGAAACTGTTGCCAGGATATTCGATGTATCCGTCCTTAAAAAGAAAATTTTGTTTGTAGCCCATCGCTGGTCCATAATTGATTTCTTGTTTTTATATTGTATGCATTGTTTGAAACCTCTCCTCAGTCCTCATCATTCACTATGCAGTCATGACTTATGGATTATTGCCATCACATTGCTGTTTGTTAAGCAGGTTTTAATCCGTTTGATTGGTGCTGATGAATATTTATATTCGAACTATATGGATTCTACGAAATGGTTAGAGCATCTGGATGTGCTTGAGATGATCTTGGATAAGTTCAGTTCCTCAGTAAGTGCCTTGAGTGTCTTTCTTTTGTTTGATGGACTTTTCTCCGTTGAGAGTACATGAACTTTTATTCAGTAGCCATTGTTATCACTAAATAATTATTTGTCTTATTTTTGAAGATAGAACTTATCTCTTGTTCTATTTGTATGCGGTCAAGGTGCAAGATGCAGTCAAATTTGTAAACCTTCAATATACTCAAATATTTTTGGGGGATATATTTGATACAGGATTCTCCTGAAGTACATACTAATGCAGCAGAAAGCCTGTGTGTAATAACTAGATTTGCTCCTCCAGCTCTTGCTGCTAAAATCTCAAGCCCTAGGTAATCATTTTCTTTATTTTCTGAGACTTCTTCCTCCCATTGGCAACTCTCTTTACCTTATTTCTAATAAACTGTGGATTTTGCCGTGTTATTTATTTGCAGCTTTGTTGGAAGACTATTTCGTTATGCACTTGAAGATTCCAGACCAAAGTCTGTTCTAGTGCACTCAATTTCTGTGTGCATATCTTTGTTAGACCCTAAGAGATCAACAATACCTCCCTATCAAGCATTTTGTAGCAATCAGAATTATGGATCATCAGTAACTGCAAGTCCGGAGGCTGTTCAAGGCATGCTAGAAAGCCTTGGTGAGATGCCCACCTATGTGGTCGATTTTTCTCCATAAGAACCATGCTTCCTTTTAACTCCTAACATTTTCTCTAAGTTAAAAATGAGAGACAGATGGAGGAGTGTCATTTAGGATGATGCCTCTCTTTTTTTTTTTTTTTTTTTGCTTTGTTGGGACACTGGTTCAGGAGTGATACTTCAACTTGAGGACCTAGGGATCAATCCCTAGGTATTGTGTGAAACAACAATGCCAATACCTCTGAACCACGACAATGCCAATACCTCTGAACCATGAGTGTGTTGGCATAGTCTTGCCATTTCACACTTCACAGGAGGTAATTGTGTAGGTTTTGAATTGACCATTTGGTGGGCCACATGTAGAGGTCCATATTTTGCAAATTAGGGCCAACTTTCTTTGAAAGTTCTGCTACCTAATCATGGATCTATATGAGTAATTTGTCTCCTACAAACTGATTTACATATAGTCATATGCAGATAACTTTGTGGGGCCCAATTGGATATGGGCCAATCATGGGGTTGAGAGTTCATGCATGGATTAGCGGTGCTTCTTGGTCTTTATTGTAGAGAGATGGAGAGTGTGTGTAACGCCCCACCCTACATGCATGCATGATATTGTCCGTTTTGGCCCACGGGCCTCAGGTTTTGTTTTTGATGGGCTCAACCCATTAAAAGGCCTCATACTAAGTCACACGGTGTCCTCCATATTGGCCCAGTCTCTGGGCAGCCTCATAAGCAATGTGGGATCTTATAATTCCCCACCCTTACAGGATTACAATTCCCCACCCTCAGAGGAGAGCCGCTTTCGGCTCTGATACCATTTGTAATGCCCCACTCTACACGCATGCATGATATTGTCCGCTTTGGCCCAAAGGCCTCATGGTTTTGTTTTGGATGGGCCTCAACCGATCAAAAGGCCTCATGTAAGGTAAGGGTGCAAGCTCTACATATAATCTTAGTCACTTTCCTCTCTATAGTCGATGTGGGACTTCAGGGCGTCACAATCCACCCCCTTAGGGCTGCACGTCTTTGTGCAGTAGCCTGCCAGTCCCTCTTGGCCCGCCCACGTGGAAACCCGCCCACATGCACCAGATCAAGGCAGGGGCCCACACTCGAACTAGTTGAGAGTTGGCTTTGATATCATATGTAATGCCCCTCCCTACATGCGTGCATGGTATTGTCCATTTTGGCCTACGGGCCTTACGGTTTTGTTTCTGATGGGCCTCAACCCATCAAAAGGCCTCATACTAAGTCACACGGTGTCCTCCATATTAGCCCAGTCTTTAGGTAGCCTCTTAAGCGATGTGGGAGCTTAGAGAGAGAGAGAGAGAGAGAGAGAGAGAGAGAGAGAGAGAGAGAGAGAGAGAGAGAGAGAGTGGTTTGAATATTGCCTTTTGTAATAGTGCCCAATCAATGATCAATATTGCTACTAAGAAAGCATGATTTGGGGTGCCTACCATTTCATGGACAGTGTCAGTGGTTTGGATTGATGGTTTGGCTGTGTCCAAGGTGGGCCTAGTTCTAAGGTTAATCTGAATTTGCAACATTTATTCATTGATGTGGGATCCAATTATACCGTCCAATTCAATGGTGGTGACCAAGGTGAAGCTCAGGCCCATTTGTGTCGACATGGCTGGGGCATCTTTTTATCGATTCATACCTCTACAGCATGAGCCCCACATGTACAGATCTGAGTCAACGTGGCTGTAGGGTCTGGTCAGATGATGTTAAAATATATCATTTTCCCCTTTAATTCAGTCTCTGGCAACT
The DNA here is from genome assembly GCA_003546025.1 of Camphora micrantha. Taxonomy (NCBI): domain Eukaryota; kingdom Viridiplantae; phylum Streptophyta; class Magnoliopsida; order Laurales; family Lauraceae; genus Camphora; species Camphora micrantha. The sequence goes on along the minus strand of QPKB01000005.1, from coordinate 51,975,786 downwards.
GTAGGAATATTCCACTTTTTTGTAGGATATCAAGAAATTGAATCTTTACGATTTTTATTTTGTTTTCTTTCTTTGAGATTCTAGTTCGCACACTTTTTGTATAAATGCAACAAGCTGAATCCTTATCACAATGTCCTGCTGCAGGCGATTTGCTAAAGCTTCTTGATGTTTCTTCTTCTGAGACGGTCTTACCCACTGCATATGGCAAGCTACAGCCACCTCTTGGGAAGCATCGTCTGAAGGTTCCTTTTAATGCTTTTGATCATTATTTTCTCAGCCAATGCCTAATGGTTCAAGTATTTTTCCAAATTATCTCAGACATTATTTAGTACTCTGTAGTATTTCCGTTCTTGGTTGTTTGTTTTAGAGTTGGTCTGGGCCTTTTCAGTCCATCTCTTTTTCTGAGCAATAAAATAGTACTTTGTAGTTCACATGGTGTTCAGTGTTTATGATGTTTGGTCATCCCGATGATGTGATGCGATGTAGTACTTGTTGTGTAAATGATAGGGTTTTTTTCTCTTTTCCAAAAAAAAAAGTGGATATATGTATGTATATATATGTTGAGAGAGAGAGGAATGATATGGTGTGTTTGTCTCTACTGATTATCATTTTAAAATTTGAATTTTCAGATTGTAGAGTTCATCCTTGTTTTAGTGACAATTGATAGTGAGTCTGCTGAAAGGGAACTGATTCAACAAGGGGCCATAAAACGTATCTTAGATTTATTTTTTGAGTAAGTTGGATATATTTCTGTGTTTTTAAATAAAGTGATAAAAATACTGAGCAATTCCATTTGCTTATCATGACTGTAGGTATCCATACAATAACTTTTTGCATCGCCATGTGGAAAATATAATAGTATCATGCTTGGACAGCAAGAAGGCTCCTCTTATTGATCATCTTCTCCAACACTGTGATCTTGCCGGGAAGATTCTTGAAGCTGAAAGGAATTTTACTTTGTCGACCAATTCAAAGAAGGTATTGTGATCTTGTTTATTGATTTTTTTTGTATTTATTTTTGTAATTTTTTTTTTATATCCATCCCAGCACCATATCCTCCTGCTATGATGCCCAGTATGTTATAGATATGCCTGGGTATGCCAAAAACATAAAATTTTACTTAAAATGAAGTATCAGATACAATATGATTTGAACGAATTGCTTATTATGAAGTATCAACTATTATAATTTGTACTGTTTTTGTAACCAGCCCATGGCTACAAACTATATAGCTTATATGAAACTCTATGCTTTTTTTATTTTTGAATGTTATTTTACAGCCAACAGTGCCTGCTGAAGGAAGAATACCACCAAAGATAGGGAATATTGGACACCTAACGCGAATATCTAACAAACTCATTCAAGTGGGGAATAGCAATGACCAGATTAAGGCATATCTGCAGGTCCACTGCCATAACTTCATTCCCTTTGGTTGATCACTTTTCAACTCATTAACAGTTACTTTATCAATAATCTGTTCAGAATTATGAGAGTTCTATAAAACCGTACAAAGACCACCATTTACACTAGTATAATTAGATAGATGCTATATATTGTGTTATCTTGTTTGCCGCATGAGACTTTGTAGTACAAAATTGGAATCAGAAATGCATACTGTGAGCATGCTAAAGAAGAACTGGATAAAGATCTCTGTTATCATGTTAAATAGCTGCGTCTTTTTACATATACAGGGATTTGTTTTGCATCTCTTTTATTCCTTTTATGAGAGATGAAATGCATTTCTTAGGTTTTATTTATTTATTTTTTTAATTTGATGCTATAATTTTTAGGGATTTTTATGAAAAAAAAAATCCTAAATCCAGGTTAAACAGATTGATTAAGAACGATTCTAAAACATCAAATAAGGGTGCCTTATGTAGGCAAAAGACGATTATGCCCTAGAACGATATTGTTAGGGCTTGTTAAAAGAAGGCCCCTTTTGAGATTTTCCCCTTTTCTTCCCCGGTCTCTGTTTTTCTTGACGGACGGCGGCGAACCTCCTTGGAGATCCCCGTATTTGCGGTTTTTTTGACAGAAGATGGCTCTCGAGAATCAGTACTTGCGCAGGTTAAAACTACATGAGTGGGCAGAAAGCGAATATGTTAAAGCGGGAGAGAAATATATGCAGCCTGTGAAATTCAATCTAGACTTCTATGAAGATACAGAGATTTGGATAAAAGCAAAAAAAAAAAAAAAAAAACACACGCACACACACAGAGCTATCTAAAGTGGATAAAAGAAAAATGTTATTGCAGAAAATGGGGTTGGATGAGCTTTTCAAAGATACATCACCAGAAGAAGTTGAAGAGATGCATGCTTCCATACACTCTCAGATCAACCTTTTAATGGGCACTGTTTATGAGTAGTTGTCAATTGAATACAAACTAGGGATATAGTTCTGGGATGAAACTTTGAACACGGTCCTTGAAAACTTCCAGGCTGCTGAAGCTTCTAAAATCGACGCTGATGTTATGAGAAAGAACCATTGCTTTGAAACAGAAACTGCTCATGAAGGGTTGGGATATGACATTGAAAACGGAGATGGAGAAACTAAAACATCATTCTATTGTGCGGGATATATATTCAAAATGGGTATCATGTGGATAACGATATCATCACAAGATAATTCTGTATATATTAAAAAACGCACTGCACCCTAATCCATCAATTCTGCGTTTTGCATAATCAATTTGTCTAATCAATATTTAAGTTTAATTTTTTGTAAAAATCCCTAATTTTTATTGTGTTGCATGGACATACTATCTTTGTCCATTATTTATGATATACCACATTATTTTTCCTAATTAACAAGAAAACATTATTAGAAAAGAATGTACGATAGCAAAGAAAGAAAAGCTATGATGGACAAAAGTTATCACTGCAGTGTAGAATGTCTGCATCACCTGCTATGGCAAGTGTTCCACAGTACCATTTGCCTTTCTTAAATGGATAAACTCACAACACACTAAATCCCTCATTTCTTTAGCAGCGAAACAGTTGGACGCCATGTGGAGTAATCCCTTCCTGGCATTGTTGAATGTTAAATTGAGATTTTTCGAGTGCACAATTGATTGTTAAATTGAGATGTTTAGAGTACACAATTCTATTCAGGTCAGTTTTGGTAGCACTCTCTCTCTCTCTCTCTCTCTCTCTCTCTCTCTCTCTCTCTCTCATTATAGGATATGAAACCATCACCATCTTTAGTAGTGCGTGCGTGCATGAAAAAATATGTATGTATAAATATATTTGATATGGATTGTTTTAATCTGGTCCTTTGTCATCTCTCAGGAAAATAATGAATGGCTTGACTGGCATATGAATGTCTTACTTAAGCGCAATACATTACAAAATGTTTACCAGTGGGCTTGTGGGTAGGTCTTTTTCGCAGTTTATTGTGATCATGTAATGTCATGTTTTGGTATCACTTTTGCCTTCTAAGAAGTTCTATTACCATTTTCAAATAATATGATTGATTGTTCTATTAAAAGACACAAAGGATGGAAGTCCATGATAGTAGGAGTTCAGAGAGAAGGGTCTGCCGTCATACCAACATACATAGCAGAGCATTATGTCATTGAGTTTTATACATCTGCAACTTCGCTGAAGCAGTGTTCACAACCATGTCCCATGACACCAATGCATTACCTGTTTTGAAATATATTGTTTTCATAGCACTTGATTTCTGTCACTGATATTTTTGGCCTTCCGTAAAGAACTTCGTAATTAAGTGAGTCGCTAATAGGATTTAATTTGTTGCTTGAATACACTAAATGGGCACGCTGAATTTTGCATGGATATCACATGCCCAGCTTGTTAAGAATATTCTGTTGCTTAGTTCTTGGAATAGATTTTTTTGAACACATCTTGCCAACTGAATATCTCATGGTGTACAAATGATTTTCTGCCTTGATTTTTTCACGAATGAAGTGGCAATCTGCTTCAATCTGCATTGACCTTTCATGAAAAAAATGGATTTGATGATATATGAGTTGCAGCTTGATTGTCAACTATCATGGGTTTTGGATATCAGCTGTTTTTTCATTCCATGGCCACTTATCTTTGGTCAGGCTTCCTTCTTGATGTGATAAAGAAAATTGCACATATCCTTATCCAAGAAACTCATAGTTTTGGTGCTCATTTGAAGGATCATCTTTTGGACTGGAAATTGTAGACGCTATCCAGCTTTAGATAATCATCCTCGTCATCATTTCAGCCTTATCCCATATACCGTGATCGGTTTTGTGAGTTCTACGTCCTCAATCAACCTTATTTTAGCCAATTTTAGGTAATCTTTTTTTAATCACGGTCCTTATGGGATGGTCCATTTACTAATATTTACCCTATTGGACGATCTTATATATATAATTGGTAGTTCCAAAAAAAACAATAACAGTCAATACTCCGGTTTTTATGAGTGAAAAATTATATGGTTTTGTTCATCCATAATCATAGTCAATGCTCCAAAAATGTTTTAATCATGTGCTTGCTTATAGTGTACTTTGTGACCGGCGCATGCCAACAAGATTGAAGGGAAATTTTTTACAGAACAACAATTTGACCAGCTATGACTAATGGAGCAGAATATTTGCCAACCAAGAAGCAACGCATGCACAAAATAAGTATAGCAGAGATGAGAATGTTGAGGTAGATGTGTAGTAAAACTAAGAATGATAGAATCAGAAATGGGCTCTTTTAAGAGCATTTAGGGGTGGCATCAATAGATGATAAAATAAGAGAAACCTGTTGGAGATGGTTTGAACATGTCCTATGAGGGCCAGCAATAGTGCCAGTGGAGAACAGTTTCTCTATGCAAGTTGATGGCCCACCAAGGGGAATGGGTAATCCAAAGAGGACATGGATGGAAGTAGTAAGGTTGGAATTTAAGAAGTGCAACCTATCCAAGGATTTTGGCTCATGATAGATTGGAATTGAGAAACAGAATTAATGTAGCCAACCCCAACATAGTTGGGACTAGGCTTTGATGAGGATGATGTTGATGGTTGCCCATAATAAGGGTTTGGGTTAGCAATGCCGGGCCACACATTCAATCTTTGAAGGGCAGGAACAAATGCTTCTATTGAATATTGAATATTTCCTTTTTAAATTTGACATGTCATTGCTCTTGATTAATGAATCAAAATGGTTCTACTGAAGTGAATCATATTTCAATATCAATTTTTAATATCTTGTTGTTGTCTTATTTGCCCAAGCGCACTGATGTTATTTACATGTATATGTTGTGTGTGCATATTCCAAATACCAATCATCATATTCTGTTTTAGATTTTCTGCTCACCTCTGATTTCATGTGCCTAGTACTATGTATGATTCGAAGAATTTGTATCAATTGAAAATGTTGCCACTATTGATGAGTAGATAAAATGATATTTTCCTTGGTAATAGAAATTCATAAAACGTGCATCTTCTTACGCGCTGCATTACTAGCTTCAAGTCTCCAATTGCTGTTCGTATATAAGCTAGGACCAGTGCAATGAATTAGTAAACTTTCCATGGTTTCACAATTCATGTGGTATTTTGCTAATAGACTTTTAGTTGCCTGGCAATTGTCATCTCCTCCTGATTTTGGCTTGCCTCTAGTATGGTGAACTTTTAATAAGCATTGTTCATGTTCTTTATGTTTAGATATGTTTTCTTTGTCTGAGATAAACATTTACAACCACTTTATCCACTTCTTCAGGCGGCCAACTGCATTACATGACCGAACTAGGGACAGTGATGAAGAAGATATTAGAGATAGAGACTATGATGTTGCAGCACTAGCGAATAATTTGAGCCTGGCATTTCAGTATGGCGTTTCCAATAATGAAAACATCCAAGAGGTACTTTTAGAGATGTCCTGATAATGCTGTCTATTTTCTTTTATTGACTTGGTCAGGTCCACAGTTTGCAAGGGCTTAGTCACTTTGTCCACTGTGGAGAGTATTTGTTGTCAAGCCTTGTTCCTAGTGTGGTTGAGCTTTATAACTTTTCTTTGAAAACCTAAGCCGGGCTGTTACAATAAAAATAATAATGTATATCTAAAGAAATGATCCTATCCTGTCATCTACACCACATTGGCCTTTGCTAACTACTTAATTTGACTCATGTGGGTCCTCCATTTGCTTGATCTAACGTATTCATGTCACATTCCTCCCTATTTATAGAGAGTGGGTGGGATTACCAGAGTGATACATACGGCATATCATTGTATTTACTTTTGTGAAATGTATGGTTATTTATTTACTCATTTATTTATTTTTAAACATGATCAATCCCAACAGTGTATATGTCTCATGTGTGGAGTAATTCGAATTGATTCATGTGCACGGGGGCATGTGATATGAGTAGATTGGATAAAGCAACGGTGGTTTCCACATTGGTCAAATAAGTAGTCAATACATTACTGATGTCAGGATAATTGGTCGTTTTTAGTTGGCTTTGACTAAAAAAAGTGCTTAATTGCTGGTCTAGGTTTTTTCGGTGTAACCATCTTAGCATCTTTTTGATAAGAAAAACAGTCTGAATCTATCTATATCTCTATATCTACATACATACTCAGGGGTGATCACCAGAAAGCAATGGGCGTTTTCCCTTTAAAAATGCCCACATGCTATGTGGCCCACTTGAATGCATGAACATGGAGACAGGGGAATGGATATGTTAGGACATGGATTAGAAATGTTTGCATCATCAGTACGATTAAATGAACCTTGCCTCAATTGTATGTCCTAAAAGCTTAATAGCTATATATCATGCAAATTTTATTGTGATAAAATTCAATGGTTACTATTGTCCACACATCGCCAAACTAAAATCAGTGCCAATTCAAAAGGGTATGTGTTTGCTAAGGGATTGGATTGATCATAATTCATAAGTGTGCCCGCTATATAAAAACAAAAAATGCGGTGCCAGTCATGGGGATATCATTAATGATTTGAATCCCCCCATGGTCCTTTTTGTGTTTCCACGGAAGGGCTCTCCCATGATGAATCAATCCTTTAATAGACACACCGACCCCCATTGAATTGGCATTGATTCTATATTGACACTCATCAGTTATCACAATGTTATTCACCATTGGATATTGTCACATTAAGTTTGCACAATGTATAACCATTGAACTCAAGGTTTTAAAACTTAGGGGACAAATCGGTCACCCTCGATTGAAGTCAACATGGTTGAGTAGGACCAAATCTCCTCCCTGAGCCCAATAACCTTTAGAAAAAAATAACAAAATGATAGTAAAATAGAGAAATGTGTTCCATTCATACACAGAAAAATAAGCCCAGGCACACTTTTTTTCCATGCACACCTGTTCGCAACTTATAGTGGGGCCCACCTGATGGTCCATCTGGTTGGAAACCCCAACCACGCACCCCCCCCCCCCCCCCCCCCCCTCCTCCTTTCCCTCCTCCTCCTCCTCATCTCCCTCTTTCTTCTTCTCCCGATAGTCACAGTCACTGGACCCTGGGTTTGCACCCACTTGAATGGACCGAACAGTTGGATTGACTGTGCGCCTGTTTTTAACGATAAAGTGGGATGTTGATCAAGGGGTTCAAATGATTGAGTGGGGTTCATTTTTTGTACATGGGTAGCCCACAACCAGATCTTTCAATCCCCTCCAACCCCATCCCCATGTGGGCCACCTACCAGGTGGGCTCCATAGCGAGGTGCGCATGGAGAGCTGATATCTCCCATATATATACATATAATTATAATTATAAACTTGTTATGTTTTACTTACAACAATGAATTTAAGTAGCAATAGGTACCAACATTTATGTTCTATTCAGCAGGATGAATAGCACCTCCATTCTTTGAATGCTTAGATCTTCCTAGATTTTGATACTCTAGGATCAATGTGAAATGCCCTCCACCCCCCCCCCCCCCCCCCCCCCCCCCCACACACACACACACACACACACACACAAAAGAGCTTCCCAAAGGGATAGAGTTCGTGGTGGGAAAACTATAAGACTCAGATTCTTCATGACTCGGGGGTTTTGCTTGGCCCCTACCAATTCTGACTAGCACTGGCCTAGTTGATTTGGGCTCAGCTGATTTTTAAGACCTGATTGAGCTTTGTGGACCTTACACCAAGGGCGAGGGTCCTTTGATGGGCCTGATATTTTTTGTGCCCCTAATTCATGCCCAAACCTTTTCATTGCACTGCTTCCTTTGCTTGTCATGCATCTATGTGGGCTCCACTTGAAGTGGGCATTTTCTTTAGGGACAATGCTCAAGTGTGCTCTCTATATATGTCTGCTCACATATACATATGCATGCATGTATATGATCTTTAAAAGCGTTTGATTGAGGAGAAAAGGTGGAATAATTGTAGATAGAGAAAACTGTCCACTGTGAATCAGTTGAGAATTTTCACATATTCCAACTATCTCGGCCATCTTATTGCCAACTATAAAGTAGAGAGCTAAAAAAAAGTGGACATATACATAGGGACGGCAAAAAGAATGCTGGAAGTTTTTAGCAGAGAACAAAAATAAGAAAATAAAAAAAATGTTCCAACTGGAATTGGAGAGTTGTCAATAACATTAGTATGTCTTGTGGCACCTTATTGATGGAAGATTCATCCACGGACTATTATTGTATATTTTAATGAATATACTGAGTGCAGCGTGCCAGTTACCATGACAAGCAACTGTGCTCAGGTTAACCTTTTCTGTTTACTAGGTTAATATTCCATTGATGTTGATTACTTCCATTATAATTGCAGGCTCACGGATCGCTTGAGCGAGATGATGAGGTATGCTTCTGTAAAATCTGTTTTTCTACCTCACTCATCTTGTCATTGACAGCAGATGTAGGACCATTGGCATGGTTCACATTGTCTCTGAATTTAGGGAGTCAATTTTTTTCTAATGAGGCTGCATTTAGCTGAAGTTTTGGGAGTGGAGAAACTTCCTTGCTGGATTTTAAGACTTTTGGTGACTCTAGTAAGAAAGATATTTCCAGAATTGAGGAATTAATGCACTCAGCCTTCTTAATGGGAAGAACCCAAACACTGTCTTAGCTGTACCTCAGTTTCACAAAGGGAAACATTATTTGTGTCAAGGTGCTTAGTCATATAAATCATTTTCCTTGTGAGTGTTTTCTTTCAATCACTAAAAAAAGGGAAAAAAAAAAGCATTTATAATATCTTTCGATGCAAAGGAACTCTTTGATTATCTATATGTTGCACTCATAGAGAAGTAGTGAGATAGCCCTTTGGGCTTGTAGGTCTCACCATCTGTGCCACCACAGGCGGTATTTAGGGTGGGGCTTGTAAGTCATTTGTTCTGGTTTTTAGTAAACCATGTTAATTGGCATACCTCTCTGCTGTGGTCATCTTTAGCGTGGCCTAGTTTCTCTGTAACAGGCCTGGCCTGGGTCAAATTCAGGTTCGATGATGAAAGGGCACTTGGGCTGACTTCAACTTGACCCAGACCTGGGCTACTATTCATAGAATCGACTCATCATCATCATCATCCTTGTCCCAACTATGTTGGGGCTATCTGCGTGAATTCTGTTTCTCCATTCCAGTCTATCTTGGGCCAAGTCTTTGGTTAGGTTACACTTCATCAAATCGACTATTGCAACAAGTCTTGTTTGTGAGAATTTCTATTTTCTCCTCTGTTGAGTTATTGCGAGGTTCTTCAAAGTTTGGGGTTTTCTTTATTCTTTTGAGGAAATCTCATCCATAAACAAATTTTATAGGTATAACATAATAGGAAAATTGAAAATATACAAGAAAGTGGTTGGGGACCTGGAGATTGGAATTGATACCTTGAATATTTTAGGTTTCTTAGGTGTTAGTCCTCAGACAGTTTCATTTTGTGAAGTTCTCACAAGAAAATACCAACAACATTTGTCAAAATGGAATTGAGCAAAAACCAGGTATCTAGCCTCAGTTGAAATTCATTCATGGTTATTCTTTTTTTTTTTTCTTTTTTGTCTTCTCCATATCTAATTTCTTCATTGAATAATGAATAGGTGGATTTGGGTGTGATTTTGCAATTATCATTGAATGCTATTCAGACAAAATATGATGAGCTTTGTGATATTCTGCAGGATGTGTACTTTGATGATGAATCAGCTGAAGTTGTCATATCTTCTCTGCGTTTGGGCAATGACCAGGACAGGTAGTTTATGATCTGACGTTTAAAGTTTTCTGTTTCAGTTTTCTGTTTTTTTTTGGGCTACTGGTCCTGGAGTGATTCTTTTAACTTGAGAACCCAGTTACCCAGGGATTGATCCCTGGACATATGTGTGGAACTAGGGTGCCAAGTGCCAACACATATGTGAGATTTAGGCATGTGTTTGGGAAAATGAACATTTTAGCTCATTCCCTCGCTAAGAACTCCTATGGTTTGGGTGAGCGTGAATATCGGTTTTGTTAAGGGGTTTGGTTGGTTTTGCTTCTTGTTTTTCTATGTGGTTGTTTAATGAAAGTTTCTTTTCTACCAAAAAATAAATAAAAGTGCCAACACCACTCAAATATGAGTGTGTTGGCAGTTTTCTGGATATTTCGTTTTAGCATGTGTGTACCATTGATTAGATGAGCATTGTTCACTCTATAACGTGTATCTCCGATTTGGCCAACTTGGCCCACCTGTGATCAATCCAACCCCCTCACTTGCTACTGCTCAAACCCCCTGCCCCAACATCTTGACACACACCGTTCAATTGAACTTAAAATAGCTAAAACCTTTGAGTTTTCAGACCTTTAAATCGAGGGTTAGGATGATCTATTAAGATTTAATTTTTTACCCAACTCTAATCAACATGAGATCCATTGTTATATATATATATATATATATATATATATATATATATGAGGAATGCTACAAAACTCCCTGGGTGTTTTATAAAGCAAAACGCCCCTTATTTTTATCCAATGAAACTCATCGGCTTTGCTGACTTGGAGTTGCAACAAATGACAGTAAATCAAAGAATTGTTTCTCCTCATTTTTCACTTTCTTAAATGGCTAAGGATAGAGGAATCTACATTGTGCTAAAATTTCTCCTTTTCAACCATACATGTAACCAATGAACGATATATATGCTTCCCTTATTTTCCTCTCTCTTGTAAGATTTGACATGTATGGATAGACATGGAGTTTTGAAACTTGAATTGATTTTTAATGTGTAGATCATTCACATGGGACCCAATTAGAGCAATGGCCTGGATTGACAAGTGTGGGCTAACTTCACTAATGAGATGGGCTCCAACGTTTGCAGATTGGAAGATGCAAGCAATTACTATATTGCATATTATTTTCAAACCAATATGGGACCTACTAGGCTACTTGTATGCGTGCATAGAAAGCATCTTATTAAATATCCAGTGTGGGCGCCATTTTAATAGAACAATTCTATGCATAGCCTACCCAAATGTGGGCCCACTGCAAAATATATAAATTACCAAAAAGAGGGCCCCACGTCACAGAAGCCCCATTACATCCTCCTTATAACGAGTTAATCTCCTTTTTTTTAGGTGGCATTATTCCATTGCATAAGGAAAAGGGGCAAAAACGCCCCTTTCAAAATGGGGAGTTTTAGAGAATTCCTCTCTCTCTCTCTCTCTCTATATATATATATATATATAAGGTTGTCCTATACTACGGATGGTTCCCATGGGTGGGGGATTAGAAGATCTGGGTGTAACCTACCTACCTGCAAAATTTCAAGTTCGTCAAATGATCCTAACCCCTTGATTTGCGGACCACAAGTTTAACGGCTTTATATAAAGAAAAAAAAATCTAACCCTTGATCCAATGGATCCATAATTGGGGGTGGGTGGGGGTCATTCAAGTCAGTGCCCAGGTGGGCCCCACATTGTTGTCTGCATGGATGTCCCCATGCAGATTGTCCTTAGAGGAGTTTTTTTCCATACTGAAAATTTCTAAAAGAAAATCCCCTATTTTTTTAAGGCCGTGGAGCCCATCTTGAGCCCATCCGATTTTTTCACACACACAACACACAACCCCCAACCCCAACCAACTCCCACAAATCATGAATTGTCGTAAGTCCAAATTTGACACTCACTAACTTTACTCAGATGGATTGGAATCCTAAGAAAATGATGCCTCTGAAGTCTAAAACCATTGGGTTCATAGTCTCTCCTCTAGGTCACTAAAAAAAAAAAAGTCTAAAACCATTAAACTTTACAGCCATAGATCGAGGGGATAGGATGATCTAATGGAGTTGAAATTTTACACAGGCAGGTCTTATCTAGATCTTTCCATCCAACAACTTTCCATGGCTGCCGTGCATCATAGTGGGGCCCCATTGGAAGGGACTCGCCCGGAGTTTTCTAGGGCTCCTCTCTGTGTGTTGTCATCGGTGTCAAACCAATCATACTCTCTCTCTCTCTCTCTCTCTCTCTCTCTCCCCGTGTGTGTGTGAATTTAAACCCATTTTAGTGTCACTATAATCAGTCCAAACCAATCATGCTCACTACTTCCAACATGTGTGAACTAGTGTTCACCCAAATCTGATGCTCATCCATATTTTCCTTGAGTCTTCTGTCTTATAAAAAACGCACTGAGTTGATTCAACCTTGAGGATCTCAAAACACTGGTCAAAATAATCAGATGATTCCAATTTTCACGCAAACCTAGGTCAAGAAAGTGCACTTCACAACAGACTCATACACGTGCACCAAAAAGAATGCTTGTCACGCATCCAGGTGGGCCTTACAGGTTAGGCCATGTTGTGTTCCATAACGGCCTAGCTGTTCCCAAGAACAACACTATGTTTACATGAGGGACATGCCAGGATCGTATCCAAACACATTAAACTAGCACGCATCCCAATTTGACATTCATCTTACCCCTTGGATTGCATCATCTAATGATTGTCAAACTTTGACACCCTTGAATGAAGGATTAAAATGATCTGATGCATCCACTTTCTTTTTCTTTCTTTCTTTCTTTTTTTTTTTTCACACACCTAGCTCTATTCATCAAGGTGGGCCTCAGAGGACAGGCCATGATTTGCTTTGAAATTACCTGGTTGTTCTGAAAAAAATGTGTGCTTGCTTGCATGAGATTTTAATATTGTTAAGAGTGCGATCAAGTATTGTAGGTATATTTACCCAACAAAAAAAAGAAGGGGTAGGTGTTAAATGATGCTCTTTGAGAGAGATGTCCATCTTTGGTTCTACCACTAATGTACTCTGTGCTGCACCTTTTGATACGAAGCGGTTTATCCCATGGATTCACCCTAATGCATCATTGCATCCCATTGGATGATTTCAATGATCTGATTAATTCTGTTCTTGTAAATAAAGTTTCCTTCTACGAATATTATTTTAAATAAACTTTCAGCCAAGACCACATTAAATAATGGCAAAGCTAGTTATGGAGGATCATTCAATTTGAGAGAGTTCTTTTCCATCCAGTACACTGCCTAACATATGAACAGCTTTAATCCCCTAAAGGCTGCCTCCACATGTACATTGTAATGTATTAATGCTGATTCTTTTGTGTGTCCTTTTCCTGACTGAACCCATGCATTAACAGTGGCTCTCTCTTTACAAACTCCAACTGGTTTGCTTTTGAGGACGACCGAGTCATAAATGAGCGCTCACCTGGCCCGCTTGCTACACCATCGCCTACCACAGAGGAAGGTGGTTTGGTTGGCAGTAGCAGTGATGATGAGGTTATTGTTGGTGAAGATAGTGAATTAGTAGTAGACACTGCTGCATCTTCCAAGGTTCCTGAGCAGCTGCAGTCTGTGAAGCTTGAAACTGGAGTTTCAAGTAATGGTCTGGCTGAGGAGGATGCCAGAATGATTAATCCTATTGAAAGTGATAAACCACCAGAATGGGTTGAATTGAGAGAGACATCAGAGTCAGACTCTAGTAGCTCGTCTCAGGTGGACTTATCTCCAGCTTTACCAAATGGTGTGCTTGAAGAAGTAAAAGATCAGACTCATGGTGAGGCCAGTGCAGATTTGGCTGAACCTGCTTCACTGTCTAATGCTGTGGTAGTAGATGGGGCCGAAGAAATCCCAAGTTCCAGACAGGCTCAATCCTGTGATGGTAATTTGAAACCTGACTTATATCCACATGAAGGCTTGCAGATAGTTGAGTGCAAGGAAGGCAGGGCAGAAGCTGAGGAACACATGAAGGCAGTCGAAAATGAAGCAGCTAAGTAGCAAGATCTGTAGTCCATGCTAGTTCAATGCCAGAATGGAGGAGGAATGATTAGTGGCTTCCGTCTGAAAGACATGACCACTCTGCCAGCTATTGTAACCGTAGAGCTCTGTACATTTCGAAATGCGACTGTTTTTTGGTTGGTGATATTCTTTCTCCGTCCGTGGTTGGCACTGGAAAAAAAAAAAAGTGAAGTGACCTTGCTCTTAACATAAGGGGAAAAGGCAAGCACTCATTTTACCTGCAAGCCCTGGGCGTCAATTTTGCTGTTACCTGTTTTTATCTCCTACAAAATTTCATGCATCATTGTTAATTTATACTGCTTTAATTCTTTGAATGTGCGATTATTGTTTTATGTATTCTTTTCTCCTATTTGAGAACTGACTACATACCCTAGAAGTCTGAACTCCATACAGGAAGGGAGGAATGAATGTTAGATGCCATGCTCATGTATTAAATTGAGATCATGTTTCTAGAAACGTGTTTCGGACCCTACATTGGTCAGCCCGAAACTGATGGATGCAAGCAATATGTTGGTCTTTTTTTCTCTAAAAAGAAAATGTAATTTTATTACATTCTTAATAGTTTTTGTGGTGTTTCAGATGTAGCAAATTCTTGGGTCATTCTGATGGTGTGGAAGTCGTGTGGTTAAAGTTATTGGTGTGGTTTCTGGAAGAATTTTGTGTTTTAACCAATTCAAAAGGTTATTGGTTGCCTCTTGTGATACTGTTTTTGTGAAACCATGATCCAGACACATAAATGTGTCTTAGGGCCTTCTCTTGGTGCAGGAGTAGACACACCTCCCTTGGGAGGTGGAGCTGTGGACTAGAACCTAAAGAGATTTAAGGCCCTTATTTGCATTCAATTGAATTCATAGGAACTCTTAGAAATGTAGCCCTAAAATGGTAAGAAGTGAAGAAACAAAGGTGAAATCCATAATTGGCCATCAAATAATCTCTCTTATGGAAAACTACTATCCAATTATTACTATAGCAAAGCAAATCTTAGGAAAGTAAGGGTACATCCACGTCTCCTCTTTGGCATGTTCACCCCTCGCCTCTTAACAATCCTCTCTTGCAGCCATTTCACCATGAATATATAAGAATTCAATTCTGTGTGGGGCAATTTTTAAGACACCAAGATTATGCAGATTCCAGCAGTAACTTCGGCTACGTGCATTCCGACTCGAACGCTAATGCGCTAGCCGAGATGAGTATTATCACCTCGGTTGACCCTAACCTAAGCCTGCTATGATTTCGGCCGCGTGCCCCCGGCCTCAGTCGCGCATCTCGGCTGCAGCCATATGACGAACTGCCAACCGAGACGGGCACCAGTAGCTATCTCCCACCTTCGAACACGTGGCAGGATACGAGCACGCGCCAATGGGACAGATACATCATCCCAGACGCCAAAATCCTTATCAAATCTCTGACAAAAACGGCATTTAGTGGCTACAGCCATATCAAGGCGAGGCCCAAGGAAGGGTCCGATAGGACCCTCTGCCGCCAATAAGTCAAGACAAGATCGGGCCCAATGTGACTAATATTAAATGCAATATAGGCTGATCGGACCATCATTTAAGGCATTGTGGGCTATGATGGATCCTCATTTATTATTTTGTGGGCTGATGAGACCTTAGCAGTCAAATTATTAGACTCACTACCAAATATCTAGAGATTCTCCTCTTGTATAGGATGGACCTGTTCGAACCAAGGTACGGAGATGAAAATACTTACATGCACTCTTACTTTGCCCCCCTCTTCTTCTTCAACCTCAGTTAAGTCCATGCACTAACTTGTCTTCTGACTGTTCCTCCTCCTCGAAGCGACTAGCTTTCCACAGTCTTCTGACTGTTCATCTCTCCTTTCAGGTCCCCGAAGCGGCTAGCTTTCCACAGTCATTTGGATAAAATTCAGAAAGGCTCTCTTTAATCTTGTGAGTTATATTTTCTGTACTTACAAATTCCATGCAAATAAATGAGGGCTTTACGGAATTCTAATAGCCAAAATGAATAGAATTTTAGAAAATCCTATCCATCATTAGAAATTTCTCCATCGAACTCGGATAACTTGGATTGTTCATAATTTGTAATTTTGACTACCCAAAGTCCCATAAGAAACGCCTGCAATGAGACTGACTGTACCTGATGGACTTGGGAGAGCCTTGCAGATAACTTGGTCAAACTCAGCAAGTTTCATTTGGCTCGTCCACTTGCTGTCTTGGATCCGCGCACAAAATGACGATCCATGTCTATCCATGTATTAATCGTTGACAATCAAACTACTCCAGCTTCATGTAGAACTGATATTCAATCTCGTGTTGCCTACCATCGTACCAATAGTCCCTTTTTGGCGCCGTACTATCGCACCTCCGATCAACTTTATTATTTGGGTAATTCATTTGTAAAGTGAATTGAAGTAGACGGTCACTTTTAATGGACTAAAAATGACAATGAGTCTTATAAAAAAGTATAAAATTTCAAAAATCATCTCTTCTTATTATTATTTTAATATCAAAAATATATTCTCTTGGTATACTAAATGACCAAAAAAAAAAAAAAAACCCTTATTTTCTATTCAAAGGAGTTTAAATATGTACTTTTTTATGCTATAAAATAAAAAGAAAAATTAAATAAATTGATTTTAAAATTTGGTATTTTATTATCTAACATTTTCTTTTCAAATACACCTCACTTCAATTCACTTTACAAGTAAATTACTAAAATGGGCCAAATCCAAATTTAGAGAGAAAACGTGAAGAAGAATCTTTTTTTTATATTTTTGGCCGGTAACTGTGTAACTCATTTCATGTCAATCTCGCACTAGTCTTTGCCAATTCCATACTAGGCCATGTCAATCCCATGCAGGTCTGCATGCTATCCGTGCAGGTCGTGCCAATCTCCATACCAGACATATTGAGTTGGAGTTTTGTTCGAATTCCGATACCCAAGTTAAATAGACTGTTTGTTGTTTTGAGAAATATTTGGGGTGCATTTTGATGATAGTAAGGGGATGGGTGGGCCTAGTTTTGATTGGAGATAGTGAAAGAAGGTTGGTTGCACCTTGTGGGGGCCATTTGTTGTGAAATGATAATTAGATTTCAATGGTAAGGATCATTTTTGTTCAACAAAAAACCTTATAACCTTATATTAACTTCTTTTTTTTTTTTTAATCAATTTTTCATGATCTAAGGAAAGGATGGACTATGATCAGTCGGGCAATAGTAGTTGGGCCCATTTGTTGGACATATCATGGCTGTTGATATGCATGATGGGGCCCATCTAGAGCCCCACTGTTCGTGGGACTGGAGGAATAGAAAGAGACATCTAGAGCCCCAATTTGTTGCACGTACCATGATGTGATCATGATGTTGATATGCATTCATCCCTCTAATCCCTTTTATCTATTACCTATGAGTTTAATGACTTTATATTAAATAAAAGGCTTTACTCTCGATTCAACGGTCCAATTCATTCAGATCGGTGAAAACTTAATTGATCTAGTGCAAGTCAGGAATTCCATATGTGTGGATGGTTTGGATGGATGCTACGTGCTCCTACACAAATATTTTATATATATATATATATATTTGCGGAGCGATATACGATACGGGGTGGAGAGATAGGTCGGGTGGAGAGCAAAGTCCAAAATTTATTTTCTTTCATTGATCAAATCTAATCGAGCAAAGAGGCTTAACAATGCTTTAAATAGATAAAATAAAACCCTAGAGCTAATCTCAACCGTCTAAACATCTCTATGATCGAGATTAAAACACTCATAATTAAACACATGAGTCATTAAATAAAAATTCTAAATAAAATAAAATTGCATGTG
Source organism: Camphora micrantha (assembly GCA_003546025.1). Classification (NCBI taxonomy): domain Eukaryota; kingdom Viridiplantae; phylum Streptophyta; class Magnoliopsida; order Laurales; family Lauraceae; genus Camphora; species Camphora micrantha. Next base: position 51,957,796 of record QPKB01000005.1, on the reverse strand, counting down.
GGCAGCGCCCACTAAATGATCAAACTCATTGGGTCATAGTTATGTCTCGCATCTAAATATAAGGGCCCCCACCCCTTATTCTCGTAATGATACCGTAAAAGTAATTTTCATAAGAGCATCTCCCCCATATATATATATATATATATATAAAATTTTTGGCACAACACATTTTTTATTATGAAAAGAAACAAAATTTGTGCAAATTCTTTTTTTCTAAATATGGATTTTTTTTTCTTGTATATACAATTATAGGGTACATTAAAAAAAAAAAGAATTCCTCCTCATTGATCTATCTCATCTTATTATTATTTATTTATAAAAAGACCCCTTCTTTCATAAATCATATATAATCATACCCCGCGCACAGGCAAACCAGCTTCCAAGCAGCTTACTTACAACATCTCATCTTCCTCTTTCTTTCTTTCTATCTAGGGTTTCAATCCACTCAATGCAACAAAACCCTAATTTAGGGTTTTAGAAGATGTTCACGAAACCCTAGGCTCTGTTCCTATTCCACTCGGATAATTTCCCTCGATCATCATCCATACTAACCGCATCACGGCCTTCAAATCCAATGGAAGACGCCGACGGAGCCCTCAGCTTCGATTTCGAGGGCGGCCTCGAGGTGGGGCATTTAAATCAATTCTCCTCTGCACCGCTCGTCGCCGCCGATCCCTCCTCCCTCCCTACCTCCGGCAATCTCGGCCTGGCGGGCCCCGCCGCCCCCGATCAGGCAGCGGCAGCCGCCGGGCACCCGGGACGCCGGAGCTTCCGCCAGACGGTCTGCCGGCACTGGCTGCGCAGCCTCTGCATGAAGGGGGATGCCTGCGGCTTCCTACACCAGTACGACAAGGCGCGGATGCCCGTCTGCCGGTTCTTCCGCCTGCACGGCGAGTGCCGCGAGCAGGACTGCGTCTACAAGCACACCAACGACGACATTAAAGAATGTAACATGTATGTGATTGATCTTCCTCACCAACTGCTAACTTTAATTTTGTTGTTTGATGATTTAATTGGATAAACTCGTTTGAGATGGTTTGGGCATGTCCAACGTATGTATGCCGAAGTGTAACTCATCTGAAGATTTTGCTGAAGATAGATCGGAATGGAGAAATAAAATTTGTGTATCCTACCCGAACAGAATTCGTGTACCTCTGGTGATGATGACGATGACGATGATGTTGATTTAATTTAGCCCCTTCCATAAATGTTGTTTCTTGTTAATGGAATGATCCTTGAACTCCAGTTGGAATTTAGAATATAAGTTGTTGGTAGTGATATAATTGATTTTGTCAAGCTGATCCCATATAGTTGGGAATTGAGATAAGGCTAAGACGATGACGTTGAAGCTCTTCAATGGATGGATTCAACTAGTCTATTACTTGAGATACCATGTTGTTTTGTACCCTCAACAATAATGATTATGTTTCAAAGTCATTGATGGCATTTGACTTATGTGGTAGTTTTGGAGTCCCAATTGTCTGAGAGTGCATATGATCAGCGTCTCTTTACCTCTCGATCAATGGATGAATCTCAAGCCCAAGCTTGAGGGAGATCTTGGGATTGACACTTGACCCAACATTGCATGCATATCCACAACCAAAAGGGAAAAAATAGATTTTTTAATTATCATAATAGAATGAATCTTAGGTACATGTTGGGGCTTCTTTTAATAGGACTAGTGTCCTAATACAAAGCTCTTCTTTGGCATGAGATGCTCCTTTTTATAGTTTAGAAGCAACTAGCAACCTCCTAGTTAATCTTGTAGAACGTGGAATTAGAAAGAGTAAACGAACGAAATTAGAAAGACTACTACTAATACAAGGGTAACTAGTAAAATAACTATGGAGGTCCATCCTTAGATGGCATGATGCATGCGTGAAATGATGGGAGGCTTGAGCTTCATTGAGCATACATGTATTATCCTGGTGGGCATGGTCTTGTGATGTAGTAGCACTATACATCCCTTGGAGCAAGAGACATGGTCTACATGTGAGACCCAAGGAAGTTTAGGAATTCTTAAATTATTTGTTATTAGTTTCTGATTTTATTTAATAAGTTGAATTTAGGATTAGTTTCTAATTTGGACATGATTATTATTTGGTTTCCTAGTTTGATTAGGATTGATTTCTTAGCCCCTAAGTTTCGTTTATTATAAATATAGCATTGTAGAGATCGATGATCTTAGGGATTTGAGTTAATAGAATTTTCCTTTGTGGGTTATTGTTGGAGAGTGTCTTTATCTTGTGATTGTTCTCGTGGGAACCCTAATTGTGCCCTGGCACTTGCGATCCTAACCTTAGGATTGCATCATCTTGGGCCCAATTGGCCTCGGTCATGGACCTTGCCAGCATCAACGGCTCACTTGAAAGTTGAAGTTACTTATGTTAGACCACTAAAGCTGCTCTGAGTGCAGAGAGCTTCCTCATATGCTCCACATTCTAAGGGATGTGGTCATATTCTAAACAGTAGGGTTAAAAACTGTTTTCAGCTCAAATTTCAGTCCCAATTCAAAATGGAAATCTTCTCTTTCTTTCTTTTTGGGTGGGGAGTGTTGTTTGAGCTGTGGAAAGTTCAGGATCTTGTTGCTGGTTTGGGTTGAATTGGGACTGAAATTTGAGAGATTGAATTGGTCTTAGATAAAGTCAATTGAGGGTTATAAAATTGAATAATTTTGGGGTTCCTTGATGGGTTCTTGACAGATTCTTGAATAGAATTGCTTTCTTGATGAAATCTTGAAACAGTTAGTGGCTTGAGGTGAAACTTTGAGGTTTCTTAGATGTAAGTGTTTCGAATATTAAGAGTGAGAGTTAAGGCAGGGTCTACGCCTAATGGAGTTTGAGTATTTGGGGCTTTTATTTATGTAAGTAGAAGGAAAAAACTTTAAGAAAGATATATAGGGGAAATGAACAATGTTGGATGAGGAATTAGCGCATAGGTTTGCATAAAATATGAGAAGGCTTAAGAAATCTTATCTATAGCTGTCAATTTCGTTCCTATTTCCTTTTGTCCATGGAAAGGAGCATTCCGACTGTTTCGGTGTTCCATTTTGAGGATGACACAAGGAAAAGCTAAAAATATTTCAATTTAGAAAGATAGTAAAAATTATAAAATGACACTAGAAGATTATATAGTCAGCCCATTTTGATTTTCCAAAAACTGCTTGTGGTTTGGAGTTTTATTTATTTATTTTTATTGTTATGTTTTTGAGAGTTTTTCTCATTGCCTTAGGGGTACACATGGCCATTATATACTAACTCTTAGCGCTTCCAGAGGGGCAGAAGTTGAAAAAAAAAATAAAAAAAAATCCACATTCGAGTGTTAGTGCAAAGGTGGGCCCACATAAGCCCCATAGATATGGACCTCGTATAAGAAGTATGCATCGGTCTGCCCCTAGGTGAAAACTCTATTTGTAACACTATAAAATTATTTTCAAAACCTAGTTGAGTCGCTGAGTCAACCCATTGAATCTTGTGAGTCTGATCAAGTTGATCCCATTTTCTGATTCTAAGCTACAGCAGTTGAATTATTGGAGGTGTGATATGAATGGTCCAAGTGGTAGTCTCACCAATCACCATGAATGAATCAAGGGTCCCATACCCTTTTGGATAATTCTAATCACTGAATTGACTGATTACAGTTTAAAGACAGCATGCGTAGGAGCTCTGACCCAAACAATCCTCTTCATTCGTAAGAAAATAGCATTTTGCCCATGGGATTCCATTGTTGAAAAGTTCTATCCTTCTTTAGTGTCTATATGAGATCTATTTTTCCATTGTATGTCCTCTTGTGTCATTTTGCCCTCCCATTTTGTGCTTTCTTCATTTGCATTCCTATAGACCACTAACAGAAGAATTTTCCATGGCTCCATTTTCCAAGTGGGACTAGGTGATACTTAGGACGGTACATTAGGTGGTTTGACATGGTTAGATTTTGAATGCAAGTGGAATGTAAGTAAGGCTTGCTGAACAAGCTGTTCAACCAAGAGATGCTCTGGTACTTCTGTTTATGGGAAAGTGGAAGCTGAAGAGAGATTGTAGCTCCATTTGAAATTTCACTCAGATGGGTTTTAAAGAGGGATATTATGATGTGACAAAGGGGATGTAGATCTTGTATTTTCCTGTTCTGTAGAAATAGTGCACTTAAATAGTGCATAAATCTTGGCATATGGCTTAATTTGTGGTGAAAGGAAATTTACGAAATACATTCACTTGGGTGGAAGTTATGAAGAATGTGCTTTGGGATTGTCTTGACGGAGCTGTTTGTCTTCATTGGAAGATAGAAGTAAAATTGAATTAAGGAGGCTGATTAATTTGCAAAAGCTGGCGTGCAAAGATCTACTTTAGTAGTGTTAACTTTAAATATGTAGTTGTTGTGAAGCAAATACACTTGCACTTACTTTTTCTCCAAGTATACAATCTACTTCAGCTGTTTGGGTTTTTTTTTAGTTGTACGTGTACATTCTCTCTTCTGATTCGTACTTGTATTTTCTTGCTTTAGGATAAAGGGACAGATGTGACATCAGGACGCCACGTCTTGATGCATCAATACACAATAATTTGTCCTTCAAACACATTAGCTCACATTTGATATAAAATTTAGTGATGCTATTTGTTGGATGGGTTTGCATTTCATTCAAATAAATGTGCATAAATTACATCTTTCTGATGCTTCATGGGTCTGCAGGTACAAGTTGGGTTTCTGTCCAAATGGCCCCACCTGTCGGTATAGGCATGCAAAGATGCCTGGACCTCCACCCTCTGTTGAAGAAGTTTTTCAGAAGATTCAGCATTTAAGTTCTTTTGGTTATGACTCCTCGAACAGGTTTTTTCAACACAGGAATGCTGGTTATACACAGCAAGCTGAAAGGCCACAGTTTCCCCAAGGTTCTGCTGTAGTAAATAATACAGCAGCAAAACCATCTACAGCTGCTGAATCCATCAATATAGAGCAGCAACAGCTGCAAACACAGCCATCTCAACAACAGCAGATTACTCAAACTCAGGTGCAAAATCTACCAAACGGGGTGCCGAATCAAGTCAACAGAACTACTGTATCACCTCTTCCCCAGGGGCAATCTAGGTGTGTCCAGAGTTTCTAGAATTTCAATCAGTTGTGTAAAGCCTCGCTTGTATTATTTAATGTTTGACATGGTTTCAAAAGGCTCCTACAATATACTTTCATTGTACATAGCTTCTTTGAAGTCTACATTAATGATTATATATTTTTCAACGCATCTTTTGCTGTGATTATTGCAATTTACTCAACTCATGGTTTTTCCTTGCCTATTCCTGTAGTCAGCGACTGAAAGAAAATTTATTTAGAATGTTGCTTTACCTATCAAATTCAACTTACAAGGTGTCTTTAAGAAGGTTATGGCTTTATTGGGTATGATGCTTGGGGACTGTTGTGTTGTGGTCTATCCATAAATGGGGCCTGATCCATTGGACCAAGCTTTTTTTTTTTTTTTTATCTGTAACAAAGGAATTTTATTAAAGAAGAGACTATTACAATACAACTAAAAAAGCCAGAAGAACAACTTACAAAGCAATACCGGTACAAGAGAAATGTACCAGACTACCAGCCACAAACTACAAAATAATGGCGCTCAAATTACAAGATCTATCTACCCCTTGCTTAGCTAAACAATCAGCCATCCCATTTGCAGATCTACTAATGTGCTGAAATGTGACCTGCATGTCCGAAACAAGATGACGAATCTCGTTGAAAAGGAATTGCATTTTCCAGGCCCCCTCATCGTTCTCACCCAAGATATAGCATTAGCAGAGTCACTCTCCACAATAAGATAATGACGAAATAAGGTGCGATAAATGCGTAGAGCTTCCAAAATTGCCATAACTTCAGCTTTGTTAGAGTCTTTGATCCACATGTTTAGAGAACATTTACAAAACTCCCCCCTTATGATTTCTTAGAACGCCTCCAATGCCGGCCGATCCTGGTTTTCCTATAGCCACTTCCATCCACGTTGAATTTTAGAACTCCACATGGTGGAGAGCACCAAGATAGAACCTTTTTCTTCTTCATGGCACCTGTCTTCAAACAAGCAACCCAATTATGCATAATATAGTCTATCTTAAGATTCAAAAATTCTTTTATAGCGCAAGCCCCCTTAGCAATCCTCAAAGGAGTAGCTGAAATTAAATCCTCCCAAGATGGTTTTTTACTACTAAAGATTCTGTCATTCCTTTCTATCCATATTGACCAAAGAATGGAAAGAGAAATAATCCTCCATAAGATCAAACCATTACCAACCATCGGAATTCCCCTCTAAGCTGCAAATGCCATTTCTAAAGAACCAGGAAAACACCAACTCACTTCGCATCCTTTGAGGAAGAAACTCCAAATAAACAAAGCTACACTGCAATGCAATAACAAGTGATCTATTGTCTCCATCACCCTCCTACATAAACAACAAATATCTGAAATGGAATCCGACACCAACCCCCTTCTTCTCAAAACATCTGCTGTTGAAACTTTGCTCGCCACTGCCAACCAACAAAAGGCCTCTATTCTAGGTGGAACCAGCCCCGTCCATACAACTGCACAAGGAGACGAAACGGCACTGAAATGATCAATCTCCCTACAGAACGACCTTGAGAAAAACAATCCTGTAGAATGAGGCTTCCAAATATGAAAGTCGGCTGTGTCCCTGCATAAAAAAAAGACATTAGAAAGAAGACTGGACAATGACTTACTGATGACCCAACTCTGACTGACCCTACTGACACTATTATTCCAAGATGCCATATTTCCATTCCAAACAAAACACTCTTTGACTGAAGACTATTTGTTAGATACAATCCTAAACAGTCTGGGGAACAAAAGGCGTAAGGGACCAACCCCCACCCAATCATCATACCAAAAACGAATAGTATCCACACCCCCCTCTCCCGCCCTCAACAAAAGCCCAAACCTTTAACAAAAACCTTCCCCCTGACATTTGACTCATCCCCAAAATTAGAAATGACAGCCCAAAAACCTGACAATCTATACTTAGGGACTCTTTTCGAAACCCACCCCCATACCTGCTCCCCATACTCAGACACTATTACTCTCCTCCACAATGCGTCCTTTTCTTCTCCATATCTCCACCAGTTTGCTAATAGAGACCATGTAAATCCTAATCTACCAAGCCCAACCCCCCTGCCAATTTGGGCTTAACCACCTCACTCCGCTTCACTAAGTGTATTTTCCATTTTTTGCCAATTTCCATCCCATAAAAAATTTCTGTGAATTCGATCCAACTTCTTGATAACCACCTTTGGCATCCTATAGAGTGACATATAATAAACTGGTAAGTCAGACAGAGAAGATTTAATCAGAGTAATCCTCCCACCAAAGGAGAGATATTGTCTCTTCCAAGTAGATAGTTTCTTTTCAAACTTTTCCACCACCGGATCCCAAAAACCCACCGACCTAGGGCTTGCCCCATTAGGCAAACCAAGATACTTAAACGGAAGAGTCCCCTTTCTACAATGCAATCTGTCTGCCAGAATTTGTAAGTCAATCTGAGCAACCTACCCCTACCATTAAGCTTTTTGATAAATTGGCCATCAAACCCGAAAATAACTGAAAGCATCTCAGAATTTGTTTCAATGTCACAATTTTATACCACCTTGTAGAAGAGAACAAAATTGTGTCATCTGCAAATTGAAGGTGTGTGACAATCTCTCCCCCCCTACCAGCTTCAAAACCTGTGATCAAACCCAACTCTTTTGCCTTTGAAAGGAGACCACCAAAGCTTCTACCACTAAGGTGAATAAAAAGGAGATAAGGGATTGCCCTGTCGTAGGCCTCGAGAGGCCCGAAAAAGCCGAGATGGGGAACCATTCACCAAAACAGAGAAAGAAGTGGAAGAAATGCACTCTGTCATCCACCCTCTTCATGTAGCACCAAAGCCAAACCTGCCCAGCATATAATCTACGAAATCCCAATCCACATGATCTTATGCCTTTCCCAAATCAATTTTGAAAATTACAGCCTCCTTATTATCTCTTTTCCTTGAATCTATGAGTTCATTAGCAATAAGAATACTATCCAGAATTTGTCTTTTATGAATTAACGCCCCTTGATGTAGACTAATGATAAGAGGGAGAACCGTTTTTAATCTGTTAGCCAAAATCTTTGACTTCAACTTATAAATGCACCCCACCAAACTAATGGGTCTGAAGTCCTGCTAAGCCGCTGGATGTGGAAATTTCGGAATGAGACAAATGACAGTAGCATTAATCTCCTTGTTCAATTTACCTCTTGAATGAAATTCTGACAGCATACGACCAAAATCCTCTTTAAGGACATCCCGAGCAGATTTAATAAAAGTGAAGTTGAATCCATCGGGTCCTGGAGCTTTATCACCCGCACATTTTGATAGAGTTGTGCCAATTTCTTCCTCTTCAAAATCCCTTTCGAACCAGCTCTTTAGGTCATCCTGAATCACCGGAAAGTCAATACCATCCAACGTTGGTCTAACAAAATCATCCTTAGAATATAAGCTTTTGAAAAAGCAAGCAATTTCCTCCTTGATCTCTCCCGGTTTATGAAGCATAGTGTATTAGTGTTACCCCTTCTAATCTTTCCAATGTAATTGAACTTTCTTCTCACATTAGCCATTCGATGAAAGAACTTGGTGTTCTTGTCCCCCTCCGCCTCCATGAAATTTCCTCGGCCAAGCTTCAGACCACATCTGGTCTAACAGGCCAGAAAGTCAATGCAACCAATAAGGCGGCATCTCTATTAGAATAATTATCCTTTTAAGTATTTCTCTTTAATTTATTTTTTCTATTTAAGTATTCTAGATTCATTGTATTTTCTTTATTCAATGTATGTTTTTGTTTCAAGGAGAGGAGATTCATGTACTATAAAGAAACTAGCTTCTTTGGGATTCTCAAGAGGCATATTGAAAGACCTATGAAGTAAGAAAAAGGACTTTAGTAATATTTTCACAATTCCTTGTCCTTGGGTAGAACCCTTTGAGTGATTGTGTTGGCTTGAAGGTGTCTACGTTTGGGCAGATCCTTCACCAATCTGGCTTTGTCAGATTGGTAATCCTTAATGGAAGTGGTCTGGGTCAATGACTTTGTGAATTGATTTTCTTCTTCTTCCATTATTTCCATTCTTTTTTTTTCAATTTTTTGCCCCAATTTTCATCACTTTACAAAACCTCTCAATTCCAACCCCCGAAACCCCAATCCATACCTAATCACAAAATCTCAATTTTCCCTACAAAATCCCTTTCAAATTGAGCCCAAATCATCTCCAAGCTTGGCTCTAAACCCTACTTTAAAAAATACCCATTAATTCTTTCCCATCAAGTTAAACTCTACGAGTCCCTAAAAAAATATGCCCAATACAAAACCCTAACCTCTCCTGCTATTGACCTAATTAATCCTTAATTCCCATTTCAAACCCTAGCCAACCCTTGGCTGAACCACCCTAAACCTTTTCCCCATAATCTGCAATTTTCAGAATCTGCATAACAGTATCCAAATTTGTCCCAAAACACCCATTTCAGTCCCAATTTCTTTTTCAAAAGTCAAACCTTAAATATTTCCCAATTAAGCCTTCCCTAAAATCAGTCTTCAAATCGGCCATTTTCCACCCATTACTAAAACCCAGTCTTCCCCACGTTCTGCCAAATATGGATTCTGCATACATACAACTGTCAGCAGTCACTGGCTGGAAAACAACCCTTTAATCCTTCTGAAACTCGTTTATCCTTTCCTCAATTTTCCCCAATTTAAACCCTGAATGAAACCATTTTGAAACTATACATGTCCTTTTTGCAGTTAAATTATTATGTGAAACATTGGAGCTTTGAATGCATGTCAAAGGATACTTTATATCAGAAAAACATGGAGACTGATATTATGAGAATGCATTCTATTTTGAGCAGTTCATTAGTTTGAAGAAACAAATTTCAAAAACTGCACTGCTTATGAGCACTAGAGGAGTGTGGCGCACATAAATTTTCTGGTTATATCTGAGGTTTAAGATTGGACATACAAGACAATATGAAATTCTGTCGAAACACTCAAGAAGTATATAATGAAGCTGTCCAAGCGAAGGACAAACTTAGATGGTCTCAAATAAGAGAATTTAAGTCTCAAGCTGGGAAGTTCCAACAAAAAAGAAGAGTTCCTATTGTTGACTCATATGCATTATCTTCTACATCACCATGCAATTAAGGAAATCCTCTAGAAAGTGACTCTTCATGAGAATTGTCGACGTATTCTATTGAAGAAAAATGTGGAGAACATCTTCAAATTGTTGATGCGGTGTTGAATGAAAATGCAAAAGGGCTCTCAAACATGGATCATGTGCAAACAGAACTGAAGGAGCATAAGGAGGAAGCATTAGAAGAAGCCATGACTACATTGAAGAGCTGAAAACTATGACAAGCGACAATGAGGGTGATGTAGAAAGGCAAGGTCAAGGGAAAGAAGACTCCACAACAAAATTAGATAAAGCAGCATCAAATGCTCCTAAGATTGACCATGCTTCAGAAGAACTAGAAGAAGATAGAACTTTTGGACAGTGTCGATCAAAAGATAGAAGTTGCAAAACAAGAAAAGGGAAGAGAGGACATTCAAGATGTGGACCTAGTAAATAACAAGCCTAAGCATGTGGTGGATCTGATTGTAATGATAGTTCCAAAAGAGTCATATAGTTTATTAAAGGACGATTACATTGTTTAGGTGCTTTCACAGGAGGATCCAGCCATCGAAGTTCCCCACACCGACTTTACTTCGGGGATGAATGATGGATATTCAAAGATTGTGATTTGATGGTACAAATTTAACAATTGAAACATCAAATGGACCAATCACGCATCCAAGTAAATTTTGGTGATCAAAAGAAGCAAAGTCGCATTTGGCAACCAAGTCCTCGGGGTTTTCTCACTGGCTTTCCCCAAGGATTTGAAAATTTCACTTTTGGCATTTGCAAATACTCGTGGATTTGAACCCGTGGAAATCCTCATTTTTGAGGATTCTTCAGATCCAACCCCCTCCCATATGATTTGTAGATCCTCAATTATGCAGATTTACATACCGATACCAACTCTTCTCAATTGTATGCACCGATATGTACTGATATTGATGTGAAATCCTCAGCTGTATAAATCCTCAGTGACTAATCCTCAAATCTGCGGTGGCGAGAAATTCTCTAATTACAAATTCATCACATATTTCTCACCTATTACCAAATGTGCCCCAAGTAAAATGTCCAAGAATAGTTGAGAAATTTGTTTCGGACCTGTTTCGACCTCTAAACCGAGATGCTTCGGCCGATATTGAATTTTGGTGAAACTTTTGGGAGTTGTTTTTCAGAAAAAATCTAAATTTTATAAGTATATATAGAAAAATATAAGATTAATATCAAAATTTAAAAATGTGATTTGATACATTCACTTTATTCTACTACATCAACTCATAATATGGCATATATGATTAAACAAATAATAACGTTGTCAACATAACAAATTAATTTCATCATCATGGCCCATTATCATAAAATTATACAATCATAAAGTTTAAAGCTTCAAATATTCGTCACAACCATAGGGTTTCGAGTTTATATATATCCCTCAAAAGTCACAAATCACAACCACAAATTCAAATTGGAACGAATTTGGAAAATTCGTCCAAACTGGAATGAAGGGGCTGCCACATAACACGATTTGGATAATAGGCCATGGGATAGGCCTTCATTCAGTGGGCCCAAGCCCATGACTACGGTGGGTCAAATAGGCCGAGCCCAATTGTATGCAAAAAGTAAATGGGACCAACAAGGTAATAAATCATATGTGCTTGGGTATATCTATTAGAATAATTATCTTATTAATTATTTCCGTTTAATTTAGTTTTCCTACGTAGAGCCCTTTAGTTTTCCATGTAGAGCCCAGATTAATGTTTTTAGTTTAAGGAGAGGAGATTCGTGCACCGTAAGGAAACTATCTTCTTTGGATTCTCCAAAAACCTATTTAAAGACCACCTATGTGTTAAAAAAAAGGACTTCAATAATATTGTTAGAATTCTGCCTCTTTGGTAGAACCCTTTGAGCAATTGTTTTGGCTTGAAGTTGCCTACGGGCAACTTCTACCAATCCGGCTGCATCAGCTTTATCATCGAAGGTTCTTATGGTTGATTGGCAAATATACAAAAATCATACCTATCGCAATGTTCGGGGAAAATGTGAAATGCGAACAATTTTTTATGTCATTGCTCGTCACAGCCACGAATTTTCTGGTTCAAGTCATGCTATGAAAAAAAAAAAAAAAACTTTTTAATTTCTATATTAACCATTCTCTTAAAGCTTCTCATTGGTATGGGCCTAATTAACATGAAATTTATGCAAAGCATTATGAATAAGAACTGGTCTTGTATTTCTTAGTTGTTAGATCTTGGAATGTCCCTGTGGTGGAATGTGCTGCATGCAAAATACAGGAAGTGCATTTGCAAGTCTTGATCGTTGTTCTGAAAATCTTGCTGTATATTATTTAACTCAATGCTTCGGTTTAGATCTTATCAAAACTTTCTTTTTTTTTTTTTAAATTTTATTCTTATGTGTTGTGTAAATCTTTTTTTTCAAATTCGAATTTAATGTTGGGATTAATGCTTTGTGAATCTTACTATTCCTGTGAAAGACAGTTTTACGGTTAAAGAGAAAACTTACAGGTTCCAACTACAATAAAGCTGGATGTAGTTGTCCTTAGCTGTAGTTGAGCTGGTTGAGGACATGGGTGTGAGTGAGAGTGCATGAGTTCAAGTTCTCCATGTTGCTAACTGACAAAAAAAGAAAAAAAAGAAAAAAAGATGTATTCAAATCTGTATATTGGTCATTGGGGCTCACTTAAGATCAATCCAAATCCCTCTTACACACCTAAGCTTCCCCGCCTCCTCTCCTCCTCCTCTAAAACACCACCTGGTTTTTGTAGCCATTCCAAATTGATGCTGAACCAACTGTTATGGATTCAATCCCAAAAACTCCATACAAGTTTTGGCACCTTTAAATTTCCAGTGATATCATCCGATTAGAATGATTTTTTTCTCACCCCTAATCCACACAAAGACCTTCCTATGCTCCCTTTTCCGCATGATTTTTTTAGACCTTAATGTGTGTGAACGTGTGTGCTTGTGGATTATAGATCTTCTATGCAGTGGGTCCATACATGGTACGTAGACCAGCTTCTATGGGGGAGAGGGGGATGGAGTTAGTTGTAAGAAGGATGAGGGTGTTGGAGTGATCATGGATGGGTTCCGGAAGGAAGCATGCATGTGTTTGTTATAAGTCTATTTTTCTTGTCTATTTGACTTAAAACCGATTCAAACAACCTCCTAAGTGCTTTAGACTGTTTGTCAAAGTTCATGTAGATGTTTGATCATGGTTCAAAATCGCGGTTGCCATCGCGTAGTATCGCGGTTCGTAATCGTCGCTGTTGGTAAAGTAAAGCCCCACATCCCACATCGCCTAAGTAATGCCTTTGGCAAGGTTTCATATATACCTGTTTGGGCCTTCCACCTATGAGCTTAAGCTTTTGGGTTGGTATATAGTTTCTTACATGGTATTAGAGCGCGTTCCAATCCCGTCGTTCGTGTGTAACCCATGTGATAGGCCCGTCCATGAAATTTGTTGGGCCTGCACGTGAGGGAGAGCGTTGGTAAAGTAAAGCCCCACATCCACATTGCCTAAGTAATGCCTTTGGAAAGGCTTCATATATACCTGTTTGGGCCTTTCACTTATGAGCTTAAGCTTTAGGATTGGTATATGGTCTTTTATAGTTGCGTCGCGGTTCGCGGTCCATGACGTTGCGGTGCTAATTTTTATTTTACCCCAAAAAAATCTGAAAAAATATCCAAAAAACCCAAAATATTCTAAAATGCCAGAAAACAATATCTTTCTCCATTAGTAAACACTTTAAAGGAAAATATCGGTGCCCCCTAAGCCATTACATCCTATATCATTGTCTTATCTGATACTTATAAAGATTAAAGACTGTTATGAATTAAATAGGCTTACATGCATATATTAAAACAAGTCCAAAATATCATAAATTTTACAGTAGGCATTGCAACATAATTTTGTACTAATTATTAGTGTTGAACACTTGAAGTCAAGAAACTACTAGTAGTAGTATAGATGTACAATATCAATTATTCAATAACCAAGTAAATTGTGCCTGAATTTCAACTTTCAAGTAACATTTACTACTATATCAAGATTAATTAATTAATTAATTAAAACATCGGAGTATGAACATAGGGGTATTGTGGTTGTGAAGGGAAGAAACCATTATATGGGAGTCCACAAAATCTTGCAAATCACTTGAGTTTTGGTGAAAAAATAAGCATAGGAAGCTCTAACATAGTCTTAAGAAGCTCCACAAATGGTCTGGGAAAGAAAGAAAAGAAAAAAGAAGAGGAAAGAAAGTAAAAAAAAAAAAAAAAAATCCATCGTCTGCTGATATTTTGACCGTTATTTTCAAAATATTGGCCATTATGGACTGTTATGACCATTATTTTCACTGTTTTTTTAACACCGTGACCGTTATGACCGTTATATTGTAAATATTGTAACACTATAGGCTATTACTGTTTCATAATGGCCTTATGAAACGGCAACGGCTGTTATTGTAAACTATGTGTTTGATGCAATCAGCTTTAAGACATTTTGCTTATCTTCGAAAAGCAAAGAAAAGGTAACTTTTTCTAATTCCAACGTACATAAATGCCTGAAACAATCATACACCTTTTGGTTTTTTTCTTGACAAGTTTGCCCATACAACTTTTATAATAAGACAACTTTGCTTGTACTACTTTTACTCTATGAAAAATTTGCATATAATTTTCTTATGTGAATTACTGTATAGGAGAGAGTTTGTATTTCTCTATATGTGGGCGGGGTCTTTATTTTGTCTTTGATTTCTAAAATTATTTGGACTTGGATTCTTTGAAGTTTTAACATCCAGTAGTGACCTTACTCTTTGAACATGCACGAGATAGATTTATTTTACATATACAAAAGGACATCTTTTTTGTTCAAGGGAAAATAGTCATGGATCTTGTTTTTCGTTTAAGGATCTTATATCCGTCTTTTTCAGCTTGTTTTTATATCGAAAGAGAATAATTTCATTGTAATTTGTTGGATTTCCCCAACTCTTTTTTATGAGTGGGTTCTTTTATCTTTTGTTTGTTAAGTTGTATTATCATGTATTAAATTGTTAATCTTTATTTGACCTAATTTTCTTGTGCCAATGAACTTTTGACTTACAATATGATAATGCATAATAGTTGCAATGCAAATGATTGTTGCGGCCTTGCGGGTGCAAGATGGATGTATAATCGACATCGTACCTTTTCTGTTTTTTTTTTTTTTTTTCTCTCATGGTCATTCATCTTCTTGAAATCGGTAATAAATGTTATTATTAGCTATTCAAAAAAATATTATCACCACTGGTGTAGGTCGAGCCAGGCCCAAGTCTACTGGGCTGGACCCATGAGCTATTGGGTCAACCTGACCCAACCCATTGCATTAGCCCACAAATCCTAATGGGGAGTAGCCGACTGATTGTGGGAAGTTATCCTAGTAGCTAGTTTCCTATTTGCTTTAGTATTTGAATCATCTAAGTTTCCTTATTGATGTAGGAGTTTTATATTTAGCAATTAGAGTCCTAGTGGTAGGAAATACTATTTGATCTTTTCTATAAATATGTAAATCCCATATTGGATGCCTCATGGATCACCGCTACTGATTTTCAGCGCAATCTAGACCTGTATGAGCATTATCAAGTTATAAACTCGTCGGAGTCGAGTTTTTCCAAGGCGGGGAGAATTGGTGCAGGTCGAGCAGGCCCAAGTCTATTGGGCCAGACCCATGAGCTAATGGGTCAACCTGACCCAACCCATTGAATCAGCCCACAAATCCTAATGGGGAGTAGCTGACTGATTGTGGGAAGTTTTCCTAGTAGCTAGTTTCCTATTTGCTTTAGTATTTGACTGATAAGGAATTTTATGTTTAGCAATTAGAGTCCTAGTGGTAGGAAATACTATTTGATCTTTTCTATAAATATGTAAATCCCTTATGAGACACCTCTGATTATTGAATAGAAGAACTGAGTTTTGGCCTGTGTTTGTGTTTGATCGCGCGTTCTTGATTGCTTTGAATCCATCTGGATCCGACCAAATCCCCGTTGCGGGTTTGGTCTATTCTCGGGCTGCATCAACCACCATCGAAGCCTTACCAGTTATCCCATACATCTGGGTTGCCTTGTTTACTTCAACCTTTTCCACAAAGCCCAATTTAAAGCGTTGGTCTTTGTAATTGTGTGCAATTTAGAATGTTTTTTTCATAGTAATTCCTTCCAGGTTCTTTTGCTCATCCCTCTCTCTTGTTTTTTGAACTTGTAACACTTCAATACTTCATATGGAGTCTCTAAAGATTAGAAGCTAATTTTAGAAATCTTATGTTACAAATTTTCAATGGTAAATAAGATTTTATTGAAAGTAGGGCCAAACAAGGCCAGTACAAAGGGGGAAATATTCCTTGTTTTGCTACATTGTTTGTAAGGTTGCTCACTCTTTTCAACGCGTGGTTGAACGAGATGTCTTGGCATTGAGGTGTCTTACAACTCATCTAACAGGCTTAGAATTCTCCATGGGACATTTCATCCTGAAGTTCACCCAATGTTGCCCCTTAACTAAATCATCGTTGTTAGTTTTGTTCTGGATTTCCGGTCCCCATTCTGGTTTGACCCTCTACTAGAACATTTTGGCATTCCAGTTAATTCCAATATTCCATTCTGGGAAAGACGCGATTGAAAAATGAAAAAAAAATCTATATAAAAGAACACTTAAAATTGAAAAGGCATTTAAATGCTAAAATAATACTAAAAATTTCGTACTCATTAAAATTAAACTATACTTACAATTGATTATTTTCTAGTTTTCTCTACATATGAATGGAAGTATGAAACATGAGCCAGAATGGAGCGCAATTGGAATTGGAATTGGGAGGACCAAAATGACCAGAACGATCGGAATTGACCAGAATTGGGCCCGGAAACTTTTTGGGAGGCATTCCGTTGCTCCCTAGGTCAATTCCAGAACGTAATGGCTAATTTCAACCAAAATGAAACGGAATTGACAACTATGACTGAAATAGGGCGATGGAGATGAACAACTTCCATAATTCATATAACCATCCCCATAAATTTTTGCATCGTTTATCGTCTGGAAGCCTTCTGGATTGGAAAAGCATTTGATCCTCTCTACATTAGGGCCTCAAATTCCCCATCTGATCCAAGACTTAGTTTCCTGGTAGCACTAATATCAAATTTGAGATTCTAATAACCTTGTTGCAGGGAAGATCATGGGGGTGCTTTTGGATGAATATGATCAAGATCAGAAACAACCTTGTTTCAGCATCTATCTATCCCTTTAGATTGCTTAGTCAACATTGCATAGGATATGAAATGATACCTGACTAGTGATTTGAGATCTTGGACTATGGTTTAATTGTTATTGAAGCACCTTCCATCGTGTGTTTTCTATAAAGACCCAACGGAGGCAATGAACGAGATACTGGTTTCCCAGCTACACTTGTGTCTGGAAATGAATCATTTTTCTTATTCTGACCCTGCAGCAGGTATGCTTACGAAAATCAACCTTTGTTTTATTATACCACGCCATAAGGCCGAGTCTTGAGTCTACAGACTCAGTCGTCCATCCATTGTTATCGACCTTATATTTGGAAAATAATGTATGCTTCCAGCCTCCAGGGTCCTTCTGATCCACAGCCATTTGTATCTACTGTGATTATGGCCTTTTAGGTTGAACTCTCCTTAATTTGGTGCCTTCATAATTTTGTGCTTGCTTGGCTTTGGGAATGAGCTAATGTGTCTTCATGACTACTTATTTGGAGTTATCTTCCTCATTAAATACGTAGACTTTATCTTTTCAAATCCAATTACTGAGATGAATCCTGCAGCTCTTTTTATGCAGCTAGCATGTTGGATAGCATTTTGTGCATATTTGATTTTTGTGCTTTAATCACAGATTGTTATTCTAATTACTTTTGTCATTCTGACATGAACAATTAGGTATTTCATTGTAAAAAGTTGCAACCGAGAAAATCTGGAACTCTCAGTACAACAAGGAGTTTGGGCAACTCAAAGAAGCAATGAGGCTAAACTTAATGAAGCGTTTGACTCATCAGAGAATGTGATTTTGATATTCTCTATCAATCGAACTAGTCATTTCCAGGTAGTTCTTTCTATCCCTTAATTTATTGTTTCTTTTATAAAAAACTTCTGAATATTTGGTTGGTCTCTATCACAGGAGAGAAGTGTGGTTGTCGGTAAGATCATTAGTCGTGTCCAATGTTTTATTCAATAAGAGAATTATCAATTCAATGCTTAAAATAATTGAAACACTATTATTCTAATAATCATCGTCATCTTCATCAAAGCCTTGTCTTAACTATGTTGGGATCGGCTACATGAATTTTGTTTGTCCATTCCGATCTATCTTGAGCCAAATCCTTAGATGAGCTACACTTTTGTCTTGTTGCTAACATTTGGACAGTTTGGAAGGAAAGAAATAGGCGTTGCTTTGAAGATTGTTCATCTCCATCTGTAGTTGTTGCTGTGAAAGCCAGATTCCTTGCTGCTTCTTGGGTTTCTGTGTTGCCAGATTTTTGGGGAGTGCCTATGGAGGTCATGTTGTTTAAATGGAGGGAAGTAGTATCCTCTTAACTTTTTTTTGTTTTCCTTTTTGGGGCCTTAGGCCTGCTTAGGAGGCTCTATGTTTCCTCTCTTGCTCTTTTGGATGGTTTCTCTCTCTGTCTCCCTTGTATTTTTCCTTGCATTCCAGTATATACCTTTTGTACCACTTTCCTTTGATTAATACAATTCACCATTCCAAAAAAAATAAATAAAAAAATAGTATGCTCCATAGGTCATAACTGGTCTAATCGTTGTCTTGTAAAATTCTCTCTTCAATTTTGTTGGCATTCATCGGTCACAAAGCACTCCAAAAGCAAGTCTCCACTTTAACCTTCCTGCTTTTATCCTATGTTCGACATCTTCATCAATCTCCCCATCCTTACTAATTATAGAGCCAAGGTAACGGAAAGAATCACTTTGTGGTATCTCATGGTCTTCAATTCTCACAGTAGTTTTATTTCTTTCTATATGCCCACTGAAGTTACAATCCATATATTCCGTCATCTTTGTACGACTTATTTTAAAGCCTCTCACCATATCTCTAGTTTTGCATTCACATCATCTCTTGATTCATCTACCAACATTATATCATCTGCAAATAACATACGCCAAGGTACCTCTTGGCGCTAAGATCCGCGATCGAGCGATAGATAAATAATTGGCGCAGCCAAGATCCGCGATCGAGCGAAAGATCAATCTCCCGAAGGATTGATCGAATCTAAAGATGGATTCTAGCCACTAGGCCACAAAGTTAACCATGGAACAATCCATAAACTCACAATAACTCAAAGAACTCTTGATTTCATTGGTAATAATCATACCTATAACAATGGAGGGCTTCTCTATTTATAATGTAATAAGAACTCTAAAATATAAAGCTACTAATCCTAATTAATCCATAATTAGAAACAATCCTAATTTAATAAACTTAAGATAAAAATAGCATGCCACAATAGCTTCTCAGCCAATTGGGCTTTTGGGCTGAACCCAATGGACTGGGTTGGATGGCTGGGTCTATTATGTGGGCCCATGGTTCTCTTAACCATCCGTACTACATCAATTCTTCTTAAGCATGAGCAGTTAACTCATCCATAATCAGTGCAAAGAGATTAGAGCTTAGGATTGACCCCTGATGGAAGCCTATGGTCACTGTGAACTCCTTTGTCTCTCCACAAATAGTTCTCACACCCGTTACTGCTCTTTCATACATGCCTTTAATAATTTTAATATAACCTCTTAGAACATTCCTTTTATTTAAAACCCACCAAATTAAATCTATAGGTACCATGTCGTAGGCCTTTTCTAGATCGTGAAGACCATATGCAGATTTTTTTGCTTTTGCTCTAGATTTTTCCATTAATTGCCTAATTGAGAAGATAGCTTCTATCGTTGACCTCTCTGGCATAAAATCAAATTAATTTTCAGATATCTGTCTTTTGTCTATATCTTTGCTCCATTACTTTCTCCCATAGCTTCATAGTGGGAATCATAAATTTAATCCCACCATAGTTGGTACAATTTTGTATATCTCCCTTGTTCTTATATATACGTACTACAACCGTTCTTCTCTATTCATCCGGCATTTTCTTTATCATTAATATCTTACTGGAGAGTCTAGTTAACCAAATCTCCCCAACTTCTCCTAAGCATTTCCAAGCCTCAATCAGGATGTCATCTGGACCCGTAGCCCTTCCAGTCTTCATTTGTTTTATTGCTTTCCTCACCTCCACCACCCTAATTCTACGAAAAAAAAGTTTGCTTTGCTAATGAAGTATCATCTTTTGTTCTTATGTCTCCTATGAACACTATTATTCTAATCAATAGAAATATTTTTTTAATTGTTACATTCTAAGTCTCAACCCTGCATTGATATCTAATCCAGTCATCGAGTGCAACTTCACAAATCCTTAACCTCAAGGCACCTAGAATAGAGAACATACAGCTGATCATCAAAATCCTATTGTTCGAGATGGTGGTGAAGATTTGGACAAGAAAGGAAAGCATTGTGGAGTAGGTTATCCGTCCTTTGATTTAAAGTTCTTTTTCTTTTTAAATATAAAAAATCAGCTCCTAAAAAGGACAGTGCAAATTACAAGGCACTGATGCAGAGAACACTAGTCAATGTCACAATAGCGCCTAATTTCAATTTTCAAAACAGACAAAGATGTCTAGAGTATATCCCTACTTGTGCTCTAGAGAATCAGCTTCATTGTTAGCCTGTAGGGCATGATATAAGTGAAACGTCTCAAGTGGAATAGGAGATCAAACTTTCATCAACCAGTTAACCTAGTGGCTAGGCTGAATGAATTTTCAATTCCAAAGAAAGAAGATGACAATTGCAAATGGAAATAGAATTTGAATGGTGAACTCTTGATGAAATCTTTATTTAGCGAACTTGGAAGAATAGAAAAAATTCCTCCTTTTTCTAAGGTTCATCTTCCTTTTAGACGTGATAGGAAAATGGATTTTACATATGTAAATGTTACACGTGCAAATGTTGCATATGCAAATACTACACATGCGAAGCACATTATTACCATGTTTGTCAAAATCAACATTTTCACATGCGTAAATCAGTACATCCAACTGCTTTAGATTTATTTGGGTTTTTTTGACGTTTTTCTCAAATTTCTCAAAATCCATGAATAATTAAGATATGAAATTAAACATCCTGATATTTACCATTATTACAAGAATATTGAATGGTTCAAAGCATGAATTGGGGGGCCATAGAAGTGCAGAAAATTAGATTTCTAGGTTGGGGCTTTTTCACAAGTTATTCAAAGTCTATGGAGATTTAAGATGATCAGCTTCAAGATCTTGGGGTTTTCAGTCCAATAAACAAACTAAATGGTTCGGATTACAAATATGGGGCCCATAAGAATTTTGAAGAAATAAAGGTGTTTGATGGGCACCATGAGAATGCAATCACCATGTAAGGACTGTACAGGTGCCTTTTGCAAGGGATGTGAGTAATTTTCACACCTATTCAAGTGTGAGAATTTTGTTGTGCAAATGGCCTTATTTACACACCATTTTCACACCTGACCTTATTTATGCATGTGATGTGTAAATGAGTGCACACAAATGTGATGATGTGTATCTTTTTTTTTTCTTGATAACAATGATGATGCATAAATAACTGTTATGCATGGTAATCATTAACATATGTAAACGACTGCAAACAAATGACCCCTAAAGTGTGGGACGAAGTCCCCTGCATAGGGTTTAGGCCTTTTGCTAGACAGCAGTTGCCAACAAGAAAATGACATTTAAATATCTGAACTGTCGAGATTTAACTCCCTAATTGGTGTGCTATGTACAAGGATGAGGTGGATACGCCGGGGCTTACCTATTTTTAGTTGAAACATTCAATTTTATATAATTGATAGGAAGAGAAGAAAGGGAAAACAACTTAGGAAGAAAAGAGAAGAGAAAAAGTGTGAGAAGAAAGATATTCAGAGAAGATGTGGCTGGTTATTTACCTGAGGATTGGGTGACCAGATCAGTTTATATATGAATAAAAATCTTAATCACTATAGTTTGTTAAAATTTCAAACAGTCCTTGTAGTTTTCTAGAATTACATATCAGTCCTACATGACTTCCGACATTTCTTACTTCCAATTTCACTGCAGCCTTTTGTAACTACTACTTTCATCTGTTTCCACATTTCTAACTTGCAATTTCACTGCAACCTTTTGGAACTACTTCCATCTCTTCCATACATCTTGCTATAGAGATTTCTAGTGATACTGTCAATGGATGGTTGCCTCAAGATTTTTTAACAAAAAAAGGAAAGACTCGATGTCTCTTTATGGTTGCCTCATGATTTTTCTATCAAAACAGGAAATATCATATGGCCTCTTCTCCATTTGCCTTTTTATGAGAAAGAGAATTTTTTGGAAACTTTATGTAGTCTTAAACATAGTCATCAAGGTTGATCCATTTGATTGTGCCCTTTGGGCATTGACGAAGAAAGAGTTCATATTACAAGATTTGTGACCAAGTTCTTTTTTAAATGTTAACTGATTTAATATATTAAAGAAATAATGTACAAAAAGAATCCTCCCAACTAAGGCATAAATACCAAAAGTAAAATCAATCTACATAATTAACACCCTGCAGCTGTCCCCCCAACACCTTCAAGCTTCTGACCAAGAAAAGGCAAAAACTTCCTATTGAACTTTCACCCAAGATATCACTCCTGACAGAAACCTCCCAGCCACTCCACTTATTGTATTGACTTATCATTGAATATATGGATAAAAAATCACCCTGCCACAGAACAATTCCAATAAATGACTCTATGCTGGTTAATGTATCCGAGCCACCAATTTTCTACGAACTGCTTTAATATTCTATAGGCCATACTCAGAAAACTTCAAACAACAGCAAGAAACAAGTCCAAATGACTAGGTGAAAGGGCAAAGAGATGGTTTACCTCCTCTCCACTTCTTAAACAGAGGCTGCCGACATTATCAATCCCCTTCTGATGCCATTGCAAATTACCAACTGTGAAAGCTTTGTTCTAGAGAGCTGCCCACACGAAAGCTCGAAGTCTTGGAGGAGTTCCACTTTTCCAAATAAAAGGAAACACCTCATTATCCTCTCTAGTTCCCTATCAATTGTTCACTGATTCTTCTGGCGGAGAATTCACCATTTTTGTCAGGATGCCATAGCAATGCATAAAACTTGGTTGGGGAAGTGCTTCCCGTAAGGAGAAGCACGACCGACTCTCTTGTCTTGCCCAATCGAACCATCCCTTTGGTTTTAAGGAACTGGTGGGAATAAACCCTGAGGGCGAATGGGGTGATCCGTTCGCCCCTTCCAATCTTGGAATACTAACTTGATTTGAAAATTTCCTTCAAATACCTCAATCTCTTCGTGCTACTTCTTAAAATCGTCAAATAACCCCTTGAGGATGATTAAGCATGAGCAAAAGTCATACCATGTCAGTTCCGAATCCAATGTACTGATTGTTGAGGCTAAATGTTGTCATCCACTGCAGTACTGGTCCATCTAGGACTTGTCTTTAATCTTTAATCTGAGCAATCTATGGCTGCCTCTCTGATCTTCACTTTCCAGAAGTTGAATCTGAAATAAATGTGTTGGATTGCTTTTCCTTGCCCCTGCCTCTGTATCACTTAATAGTCATGAACCTCAACATAAAAGATCTTATAAATTCCCCAAAAGTCATGAAAATCAAGACAAGCCAAATTTTTTGACTAATGCAAGTCTTTAGACCCACCTACCATCTCGTGAATCATGATAAATTCCTAATGTAGAATATAATAATTAAAACAAAATTGTAGTTTCTAAAACATGCGGAGCAGCAAGCGCAACTAGCAATAGGCACTAATTTGTCGTATCCATGCATTTGATTTATTTCATCCCTTTATGATTTTTAGTGCTTCGCTCCTTGGAGGATATTTCAGGTAGTAGGCCCACTTAAATTGCATTGCTGCCTCATTTTGGCCTGATTTAATTTTATGAACTTTGGCCAAGTTTTTGTATTGGGTTTGGTGTATGATGGTGTTCAATTGTTTATTGGCTTCTTAGGGATGTGCAAAGATGACTTCAAAAATTGGTGGATCTGTTGGTGGAGGAAACTGGAAATATGCACATGGGACTGCACATTTTGGTCGGAATTTCTCGGTCAAATGGTTAAAGGTAAGTACTACTGCTACTTCTAGACCACTTTTAAGAAACTTCTGGGTGCGTTCTATTACGGTCTAATGCATGCTGCAGTGTTTCCCATAAATGATGATTATAGCCATCTGATTGGTGGTTTCTAAATTGACAATTCCAGTCAATGAAACACTATTTAACATGGGGAGAGAATTGGTTAGTTATGTTTATAACAGGGGAGATTTTTCCATCTTTAATGGCAGCTTACCTTAAGAATGGTTTGTGAAGTTAAAAGATGGGACTCACTATATGGTCTGTACTTTTTAGTGCCAAGCAGTTGGTTCAATCAAATATTGTATAGTTATGTGTTGTCCTCTTTATACTCCTGTCTCTCCAACTGCCTGCTTGAAACTTTTGATTGCAGTTATGTGAGCTATCCTTTATCAAGACTCGCCATTTGAGAAATCCATACAATGAAAATTTGCCAGTGAAGGTAAGGCATGGAACTTCAGGGTACCTTTTTAATTTTGAGAAATTCTATAGTAGATCTTTGTTATTTTTCTCATGCTAGAAAAGTTATTATATGTAGCATACTTCTTTCATCCTGGCTTGACTTGCAGAAATGTTGGCTATATATTACTAAGCTGAAACTGATATTTAAGTTGGACACAATTAATATAACCACATGCCCAATTACATTAAACAAATTTTCATGAATATTTAGTGTGATGAAGATTCTTGAAATAATTCCATCTGGCAGTTGGGGGTTTAAATTTCATCATTGAGATGGATGGCGTAACCTTTCTACCACCATGCTGGAGTTGTGGGGTCAAAATCACAATATACGTACAATATACATTAAAGACGTCCTAGTTGCATAGCACCCATTACATCAATGGCCAGAATATTCACCATAGTGGGAGAGTGCCATAACCATCACGTTAGTTGTATGGTTGGAGAAGATTCTCCTTTAAAGATCTAATGCTATAGCTATAAATTTGGGCCATACATTTTGTAAGATGATGGATAATTTGTTCTACCATTTCAAGAGCATTAAGGGGTAGCGTCAATACGGGATAAAATTAGAGAACCGTTTGAGATGGTTTGTGCACGTCCAACATATGCCAACAACGGCGCCAGTAAGGAAAAGTTTGGCTATGTAGGTTGATGACCCACGAAGGGGAAGGGGTAGGCTGAAGAAGACATGGATGGAGATGATAAAAATAGATCTGAAGACATGCAACTTATCTAAGGATTTAGCTCAAGATAGATCGGAATGGAGAAACAGAATTCATGTAACAGACCTCAATATAGTTGGAACAAGGCTTTGATGGTGGTGGTGATGATGATGATGATGATGGTTGTCTCTAGGGGCAAGCAAGAAAGCTAGTTATTGGGAGAACATAAAAGATGCAAACAGAGTGTTGGTGGTTAGGACCATCTGCATTCTGCCACATGCTTGTGGAGTACCATATTTATAAGGAGACATAAGAAACATGTCTAGATTATCCTTTGATTTATTTACAATAATTAGAAGGTCCTGTACTGCAGAAAATGTACAATTTCTTGTCCATGCAGAACGTATGGTTCAGTGATACAAGAAGTAATTTAGTGGCCCAACTTTGGATGAAAGTCTAAGAATTACTTAGTTGGGCAAGCCTAGAACTTTAATCAATGTGTACATATGGATGTTTAAGAACTGAAATGCAGTTGTCCAGAAAAAACGGGCCAAAGGATGGGTGGTTAAGATCTTTAAAATTGGGGTTTCTGAACATTTTCTCATATCATCAACATTCTGGATCACCAAGTTATGATTCTCATTGTATGCGTTAGTGGATCTCAACAAATTTGACATGCTACAGTGCTAGATTCAATTCCTCCTCTCTAGAGTAGAAGCATTCTCTAGCTGGCCATGATTTCCCATGCATGCTGACTAGAGTTTAAGGTGACAGGCACTCTTTGCCAGAGTCAACATCGATGAGGCAGATGGCCTGAGATGTGAGTGTGACTAGCAAACCTTGACGTCCATCAAATTTGTACTATTATTATTATCTTCTTAATAAAAGGAGAATCACTGTTATAGCATTAGGACCAGAGAGGAAAGGAAAATGAGAGAAATTTCATGCTGCACCACATATGATGTGGGCCCTAAGTGCGGTTGATACCATCATCTTTTGCTTGCGCCTCTAAGCAGTTGCTTACTAATATCTGCAACATTAGCATTGGTGTCTAACTAATGAAAATTTCTTGGTCTTTAAATACTGAGAAGGGACATCCAGCGTGCTGCAAATGCTTGGGAGTTTCTCCCTGATGTGTTTCTCCTCATCCAAGTGCTGCCTTAGTCTAGGTGTTCTTTATATTGGGGTGAGGTAGTGGAATACAAATGAGTGATTATTTTGGTTGGTTGGTGTCTTAAACTTGGTCAAGGCATATAGTTTTCTGCCTTTTCTACTGTTTCTCACCCTTACGTAGGTTAAAGGGACAATTGCACCATTTTACCTCATGGTGATCATGGTGAAAATGAAAAACATGCTTTAATAGAAAATGCAAGTATTTGCTTGCAAATGTTGTGTCACAAGTTTGATTATCTAACTTCTTGTATGGCGTGAGCCAGTACAGTTTTTTTCTTTTTTGGTACGGCAGACGCATGCTTATATTATTTAGCGTTCCCGTTTGGCAATGGTCTTCTTCTTTAGATAGGAGACTACGGTAGACACATGCTTATATTAACGATTTCCATTTAGCAATAACAACAGTGTTAATCAGCATTAGGGTGGTACTTTTTTTGTGGGGTGGGGCCTGGGTGGGTCGCCAGTGATCAGCATTGAAGTTGGAGGTTGAGTTTATACATTAAAATGAGTTTTGTTTAACCTACATGCACCAGCCTGAGTCGGCGAAATTCTTGCTATTCTTTAGGTTGGCCCTATTGTGTATCTGCACTACTAAAAAAGGTGGCCTATTAGCTCGTCAGGTGGGCCAGCCATGTAGATGGATGATCTAATAGAATTCTCCTGGTCCACATTTAACAAAATAGGTGAGTGGCCCATCTTTTCTGGACTAAGGTATCAACACGGTCTAGCTTTGAGATGTAGCACATGCACTGCATCAGCACAAGATAAAATATGGACTGCTTTAGGGCTTTTACAGAAATCTATATCATCATCTTTGCATGAAGTCGAGGAAATATATTCTTTATTTAGAAGGCCTTTTACTCTCCTACTTGTGCTTAGCATATGGTTATCCAGCAGTTCTGAAAAATTAGCTGTGATCTTTTGTCTTTTACCATATAATATAATGGCAAATATGTCTTTTACTGCACTCATATTGTTTGTATAATGGCAGATAAGCCGAGATTGCCAGGAGTTGGAGCCTTCCATTGGCGAGCAGTTGGCATCCCTGCTTTATCTTGAACCAGATAGTGAACTCATGGTATGCCAGTTGCTTTGTTATATATATCATGTTTTAATTTGCAGGATATTGTGAAGTTGAGATTCAGATGCCTGTTAAAACTTTTTCTTTCATTAACAAGTACAGCACTTTTCTTTTTCTTTCTCTTTTTTTTTTTTTTTTTTTTGGGGGTGGGGTGGTGTGGGTGGGGGGCGCTGAATCAGGTAACAACACTTTAATATGACAGTTATTTTCCATTTTCACCATCCCTAATAATTCATACAAACGAATCATTCCAGATAACAAGCACATGCACACCTTGTTCACCATGGATATACTCCCTGATAATTAATGTGATCATATTTACCGTGGATGTGAATTAACACTTCAATACGACGGTTATATTCTTCCATTTTTACCATCCCTAATAATTTAAAACATATCATTGCAGATATTTAAACACACGCCCAAGACGCTCACCATGGATAAACTCCCTAATAATTGATGCAAATCATGTTAACCATGGAAATCGAGTTACCCCCAAGTCGAGTCCGGCTAAGTCCTATTGTGAAAAGGCCAAAACTACTATTTTTGCTGTTAGATGATGTTGGAGGCTTTTTAGGGTCCTTTTGAATTTATCTTGGAAGCAAAAAACCACATTCTCTAGATGATTTAATCATTAAAAAATCAGAGGTAATGTTCATCCGACTAAATGGAAACTAAATGCAACCACCTATTATTTACTTAAATTCATTCTAAATAATTAAAATGGATTCTCTTTAATGCATGGGATATCGTTTTGTTTTTTTTCTTTTTCTTTTTTAATCTTTTGAGTACTCTCTCTCTCTCTCTCTCTATATATATATATATATATATAAATGGGAGATGCTCAGGGCTCCCACCTTGTCTCTCATAGTAAGGTGAGAGATATCTCTCATAGGAACATCTCCCTATATATATATATATATATATATATAGCGTGACTCGGCCCTACTCAGATGAGTCAACTCGTCTCGAAGTGACTGAGTTGCCTCTGAGTCTGGTTTTAAAAACCCTGGTGTGCATGTATTGGAATTTGGAAAGCATTTGTGACTCATTTTCTCTTTTTCTTCCTATGGGATTTGAGTGATTCACAAAATCGGAGTGAAATAAAAAAAAAAAAAAACTGGAGGACTTTATTGCCATTACAAATTTTATCAAGTATGAAGTCATCAGTTGTGTGGAACAATTACTACTGGCCCTAAACAAACTGTGGACTTAGGAACATGGAATTTGAAAATTGTGAACAGCTGAAAATCTTTGGTACTTAAAAATGTGATGTTTTTGGCCTTTGGGAATTATACTATGAAGCAGGTTAGATTTCCTGTGCACTTTGGTTCTGTCTAATTTATTAATCAGATACTTCTAATCTCATTGGCACACTGCTTTAATATGCTTGCAATTTTTTGAAATTATCTTTGCCCTTGTAAATCTATTATTTTTCTGATCGGGTTCCCTATTATTTTTGGGCTACTTGAAAATCCCATTTTGTTCTCCCTTAAATGATATCAAATAAGTGATTTGACAAAAGCCCATTGCACAGTTGGAGGTGCCCATTGCTGGAACCACAAGGGTGTGGGTTTGAGTCACGTTACCTTTTTTTTTTTTTTTTTTGAATATTAAGTCACGTTACCTATCAAAGAGAGAAAATAGAAAAATCAAATAAGCTATTTCAATCACCATCATCTTCTAACAGTCACGCTTTTCTGGGGTTGGCTTTCCATGTTGATCGTAATCAGTGATTTCCATGTATGTAGCTATCTTTTTGTGTCTATTGCCCTTCCAGCTCAATGCTTGAATGATTTTAACCATTTTAGTTGTTACCACCATCCACTTAACTGTCTTCTGAAAGCTTAAATATTAAGTCCTAGAAGAATTGGATGGTCCACAAAATGGTAACTGATTTTGTACGTGTGGGGATCCATGATCTTAGTGTTGTTGATCAGTGACCAACTGAATCCCATACTTGATGGGGTTGCTGCAAGAGTTGTAGTATGCCTGTCGGCGTGTTCTATTGAATGCAGACCATTAGCATTGTCCATCTATTTATTGGCTGTCATGTCGATCTAAGGACTGGAATCATCTTTCTATCTGGTAGCATCTATAATCTGCGGTGAGCTCCAGATCATCGAATCAGTCTTCAGTCTTCACATGACCAATATTCTTCAATACCCTATTGTTCCTCTCTCCGGATGTTTATGAAGAAATTAGAATGCAAATATTAATTGAGCTAGAACATTTGTTCAGGCCATTGCAGTAGCAGCGGAGTTAAAACGGGAGGAGGAGAAGGCAAAAGGGGTTAATCCAGACGATGGCGCCCAGAACCCTGATATTGTCCCCTTCGAGGACAATGAAGAAGAGGAGGAAGAAGAAAGTGAGGAAGAGGAAGAGAGTTCTAGCCAAGCTCTCAATGCTGCCCAAGGCAGAGGAAGGGGAGTGATGTGGCCCCCGCACATGCCTTTAGCCCATGGGGGGAGACCAATTCCTGGTGGGGTTAGGGGCTTCCCGCCTGTCATGATGGGTGCTGATGGATTTGGTTATGGGGGAGTCACGCCTGATCTCTATGGTGTAGGTCCACGTGCTTTTGGCCCTTACGGCCACATGGGCCCCAGGTTTCCTGGCAACTTTGGAATGAATCAGAGTTTCCCGTCAATGGAGGGAGCAGGCCCTGCACCTGGGCTGATGTTTCATGGACGGCCTTCACCTATGGGTGTTTTTCCACCTGGAGGGCACGGAATGATGATGGGTGCAGGTCGGGCTCCATTCATGGGTGGGATGGGTATGGCGGGTGTAGCTCCCCAAGCTAATCGACCAATTGGACCGCCTACATTCCGTACTCTTCCACCTCCACCGTCTCATGGCACCAGCCGTATGGTGAAGAAAGATCAGAGGAGCTCTGGGAGTGACAGGAATGACAGATACACACCTGATTCTGACCGGGACAAGCGTCAAGAGATGGTGCTCCCTGGCGATGGGGTAGATGACGACATGAAGTATCCACAGGCTTCAAATGCTCATCATGGGGATTCATTTGGTGCTGGAAATGGTTTTGGGAATGAGGAGAGTGAGAGCGAAGATGAGGCCCCAAGGCGATCAAGGCACGGTGATGGCAAGAAGAAGCGGCGTGGTTCGGAGGGAGAACCTGCCCATGATCATGTAGGTGATGCCATTGACTAAATCAAATAGGAACAACAGTCCACATTTCTTGCTGCAACTCTCTTTCTGTGTATTAATCTTGGTCCCCTATTTCTGGAATGTGCATCGTGGGAGAGAAACTTAGGAGCTGAAGAAAATTTTATTGCAGTAATGTCTCTCATCAGGGTTCTTCAGATGTAGGTTTTTAAGCTGTTAAATTGGTGGATGTGTATATTACCAGTCAGGTAAAGAAAATTCATCAGGTTTGTATAATTTTATCATTTGATTTGCAGTGGACTTTTCCTGCCTCTACGGTAAAGGCAGGATTGGTCTTCCCCTTCCACTAATACATTTTTACTGTGAGTTGTGAATGGTCTTTATGTTGACAGCTGCATTTTGTGGAAGTGAGATTGTTGCTTTTCCCTGAGAAAAAAAAAAAAAAAAACCCCACATTGTAGCTGTTGCAGGCTTCCCTGTACTCTAAAGTGAATTGTCTAACTGCTTTTGTTTTTTTGTTTTTTTTTTTTTTTTTTTTTTGTGTAACCATGCCATGTAACAACACAAATTTCACTGTTTTAATCTCATTAGTAATTTTATTGTTTTTTTTTGTTATCTCATTTGTTCTTGGAAAAAGGATTGCTTGGCTGAGGAGAGGTGGTGGATTTGAACTCTCCACTTGTTTTCTCTGCATCCAAGCATTCCTTTACATTTTCCTATATCAGTTGTTTTTTATTATTTTTTGTTGAATTTAAGCACCTTTATTAATTTTAGAATGCCTTTGCTAGTTTAGAGTAAAATGTATTGTACCCTTTGCTTAATTCCTTTCGAATTGCTTGGATTTGCTTGAAAATAGGCTTTGAAAAAAGGGGTAAAGGGTTGAGATTGACAAGGGACCATCAAGATATCCTCTCACTATAGGAGATGATTGTCCGCATGACAGGGTCCTTCTGCATCCAACTTATTCTTTTCACTCCGCCCCTTTAGAGCCCCTTTCCCCACTATTTCCTAGAAATCAAATAGGAATTCTTGAACCATTTCTTTAAGTAGAAATTAAATAACAATATTTTTCTTTTTCTTTTTCTTCTTCTTTTTCTTTTTTTTTTCTTTTTTTTTTCAAAAAAGGGGGTGTTTGGTGTCCTTAACTAGCTGACCTATATTGCTTAGAATTCTCGGGAATATAATATTGAGAAAATGGGCCCTAAATGTTCTTTACGGGCCTGTTTTTTTGCAAGGAATTAAATTCCATCGAGTTAATGGTAATATGGGTTCAACAAGGAATAAATAAGCAGGCTGGGTGTGATGAATGCAAAGTTTCTAAGATTTGATTTACTAGGGTGATTTTGGATTTTTTCGGTTGGTTTGACCACTTCACTAGTAATGTAGAGTGAAGTAAAGCCTCTTTTCACAAGATAAGAAAAGCCCAGGGGTCATATTTCTTCCATCATTTAAAAAAAAAAAAAAATCAAAAAGCAACATTTTCAGACCATTAAAAGAGAAAAATCCATTACTATTTATCCAGAAAGTAAAAAATATTCCTTATTGAGCCACTAAAAATAACATTTCATAGTATTATGAGTAGGCCACCTAATGTTTTATTCTCTCTTCAATCTTTACTTCACCGTACAAGTATTTTTACCATTCCCTTATTCTATCAATATTTAGATTTCATATGAACTCATAGGTTAATGGATTGCATTATCTAATCATTTAATTATTAAATATGATTTCATTAGGATTTTGTTCTTCTATTAAGCCCGCGTGGTGCTTAATTTCTCTCTTTTAATATGGAGTGAGCTTTACCCATTCTTGAGTTCATATAAAACAATGAAAATGCTGTTGCTTATACTTTTATGCAGCAATGAATGGTTAAAATGTATCTACATGTCACTAATCCAACGATGATGAACCTTTTACATGACGCTTACTTTAATCTTATATTTGTACATACTATTCTAGAGTACTCGATGAAACTCTCCGTAATTCTATGATTTAGAAGAAAATACTAGATACATTTGTAAACTCTTTTGGACATTTGTCCCTGTCCCTCTCATTCATTAGGGTATGTATATTCTTGCATTCTTAACTACTTAAAAAACTTGGGTAAGTGCCATTAGACGAGGTGTTAGTGTTTTTTTTTTTTTTTTTTTCCTCACAATAGAAATTGCGCCTACCAACTCTGATTGATATTACTTATTTCTTACTTGGTATAATTTCATTCCTATCACAAAAAAGAATTCTCAAGAACATTAAAACTTTTTGTTTGAATTTTGATTTGAACTTTAGAAGATAATAGCCATGGATTGTTTCTATGGAGCTGATTTTCTAATAATTTACAGTAAAATGAGTGCACATAGATCTATAAGTACCAAGGAAGGTGGTGAGTGGTGAAGAATGTAAGACGGAGATTTAGATGCGACCTTGACTGTTTGAGGATTTGATAATTTATTGGGATGATAGTTGGGTATTTATTTTTCACCTAAGCAGAGATAATTTGATGGCCATATAAGGATTTTCACCCTGGTTTTTTTAATTTACTTAAAGGTTCTAAAATTCCTAAGAATTCATTCTATAAAACAAACCGTTTTAACCCAATCGGGTGTTCGCTCTATGGTTAGGACATTGGGTTTGCTCCCTAGAGGTCCTAGCATCAATCTCCCTGGGCGTTAATCGTCCCTCGTCTGTGTGGGTGCGGTCGTGGGGTCCAGGAATCAGTCCTGCCAAAAGAGGGGATATCCTGAGATGTTAAGAAGAATTAAACAGACCGTCTTAAGAAACTCAAAATATTAAAAACATCATTTTCTTAAATGAGAACAAAAAATACCTTATAGAAAGAGGGAACAAAATTACCCTATCCACGATCTTCACATTTGCTAAAAGCAGAGGAATAATATTTTTCTTGAGAGAACCCCCAAAGTAAATAAATCTTTCTTATGGGACTGCATGTAAAAATCACATTTGGACTCCAAAAATTTTGGAGGCCATGGCCAGTCCAACCTCCTCCTAGACCAGCCACCTGCTTGACCTATTTTGGGCCTACCTCTGCTTTTTCTTACCTGTTCATAACACACATGTTACATGCATAGGCACTAGCTTATTTCTGGAATCAAATGGTCTATGTTGTTGTATTTACATAGGTCAAATAAAATGGTATGCATTTTTTTTTACAGTTAAACTATTATTATGTATTAATATAAAACTTGGACCATTTCTTATAAATGTGGATATGGGTGGAGGAGTTGGTTGTGACCCGAACAATTGGGTCAAGAAAACAATGGTCACATTGTAAACAAGGATGGTAAAGATGAGAAATATTCAAGTGCATCTATCCCTCACCATAGGGTGAGGGATGCTTCTATAAATGAAAATTGGAAAAGTGCTCTCACCCTATGGTGAGGGATGGATGCACATGAATATCCCCCGGTAAAGATTTCAATTATAAGCGGCTCAAACTTCGAGCATGTAAATCCAATGTGGAGTTTCACTCATTCAATTTAGGAGTCATTTGTCTTTTATACATGAAGTTTGTAAATGAGACTACATATAGAAATTTTGCACATACAAAAATTACATATATGAAGTTTACTCCTTTTATGCACAATACCATGCTTGTTTAGAAGCACTGGAGTAACTATTGAGTTGTGCAAAGTGCTTCTCAAAAACTTCTATAATCTCCGAAATTTAAGATATGGCAAGTCATGAAAGACTAAAATTTTAGAGCCCACCGGAGTTGCAAAAATTGAAAAAAATAACAAAAGGCTTCAAAATCACAATTCCAACACTTGTTAGATGCAACACTAAAACTAATGTTTCTCTTTAAAAAAAAAAAAAAAAAAAAAAAAAACCTATGACAATTTTGTGCCTTTTTAAATATCGAAGTGATTTTATTTTCACATCATATTTTATCTCTCTCTCTCTCTCTCTTTTTTTCCCCTAAAATGGATATTTGAGCACATGCAGTTTACTCTCACACAACCATGGACATGTTTCTAAGCATATGAGCTACAACTTAGAGACTTTTTTATATCTCACCTGCCTATGCAAGCAAATGCAAACCAACAACAATTTTATTACTACATGTTTGGTAACGGGCAATGAAATCCATACATCTGATGATTATTCACTATCATTGGAAATAAAGATTCTTTACTAGGGATTTGCATAGTTTATGATCTTATATTGATATTGGTGTAATGATTATTCACTATCACTGGAAGAAGGATTCTTTACTGGGGATTTATATAGTTGATGATGTTACATTAACATTAGTGTGTATCGATACATATACTTGAGAAAAATAGAGTTAGGCGTGCAAATCCATTTAAGTGTGGATTTTCAAATCTTATCAGAGGTGGTCGGATCTAAAATTCCTAACAAACCAAGATTTTCATTTCTCTAAATTCCTAAAAGTTTACAATTGCTAAATATAAATTTACCATGCATTTAGAAAATAAAAAAAAAATTCCCTAAAAATTTGGTCAGATGGAAGTATTGGTTAAAGGTCATGGTCATGCACCCAGATGTGGTACGCTCGTGAAACCCGCCATGGCAGCCACTGCTTTTATTAAAAGCATTGAAATTTGACGCTTCATGGATACCAAAGAGCCAAAAGATGCATTTGTCAATGCATGTGTTTCATTTTTTTATCCATGAAGGCATGCAGGGCCCACTGAATATAATTCTTAATTAGATGAGTGGAAACACCCAAACTCCAATTGAAATCCAACACTATCAAGTACTGTAGAGGCGTGCGTCACGAGAAAATTGGATCAACAAAAGTGGGCCAGACTAATTGCCTCAGTTCTTCTCTCTCTCTGGAGGCCCAGAGCACCCCAACAATGACTTTACCAGAAGAGAGAAAAAAAAAAAAAAAGGACAAATGACTTCACTGGGTTAGAAGAACCATTTGTTCCATTTGTTGCCCCACCCCTTACTATTCATTGCGTAAATTGGTACATTGTTAGTGTGAAATACCCTTACCACCGTGTGTCTCTTGTTTCTCACATGTTGAAAATTCATACATTGTAAAAGAAAATATATATAATTATAACCATTTCTTTAATATTAAATTTTTTTTACTTGTTGTAAAGTTGACCAAACCCATACTTGACAAAGGGTGGTAGAGATGTAAACGGGTTGATTTCAGGATGGAATCATACTAGATCCGAACTTGGGCTCATTTCTAAATGTTGGCTATGAATCTGAAACGGATTCCAACTTGGAACCTATTTTATTGGCTATAGGCCTAGTTCTAATAAGAGAACCTGGATCGAGTTCCGGCGCCGGATTTGACTAAAGGAACAAGATCTAGTGCCAAAACTAGTTCGTACTCTTTTTTTTTTTTATAGTTTTTATAGTTAAAACGAATGATATCATTCAACTTATGTGCATAAGTCTATTATCTCTTAAATTATACAAGAAAAGGCCAATCAAAGTTGATTTTGAATCACAATTTGCAATATTGAAAGACTCACATGTGAGTTCCGAGTTCACGGGTAGATACCCGTGTGAAATCGAAATCGAAATCGAAGTCGGAGTCGAACTCTGACTCGTTTATCAATAGAAACCTAAATTGGATTCTAGATTCGGATCCATTTATAAATCAAAACCTAAGTATTAAACATAGAAACTAAATTTATTTTTTTATAAATCAAATTTTTTGAATAATTGAAAAATCGGATACCCATTTAACTTGAGACTGAGGGTAGATTGGGCGTAGAGTGTAGGGCCCAACCCATAGAAGCCCGACTTTTTGCCATCGCCTCACTTGCCCTCTCGACAATGACAATAGTCCCATCCGAGGAGCCAAAACTCAAAACACCCTCTTCATTCCGTCCTTAGCCACCCTCCAAGGGACCACCAACTACACTCCTCTCTCTCTCTCTCTCTCATATAAAAGTCCAACCTTTTGCTTCATCTTTCTCTCCCTTGTTCTAACGCATTTTTCCATCATCTCTCTCGGATCCGATTCGAGAGAGACATAAAAAGCCAGATTCTTCGATTCCCGTCATGGCGCATTTAGCAGCAACTCAGGTAGAGTATTCTAAAACTAGGAGGGCGTTTGGATGAACTCCATATCGCAATCGGATCGAATAGTGATTGCTGTTTAGATCATCACATGTTCCCATGTGCGTTTGTTGCGGCCCGAGAATCGGTTATCACATCAGTTTAGGATGATGGGTTTTCTATATTTTCGGCCACAATCGATTCCACGACCGCTTTGATGCTGATCTGGGATGTAAAACGGGCAGACAAACGAGTCTGTTGCTTGATGTGGTTTCCGATTCTCGTGCCGCTCTCCTTCTGCATAAATATTGGAACTGATTGCGATTTCGGGTACATCCATACGTGAAAGTTGGTATCTTAATCTCAATTCGATTCTCAAAAACAGCAAGAAAAGAAAGTCCCATTTTCTTTTCTCCTTTTTTTTTTGTTGAATTATTGTTTTAAGTTTTTTTTTTCCTTCGAATTACCCTGTGATAGTCTGTAGTCTGTTGCTATTCCGCCAATCAAGTTCTGTCGACATTTGATGCAGTAGAGATCCGATCTGTTGATCTGTGGCCTTGAAATGGATGGTGAAAAAGATGAATGGGTTACCAATCCTTCCATCCACACTCAAAATTTGAAATAATCTATTTATGATTTGGCTAGGATTTTGAAACTGATGTAGAGGGGATGATGGTATTAAGAAGCTGCAGTCACTTGTAGTGAGGAGTGAGAATGGATTTTCACTGGTTCCTTTGCAATGAGGACCATCATTGGTTCTTTTGCAATTAACTGGAATGCTTCATACTCCTATCAGTGGAATTGTCTCTTTTGTGGGTCAGTCTTGGATAATTTTTTTTTTCATTGGAAGTCTTTAGCTCTGCCCTTGGTGGACTCTTTGTTCAATGCAGACACCTAGCTGCATTTTCTTATCTGTTCATTTGTAGGCTGCCCATAAAACAAAACAGGGTCATCCAATCCTGTGCATTTTTGTTGCATATGCTCTTCTTGTTGGGTCCCAGATTAATGGTCTGGAATCTGGATTGTCTAAAGATATGTCTTCCTGTTCAGATGCTGAGCCAAAAGAAAAAAAATTTTTTTAATTAGTTTTAGCTTTACATTGAATAAGTCCTCTTTAACTGAACAGAGAATGAAATATTTTGCAGGGTTCTATATCCGTGCCTGGTATTGGTAATGATTCATTTCTGAGGAGGTCTGGATTTAAGGTATTTAATCAAAATGATGGTTATTTTTTGTTCCTATTGATCTATACTATTTACATCAGTATCTTTAGACATGTTTGGGACCTGTTCCTTGAGGCTCCCTTCATGGTGGGTCTCATGAATCTCATGTGTTGCACCTCAAGTCCGAGGCGTGGTTTGCATTTAGGAAGTACATTTCAGCCTAGGAGGTATATTTGAGGTGCATTGTTGCTGCATATGCCTTGTTCTGGTTGTTCCATTCAAATGTCCTTCTACAGATTTTCCCTCCTCCAAATGCTAGGTGGAAGGTTGATGTTGGGGATATAAATGGGTCAGGTTTGGGCCGCATCCATGGTGGAGCCTAGACCTGGGCCATTTAGTGTTATGCTTAGAATCAGACCTTAACATCGCAGACCAAAATAGACAGGGACCTGACTCAAATGCAATGTTTTGGGTCCACTTCCAAGACCACATGTAAATCCTGGGTCTACTTCCAAAACCCACATGATTCACATGTCCGCCACCGAGAATAGGTCAATACCCTTACTTATTGTTGGTGGGTTTGTTCCGGTAATTGGTTAATTGGAGGTGCATTGGCATCACTAGTTGGTTTTAGGGAGGCAGCTTGCAGCAAAAACTTAACAAACCACACTATGTCCACCTCCGTGCAGAGGTAGTATTCGACCTACCCGACATTGCAAGGAATTAATTATAGCAGATGATGATGATTTAGCAATCTGACCTGTCACAATTGTGATATCCTGTGGTGGTTGTAAATTTGATTTTATGAGTATTATATGTTCATATTTGGCAATTTGGTGGGGGTAGTTGTGATTAATTAATTTATTGCTGAAGAAGAACATGTGAAATGGCATGAAGAAGAAATATTAAGATTAAGAAAGTGGAAACAAGCAACTCCATTTGTGAAAAACCACATTAAAAAAAAACCCTTCTACAGATATTTGGAAACAAATTATCAGAAAGTAGGTAGTCTGCAGAACCTTACTGGCAGACACTGATGGAGCCATCCATGAATTGTGTGGGTGGTTACGACACCTTGTGATATTTATACGTCCAGATTGTACAACTAATTGGTGTCTGAGGAGTGAGCCCAACTCATTTGTGGGCTACACAACCAGGTCTTGAAGTTGTTCCTTGACAAGGGATGTAAGTGGGAAGGACTGCCCATGTGTTGCTTCTTCTTCTCTTCTTCTAAATATAAAAAAAAAAAAAATGTTCACGATGGAAATATATGCCACATCCTTTCATCTGAAATTACTGGCTGCATCGTGAACATTGAATGGAACATTGGATGGAAGCCCATCTTGCATCTGTTAGGCTTTGGTCATCTCTGTGACCACAACTGAGCTACACTTGTTTTCATAATTAAATAATTGACACACACACTGTCTCCTGATGAAATGACGTATATGGTTTCAAGATACTTTTTTCTGATAAGTTGATGTTGAAGTAGGGTCCTGGCTTCTTCTTTCCAATTATTTTCACTACAGTTTTCTTGTCAGCTCGGAGGATTTGACCTTTATCATTCTATGATTGAGTTCAATTGGCTGAATGCTCTAAGATATAAGTTCTTAGTTCTGTATGCTGTTGAACCTTTGTTGTTGGCCCAAGGTTGATCCTGAACAGCCCTGATAAATTGGCTAGCAATGTCCTTTAATTACTATAATTTTCTGGGAGGTCTCAAGCATCTTGGAAACTAAAGCATTATTTTTTGCTTAAACAATTGGGCTGTAAGGGGTGAAATAGCTGTAACCTAGAAGGGGAGGCAAAAAAGCAAAGGAGACTAGAATAATGCTTCAGAGCATAGACTTAAATAGGAAATAAAGAGGAAAAATATCCTTTTTCATGAAAACAAATTATATATGCTAACACTGCTGTACTTTCCAATAATTTGTCAATGTATTTTCTTCTCTATTTCCTATCCTCACTGAGTAAAATGTCTTTATTCATGATGGTATCTCACATAGCAAAGCTTCAAATCCAGTTTCAGTGGTATTAATTAAATAGTATCTCTGTTCATGTTGCTTACTGCCTTCAGCCGTCTGCTGCAAAATGTGTATATCGTCAGTCTAATCTAATTATCCACAGGGACCTGGTTTGGAAATGATGAGTGTGAGCTGTGAAATGCTTCTTAACATAATTAAAAATCAAGCTTGATCGTTGTATGTGCCTTCGGACTTATGAGTATTATTGCGTGCCATTGTTTGGTTGTATAGATTAGATGTAGCACCGACCACAATAGTTCTTCTCTTAATTGGTTTGCCTACTGAATTTCTTAGATTTATGATAAGAGTCATAGTTGTATGCCAATTCCATTTTAGCCTTTGTTTTGGTATTGTGGTATCCACTCCATTGACCTGTCTTTTGAGGATAGGTTGTTACTTGTTGCCCTTTGTTATTTTTTATTTTCACTTGGCAGGAGATGTATATTCTGGACGGAGTGTGTAGTCATGCCCCTAAATTGAGTTGGGGCCTTGGGTTATTCTTTCCCTAGTTTTTTTTTTTTCCTTACTCTATGAAGCTCTTATACTGTACAACTGTTCTTTTTATTACTAAAGTCTTTGTCATAGGGATGCTTCTTTTGAGCAAGTCAGTATTATTCTCTTGTACTGTTTGCTGCTTTAATGAAAGTAACCATTTCAAGAAAAAAAAAAGTCTTTGTCATAGGGGGAAAAGCCATAGTTGTTATTTTTATGGCATTAGTACAAGTCAGAGTATACTTTCGGACCAACTCATAGAAGACTTTGGGTGCATAACACTATCTATCTTCTCTTGGAAAACTTGACAGAATGGATTGTTATATATTTTATGTGCTTTTGTGGTTGTGTGGCAATTGAGTCACATTAGGTAGATATTGTTATGCTGACGTTTGCTAATATTAATATGGAGTGGGGTAAGGGTAAGGCTGGGGAATAATTTCACACATTACTTCTTTTTTTCCTGCACTTATCCAAATGCATGACAGAAAAGATAACCATCCGGTTTGCCAAAACATTCAACCACCTTTACCTCAGGGTGCATCAAACTGTTCCATTAGATGCTGTCGTATGACATTATATATATATAAATATATATATATGTACGTGGACAAATCTCTACTATTCTTTTGATCAACAAATAATGTTGGCCGTTCTGACTATTTTAATACTAATTCCAGGCACAAAAAATAAGGTTTCAAGATAAACCATGGCAGCCGGTCTTCTCTGTGGATTTGAAGAACAGGAATTCACGATTGAGAAGTCACACATTATGCATGTCAGTACAACAAGCTAGCAGTGCTAAAGTATCAGTTTCACCTATAAACCTTGAGGATGCTAAAGAACCTCCGCTTAATTTATACAAGCCAAAGCAACCCTATACTGCAACAATTGTATCTGTTGAGAGGATTGTGGGCCCTAAAGCTCCTGGTGAGACATGCCACATTGTGATTGACCATGGCGGCAATGTCCCCTATTGGGAAGGACAGAGTTATGGTGTAATTCCTCCTGTAAGTTATTATTATTTTTTATTAAAGCCTTTGTTTGGCAAATGGGATGAAGAGGATTTTTGGTTATGGAAAACCCTTTGGTTTTGTCAAGATATAAACTCCTACTGAGCTCCATTTTTTGCTGGCCAAACTAGCAGCATGAGAAATGTTAATCTACTTAAAAGGTTTATTTCATGACAAGGTGCTCATGTATGTGAGTGAAAGGCAACAAAAAGATAGAGCCTGCAGATCATCATAGACATGCGACATGTATGGTTAGTTGTAATCCTAGGCTCTGAGCCTCTCAAATTTACAGCATATTGCTGATTATTAAATGTGGACTTCTCCTTAAAGCAGGCAGTTCTTTTTGTTTTCAACTAGTAAAGCGGACAGTTTTGTCATATGCATGAGCCAGGAAATGATGGATTCAGGAAATGCCGGATGAAATCTTAAGGCCCTTTCAGACCCATACAACTTGATGGGAGAATTTAAGGTTATCCTGAATCCAAACAGCAGTTTTGCTGCAAATTAAATTCTAGATGTGAAGGTCAGAGCCTTCAGAACAATCAGCTTAAAAGGACAGATGCATCCTTAAAATATTGTGAAGAATCTCAAAGTATGACTTTAAGTTTAATTAGATTATAAAGCTTCTTCATAAAAAATAAAAAAAAGATTATTTAGCTTCTTGCAACAAGTCTTTCAGCTTTAACAATTGGAACTTGGAAAGGATGGAAGAAGGCACGCAAATTATGGGATCATTATCATTATTATTGTTTTTAAATAGAAACCAATTGGCCAAAATGCCTTGAAACCCCATCTGATATTAAACCTGCAGGCACACGGGCCCAGTTAGTTTGAGAAGATAGTTTATTTTTTGATTAAGTTGTGGAAACAAAATGTAGATCCTCAAATCAGAGAGAGATTCATTTTAATTCTCATTCTTCCAGGGTGAAATATATCTCACACCTGTGATTCTGGGTAATTCCAGATGTCTAAAAGGGATTCCAGAGAATTCTAGGTGTCAGCCAAACAGAATAACTATAGCAGCAATAACTGCATTCCTGGATTCTAGGGTTCCACAGTTAACATGGATGGAGGACTTCTCACAGAGCCACTTTGGACTTTATTCTTTTCCCTTTTTCATTGAAACTTTCAATTATTTGTGTTAGCTTTTCAATAACCAATTGTGCTTTCATTAGCACACAAGTTTATCTTTCCTTGAGCTTTATATATGGGCTATACTGCAGGGCGAAAACCCAAAGAAACCAGGGGCTCCTAACAATGTCCGGCTTTACTCGATTGCATCGACTAGATATGGAGATGCATTTGATGGTAAGACTGCCAGCTTATGTGTACGGCGTGCTGTTTATTATGATCCTGAGACTGGGAAAGAGGATCCCTCAAAGAAGGGTATCTGCAGCAACTTTCTCTGTGACTCAAAGGCCGGTGACAAAATTCAAATCACAGGTGAGAACTCATCTCTCGCTAAAAGAAAGGCAAAGGTCACTTAAATTAAGGCGAGTTTTGCAAGGTTTCCCTGCTGTGATATAAGAATAAAAATAATAGTAGTAGGTCCGTGGTCATGAAAGTAATTTAATCTATAGGGAGGAGCCTGTAGCACAGCGGGAAGGTGCTCATCGTTGTAACAATAACGTTGCTTGTTCAAGTTATGTTAGCTATCTATACTTTGTGTGTGTATTTGCGTGCGCACTACACTTTTTATCATGTTGTTTTACCTCATGTTAGATGTTTAAAATGCATGTCCCTGCTGTATCCATTGCTGTATCTTGGCATCTGAGTTACTGTTTTTTTAATCCCAAAAACTTTGTTGATTTTGCTGAATAAACTTAAGGAAATTATTAACCAGTTATCACCAAATCTTGGTCATAACTGTAAATGATAATCTTGTTGATGTTTTCAGAGGTACCAAGCAATGCATACATATACTCTATAATTAATTTGAGAAAGACCGGGATGCCCCCTGATCTTTGTGAAAGACATAGGCAATACAAATCATTTGGTCTATTGGATTTTTAAGAAACAAGAGTACTATGACACCATGATATCATTTAGCGTCATATCAAATTGTGGCATAATCTATCACAAATGATGACTTACAGGAGAGAGTCTGCCGCCGCCACCATAGAGTCCTTCATTATCAGATAGTCTGCTGCCGCCACCATAGGCTTCTTCATTACCATCATCATTCACTTATTCCATATATGTGAGGGCTTTGTGCATTACACTACTACAATCATCCCTATTTAGGGCCAGGCCTCTTCCTAGTTCTTTTCAATACTTAAAAGTTACTTTCTACTTTCCAGTTTTTAAGCACAGAAATACATCATATTCGATGACATTCTTGCATTTTTATGTTAGTGGAGCCACTCTGATTTATTTAGTCCTAATTTTATCCTGATTTCCTTCTCCACACCCCCATCTTACCATATGCATTCAGTTACATGTACTTTGTCTTACCATTCTGTCCTTGCCAGAATCAACTCCTCAAAATGAAGGCCTAGCCTCTGCCTTACCAAACTTGCCTTTTTAATTGAAGTCGCACTTTGTAATAACATAACTTCTCACACTTACTTGTTTCCACTTTTCCACACGATACTAATCCTACTTACAGTGTTCTTTTCAAGCCTCCATATTATTAAATTAAATCATAATTTGTGCATTTAAACACAATGTTACCATGATAATTGATTGTCGGGATTTAACTTATATTTTCTTATCTAACTCATGTCTTGCTTCTATAACAGATACTTTTAAGCTAGTTTTTTATGCTGAACTTTTTCTTTTTTTCTTGGACGATTAGTTTATATTAATGAAGAATCAATACAGTATAAGAGAGATATAATGTAGCACTACAAACAAACTACAATATAAACCACAAGAAGAAATACAAAATACATAAAAAAGACTAGTCTTAATTAGAAAGAAAACCCACACTCTGGCCACATAATGCTTACCTTAGCCAAATGATCTGCAATCAAATCTGCACTCTGCTTGACATGTGAAAAATGCAGCATTGCGATATCTTGCAAGGTCTAGCAACCCGTTCACCACATCTGATAGAGTCCAAGGAACTTTTCATCAACTCGCAGCCCATCAGATAGCACGTAGAGTCACCTTCCACCAAGATATACTGAACTTTAAGACAATAAGCTTCTGTAAGGCTCATGCTGAACATAGATTAAAAAAAAAAAAA
The DNA here is from genome assembly GCA_003546025.1 of Camphora micrantha. Lineage (NCBI taxonomy): Eukaryota > Viridiplantae > Streptophyta > Magnoliopsida > Laurales > Lauraceae > Camphora > Camphora micrantha. Next base: position 51,912,982 of record QPKB01000005.1, on the reverse strand, counting down.
CATTTTATTTCTGCTTGAAAGCTTAAAATATAAGGCTAAATGGGAAAAAAGGAATAAACAAAAAGAGTCAATTTGATCAGCTAGGTTTGGACAAAACATGTCTCCAATGAGGAGGCATAAGTTTATACTGAAAAGTTACTATTAAAAAAAAAGAAAAAAGAGGAGGCATAAGTTTTGATGAGGATACATAAGATAAGATCCAATCGTAAATCATATTCACACGAAAATCAAATTCATAAGACTCTTGAGAAAGAAGTTCCAACTTAGCTTCGGTTTGAGTCCTAGGATATCAGGTCTAAATTGTTTTATATATATATATATATATATTATCACGAGTTCACTACTCTCCCAATGAGAATTTTGTTTATTTTCTTTTATTTTTGAAATGCACTCCCCAACATAGTTGGAAAAAAAGCTTTGATGATGATGATAATGATTTTTGAAATGCACTACTATCTAATGGTGTAGGCTTTTTTTGGGGGCAACTTCTTTAAAATTGCTGGTTAGTTATTTCGTTATCTGTTACAAATAATATTACATATTTAAATACCAAGTTGAGCTTTTGTGATTAGTCTTGTGAATTGACTTGGATGCCTGGACATCAAGCTGAATTCGCCAACTATATGTCTCCGTCCAGCCACTTACAGTAAATTTATGTTGATGCAGGCCCTTCAGGCAAGGTGATGCTGTTGCCAGAAGATGACACAAATGCCACTCACATCATGATAGCCACTGGAACGGGTGTGGCACCCTTCCGAGGGTATCTTCGCCGCATGTTTATGGAATCTGTTCCTACATTCAAGTTCGGTGGCCTTGCTTGGCTTTTTCTTGGTGTAGCAAACACTGACAGCCTCCTCTATGATGATGAGTTCGCCAAGTACCTCCAGGAATACCCAGACAACTTCAGATTTGATCGTGCCCTGAGCAGGGAACAGAAGAACAAGAATGGAGGAAAGATGTATGTGCAAGATAAGATTGAAGAATACAGTGATGAGATCTTCAAGCTCTTGGATGGTGGGGCTCACATCTACTTCTGTGGTTTGAAGGGGATGATGCCCGGAATACAAGAAACATTGAAGAGGGTTGCAGAGCAGAGGGGGGAGAGCTGGGATGAGAAACTCCTACAGCTGAAACGAAACAAGCAATGGCATGTTGAGGTCTATTGATATTGGTGATGGCAGGGCCCTGTGCATCAATAAGATGAGGCTACTTTCTATTTATTGCAACAGTGGTTAAAACATCTCTTGAGGGGGTTCCTCAACAGGTGATGTTCATCTGTACTCTATATTAGCAAGTTCTAATTTTTTGGGGTGAACAGAGATTATGGGTTCATACTCTTGATTATGATGGTGCTCTTGATTATTTCTCATTTAGATTTAGTGGTCATTGAAGATATTTGGAGGCATTTCATCTTGTGCATGCAATTTGGTGTTTGACCCATTCAGACACTACTAGCAGGCTTGTGCATGGCATGCACACCAAATAATTGGTGCAGGCACTATAATCACTCTTCATTACAAAGTCACTGTGCTATCAGATTAGGCCTACGAGCACTGGGTGGTGGTACATACAGCAATTTGTCTCTCTTTTTTTTTATATTGATGATAACTTATTATGAAAGAAGTGAGACAAAAGAACCATTCAAGGCAAAAAAGTTAACGAGTCAAAAAGAAGTAGTGAGCAGGAATATAAGCTCTTTCATCTCAGAGACTTACCCCATATGGGTGCTTCACTCCAAAAACGAGCATCAGGGAACAAAACAAGCCCTTGATCACAAAATATTAATTCCAATTCATGTAATCAGCCTGTTTTATCTATGTATTTTTAGCTTCTTAAAGAGTAGGAAATAATAATTCATGATGAAGATCCTCATACCAAGAATTTTGAACTTAATAATTTTATTGCGGTCTTCTACTAATACCTCTTTCTTACACTAAAACGTTCACAATATACTGCCTGATAGTATATTTTCTTCGTTTTCGCAAAAGAGAGAATTGTTCTGTTAACAGTCATCGCAAGTCGGCCTTGATGTTATCTTTCATGAGGTCCAGCAGGATTCTAATGATCACAGTAGTTATATTGCAGAGCTTTTGAATTAGGCAATCAATGAGTAAGGAATCACATGAACTCGCATTAGACATCTATTATGTGTTATTCCACGATGAAAATTTTATGGAAATGTTTGGGATGCTACGGCTGTTTTCTACATGATCCCCCACTCCCAAAAAAAAAAACAACAAAGGTAAAAACGGAAGTTAAGGACCATGTCATGCTTGTAGTAGAGGCCCACAAGAAGTCAAGTGCATACTAACATTTTTTTCTCTAAGTTTTGGACGTGATATTCATCTTTATTGATTCTCCTCACACTGGTCGTTGAGGGGAAAGGAAGTTGCTTCCCAATGATCCATCGCACAATTCGTCAATTCTGTAGGAATGCAGGAACTTTGAAATTTTTGAAAGGGCAGACGGTGACATTTCAGAAGGATGGATTTCTTGAATTCTAACCATCAAATAAGGAATTTCAATTATTTAACAGATGAAGTTTTTTTTATTATTGGAAATGCATCTAAACAGATGCCATACCAGAGCCTCTTTGTTTACAGAACTAGAACTATAGGAGACTTCATCCATGGCCGACAAGCCTTGTCTATTCGTATGGGTATATAGTCGATCCAACGGTCCGGTTCATTCACATTGGTGCCAAACCTTGGGGCGTGTGACTATCAAAGGGGTCCCCGTCCATTCCAAGATTTGGATTGAGTGATAGGTGGGCCCCACCCATAGTCCTCACGGTTTAAACAGTGAGAACTGAACAGTTCGAGCAATGCTTGCTTGATTATTTTCCTTCTTTAAAATGATATCCCCAACAAGTTTTCCAAATCATCATGTACAACCCGACATCCAAGAAACCATAATTTGGAGAATTTAAAAAGCTATTAGTGTCATTTCAGAAAGTTTTAATTTTTGAATTTTAATAATCAAAAGGAAACTCCAAATGCTTCGAAGACTACTAAAAATCCGGCCAATAAATAGAGATTCCTCCAAACGAATACCCCAAGACTCCCAAAGAAGGTAATATCTCGAATCTCTAAAAAGGGCACATTTGTATGCGTTTTTTTTTTTTTTTTTTTTTTTTTTTTTTTTTTTTTTTTTTTTTTTTTTTTTTTTTGTGTGTGTGTGTGTGTGTGTGGAAATAGATTGAAAATAAAAGGAGAGTTTTTCATTTTTTTCATGGGCACTGTCTTTTCTACATTTAGGCACAGATAACTTTCCTCGAGGGAATATGTAAAAAACATTTTTCATGTTTTCACAAACCCATGAAAAAAGTGTTTTCAATGGAGGATTGAATCGACAAAGCATTCCATAAAAAACCTGAAAACAAGAGTGCCCTAAATATTACATGAAAAAGTAACAAAATGCCAGAACCTCATTTTTCCATTAGTCCAAGGGTTCAATAGAAAACGAAAAACTAGAAGGCCTTTATGGGTGGGGCTCTTTCATACAAGGGCTTTTATTATTACAGTGAAGTTATGAGGGCCTTTTTGGTTTATGAGCATTTATGGAGGTTTTTTTTCGTAAAATGTTTTATGAACAAGGGGATTTAACCGGAAAAACCCTCTTAAACAGGTTATTAATGAATTTAGCTCCAATAGAAAAGGCCAGACAGAATAGGCCCTGAATTGATGTTTCTCTTTTTTTTTTGTCTTTTAACGCTATAGTCGATATCGACGCTCGCCCAAACCTTCTTTCATCTCTTCCTCTCTTGTTCTCTGCAACTGATCTCAAATCACAATATTTGAGAAGGAGGAAGAAGGAAAGAGAAAGCTGGCGGGTGTGTGCAGATGAGATGCACGGAGATGGAGGTGTGCGCAGGGGTTGTGGCCTGTGAGGGCGGAGTGCAGCAGTGAAGGAGGGGGAAAAGAGAAAAGAAGAGGAGGAAAGAAAGAGAAAAAAAAAAAAAGGAAAGAGAGGGAGAAGGAAGGAAGAAAGAAAGGACGTGGGCACTGACGTGGAGTGCAGTGGGTGGCAAATGGTAGTGCAGGGAGAAAGGAGAAGAAGAGGGGGAAGGAAGAAAGAAAGAAAGAAAGGAAAAAGAAGGAGAGCCATCTTGGTGGGGTATGCAGGTGGGTGTGCGGTGGCCCATCACGGCTCATCTCCTTCATCTCATCTTCACCATCCCAGGACGCAGATGGCAGACCTCTCCCTCCTTCCCCTTTGTCCTCTCCGACCAGCCAACCCACCGCTCCTTCATCCTTTCCATCTCCCTGCCATCAACCTCCATCTCACCCTATCCGTAGCCCTCACGCATCTCCCTTATCTCTACCGGCCCATCATCATCTCTTATTCATCTCCATCTCCACAATGAATGGAATGCAAGTTTGGAGAAGCAATGAGCCACAAATCTGTGTTGGGGTAGTGTCCATGAAGGTGTTCGATGAAATGACGAAGAGAAAGGAGAATGAAATTTCACGCTCATTTCTCTTATTTTTCTCATTGGAAAGAAGTCTGCTGTTGTTGTGGGGTTTTGTCATTCCTTGATTTTGCTCACTAGGAGATATTGGAGGAGATAAATTAGAGAACATGGGTGGGGTTTTCATTCATTGATTTTTGTAATTTTCAAATAGATTTCATGTATATATTTTTTGAAATGTAAGGTCAAGACACAATGAACTTGTAATGTTGTGAATGGTTTCCCCCTATTTGAGACGTTTGAAATATGTTTGAGGTGTTTGAGATGTCCGAACTCTTGAGCTTTTGAAATGTCAGAGTGAAGGGCCGAAACATTTCCCACCAAAACTCTCTACTATGACATCCAATGATGAAATTGGTATTGGTTGAATCGGTGGAAGCATTTTTTGGAAGGGAGATGCAAGAGTTAATGCAAATTCCTCTTTGGTTGGTGTTAACATTTGGTGTTAATGTGATAGAAGATGTAGCCGTCTGGACAGTGTACAACGTCTACTGAAGTATTTTTTGGAAGGGTGATGCAAGAGTCAATGTGAATTCCTTTTTTGTTGGTGTTAATAGTTGGTGTTAATGTGATAGAAGATGCAGCCGTTCTGGACGGTGTACAGTCTACTGAAGTATATTTTGGAAGGAGGATGCAAGAGTTAATGTGAACTCCTCTATGATTGGTGCTAATATGTGGTGTTAATCTAATAGAAGATGCAGCCGTCTGGACAATGTAATCTCCACATAGAAGAGATTTTTTGGAAGGGGGATGCACGTGTTAATGTTATGATGTCCATTTTGATTGGTGTTAATATTTGGTGTTAATGTGATTGATATAAGATGTAGCCATGATGGGCTTGCACATTTTGTTGAAGCATTTTTTGGAAGGGCACAAGTGCTAAACATACTTTTCCCTTTTGTAAGGATCGCCTTGTTTTGGGGTTATATGTTGTTGAGAACTTATCTATGATAATATAATGGTTGTTTGTATTGTCCCATTATTGATGTTTTTATTTTTTTCACTTTATTATTGAAAATGATTAGCTAACCTCATCTAGAGCTACACTTAGTAAGTTATAGTATTATAACATAGTCGATATCGACCATGACTGTGTTTTTTATGTTTCAGTTAAATAGTCGATATCGACTATGATTGTGTTTTTTATGTTTCAGTTAAATAGTCGATATCGACTATGACTGCGTTTTTTATGTTTCAGTTAAATAGTCGATATCGACTATGACTGTGTTTTTTATGTTTCAGCTAAATAGTCGATATCGACTATGACAATAGTCGATATCGACTATGACAATAGTCGATATCGACTATGACTGTTTTTTTTATGTTTCAGCTAAATAGTCGATATCGACTATTAGTCATGAAACAATGGTACATTCTATTATACTAAACATTGTTCTGAATACATTAGTACGTTCCATTCACACATTCAATTAACAACCATACATTAACAAACCATTCCATTTCAAATAATGGTACATGAAGTTCCACAACATAAATCCAATTGCCCAAAACCATAGAAGTTTCACAACCACTACCCACAAGTTCCACAATTTCAATTACGAAGTAAAGAAAGTAAGTATCTATGTTTGGCCTCTCCATCTACTGCCCAAAAAACCTTCCCAAAACTTCTACTGACCAGCTAAGAAAATTATATCAAACCGGTAGGTTCAACAACTCAGAAATATTCAACCTATTAGCATTCACTTGCCAACTTGTCTTGAATAACTCAATAACAATTTTGCTACAGAAGTAAGGGATGTCGGACTGTGTAAATGTGATAAGACGGTAGTGAACGCAATGCTCCTCGAATGCCACAGCGAAGACTCCGCAGTCATCACAATTGTCTTGACCTTACATTTCAAAAAAATATACACATGTGAAATTTATTTGAAAATTACAAAAATCAATGAATGAAAACCCCACCCATGTTCTCTAATTTATCTCCTCCAATATCTCCTAGTGAGCAAAATCAAGGAATGACAAACCCCACAACAACAGCAGACTTCTTTCCAATGAGAAAAATAAGAGAAATTGGTGTGAAATTTCATTCTCCTTTCTCTTCGTCATTTCATCGAACACCTTCTTGGACACTACCCCAACACAGATTTGTGGCTCATTATTTCTCCAAACTTGCATTCCATTCATCGTGGAGATGGGGATGAAGAAGAGATGATGATGGGCCGCATGGAGATAAGGGAGATGCGTGAGGGCTACGGGTAGGGTGAGATGGAGGTTGATGGCAGGGAGATTGAAAAGATGAAGGAGCGATGGGTTGGCTGGCCGGAGAGGACAAATGAGAAGGAGGGAGAGGTCTGCCGTCTGCAACCTGGGATGATGAAGATGAGATAATGGAGATGAGCCGTGATGGGCCACCACACACCCACCTGCATACCCCACTGAGATGGCTTTCCTCATTTTTCCTTTCTTCCTTTCTTCCTTCCCCCTCTCCCCCTCTTTTTCTCCTTTCTCCCTGCACTGCCATTTGCCACCCACTGCACTCCACGTCAGTGCACTCGTCATTTCTTTCTTCCTTCCTTCTCCCTCTTTCCTTTTTTTTTTTCTCTTTCTTTCCTCTTATTCTTCTCTTTTCCCCCCTCCTTCACTGCTGCACTCCGCCCTCACAGCCCCTGCGCACACCTCCATCTCCGTGCATCTCAAATGCACACACCCACCAGCTTTCTCTTCCCTTCTTCCTCCTTCTCAAAGATTGTGATTTGAGATCAGTTGCAGAGAACAAGAGAGGAAGAGATGAATGAAGGTTCGGGCGAGCGTCGATATCGACTATATCACTAAAAGACAAAAAAAAAAGTAAAACATCAATTTAGGCCCCATTCTGTTTGGTCTTTTCTATTGGGGCCAAATTCATTAATAGCCTGTTTTAGAGGGCTTTTCCCGTTAAAACCCCTATGAACAAAGAACCCTTAGAAAAATCTTTCCACTTCTCAATGTCCAAAAAAAAATCAATTTGGATTTGACCTATTTTAAATAGAGGAAAGTTTTCACAAAAAGTACAAAACTTTTAGCTCGTTCTCAAATAAGTACATAAAGACTTGAATATTTTAAGAAAGTATAAAAGTTTTCCACAAATTTCTTTCAATCAAGTCCTTTCCCTATTTTATTTTTTTTTTTAAATAACAAAAGTACTCTTCTCTCATGACAAGTTCTTGCCTTTTCATAATCTCTTTCCTCTCCAAAACCGGCCATTTTAATTTTGATAATCATAACCATTCAATAATGTTAGTTTTTTAGTAATTTAAAATCTACTTTTTTTAACCATTCATACATAACCATGTGGAGACTCGATCTTTCCTCTCAAATGATTCATTAAAGAGAATATTCGAAAAATGACGTAAACATATTTTTGTCATTTCTCAACATTTTTTTTTATTTTATGGAGAGAGCTTGATAAAAAAAAATTATGAAAAACTTTTATACTTTTTTAAAATATCTAGATTCTTATGTACTTCTTTTAAAATGAGACAAAAAATTTTATACCGTTTTGAAACTTTTCCAACTATGTGCCACGTGTCCTTATTTGAAGGAAAAGAAAAAAAAAAAAAAAAAAAAGAAGCTGCAGAGCATCTTGATTCTAGACTCATCTATCAATCGAAAGGCAGAAATCCGAATTCCGAAAACGCGCGTTTTCCTTTCACTCTCAGCGGCGATCACGTTTGGGTTTTTCTCCCAAACTGCATTGGTAACATCATAATCAGAATCTCCTCCTCCAATTCATTGCATTCCTTTCAGATGAATGAGTTTCGATCTTGGACTCGTCGGTCTTTGGCTTTCGTTACTAATGTTATGGTTTAATCGATAATCTGATTGTGTCGATCAGATCCCTTACATATGTATCATTTTAGGTCGTCTTTCGTTTCCTTGGATGATTTTTTTGCATCTCTAAGTGTTTGGGTAGTTTTGACTGGTTTGATTTCCCAGTTCTAACTGCAAATCATCTGAATCAATCCAATTCATTTTCTTCCTCTTTCTGAGTTCCTTTCATTATTAAGATCTTCTCATGTTTTGTAGTGTGATTATATTTACATGGTTCTCATTTCCAATGACAAACATTTGTTGAGTAGATTTATGCTTCTAAATCAAACAAAAAAAATTTTTTTTCTTTTTTTTTTGAAACAGGAAGAGGTACAATCTGTTGGAGGCAATTGTCAGTTTGTGAGGGAAAGGATGAGTAACCGTCAATCTGAGTTTCCAAAGCCTTCTCCAGGTACTGGGATTAGTTGTTGGAAATTGTATAGAACAGTCATAGATTAAATTGTTTGCATTTGATTCTAGACATGCTTGTATTTTTAAGAATTTGGTTTGAAATGATCACCATATGCAGTTCTTGTAGTGCTTGATTCCCTTTGGCATTAACCATCATCAGCTTGCATAGTTATAGTGTGTCTCAAACTTTTTATGTACACTAAGCATAGATTTCCTATATACTTTTTTTTTAGAAGACCAACAAATAGTTTAGGGGTTGTTTGCCTCTTTTACTTTTACACAGGTGATAGGAAATGGGTTTTACATATATAAATGTTACACATGTGAAAAATGTAACCATGTATGTCAAAATCACCATTTGCACACTATTAAATGGGTACATCCAGGTGTTTAAGATGTACTTGGATTTTTTGGACATTTTTCACAAATTTCTCAAAATCCGTGAAGAAATTAGATATGAAACTAAATGTTCTAATGTTTACCGTCAATACAAGAATATTGAATGGTTTGGATAATGAATTGGGGGCCCGTAGAAGTGCAGGAAATTAGATTTATAGGTTGGGGCTTTTTCACAAATTAATCAAAATCTTTGAAGATTTTAGATAATCAGCTTTAAGATCTTGGGGTTTATTTAGTTCAATAAACAAATAGAATGATTTGGATTACAAATATGGTACATCAAAGAATGAAAAGAAATAAAGGTAGTTGATGGGGCCCACAGGAATGCAATCACCATGTGGAGACTGTTGTGGTGACTTTTGCGAAAGAGTTTTCACACCTTTTTTGGTGTGTAAATGGCCTTATTTACACACTATTTTCACACCTTATTCGCGCATGTGATGCGTAATTGTCTGCACACAAATATGATGATGCGTATCCATTACATATATCAATCATTTGCATATGTAAATGACTGCAAATAAATGACCCCTTTCTGAGTATATGTGACTCTGTAATCTTTAGGGAGCTCTATCATTTGAATTGAACTTCATTTTTGTTTTCAATGATAGGAAATTTAAGGAGATTGAAAGAACTCTTGGATAAAAGTGATAATCACACTTGTGCGGACTGTGGTGCTCCAGATCCTAAATGGGCGTAAGTATCAATTTTCCACTACTTTCTGTTTCCCTAGTACGAAGACTGTGTTTTGCTTTCTGCATATAAAGCAAGGAAGTTGGAATTGCAAAATAGAACTGTATCTAAAATCTATTAAAATTGAATTATTGAAAAGCTCTTCTTATTCCCCGTCACAAAACTGCTTTCAATTGCATCAAGGTTCCTCTTTTGTATTGCTGAATCTTGTTGCACATTATGATTCTAAAACCTGATGTTTTTTTTTTTTTTTTTAGTCCATAACACCAGGAACATCTTATTCAACGTTTCAAATCATCTTGACAGATGAAGGATCTTGTATCACTCAAAATTATTTTATTGTTTTTCGACAGATCATTAAACAAAAAGTAATTAAGAGATGGTGATATATGTGTGTGTGTGTGTGTGCACGCGCTTCCCACCCATACATCTATTGGCAATCTTTCAGATGGGCCCACAAAACCATCAAGCTAAATTAGGATGGCACTTGAGCTAAACTTTTGCCTGTGGTTGTTTAAGGCAAACCACACTATGTGGCCTATGCCACATGTGCAAGGTTTGACCCAGAGCTTGAAGCCATGACAATGCCTCCAAGAGAGCATCTTCCAAGGCTATTTCATCTGTTTTCTTTTTTTTTTTTTATCATTTGTGCTTGTGACATTCTTAAATGCACATCTTGTTTACATCATGTGATCAACAGTCTTCCTCTAGAATTCTCTTTTTGCCCCTTCCATGTTATTTAAGTCTTTGTTGCAAGAAAGAAACTTATAATGGCAGTAAGCATTTAAGGAACCTTTCACCTATGGATTTTCAGGTCTGCAAATATAGGAGTATTCATATGCTTAAAATGTTGTGGTGTTCACAGAAGTCTTGGTACTCACATCTCTAAGGTAGCGTAGATGGGGTTTTTACATTACTAGTGTTGCTAAATTATTTCACCACTATTGCAATCATCATGCTTATCCTTGTGGCCATTTTTTTTTTCACAATAAATATATGAAATATTATACACTAAAGCTCTTTGCACTCTCTTCTACAGTGTTTTCTCTTTAATCCATTTCCACTTTTTAAATAATAATGGAACAGTTTAAATGGAAACTGTTGGTTTATTGTAGTGAATTCATCAGTCAATCTATTTAACTAATATGTAGCTATCACTTGGAATCAGAAGAACAGTAACATGCATTTACCCCTCTGGAAAAACACAAGATATCTCCACAGTCCACACTAGAAATTATAAGGACATGCATGGCAGGAATATGAGTTTTACTACAACTATTTAATATGTACAAGTGGGTTCCTTTATTTGCTGATCCAAACTGTCGATCTGATGCACCCACCATGGAGCATGCCTTAAAAATATTTCATATGAAAAATCATTGCCGCTCATTCTTTGATCCTTTTATTTCCTGTGCTGTTATATATTATCATAATTGTCGAATTGTAGGCCATGGACTGATGGAATCTATTCTGGCCTCTGGGATTTCCACCCCGACACCCCAACCTTTCCGAGATTTTCTGGACGCTGGATCACTGAACCATTGGTCTCACATAAGTGAAGTGGGAAGGAGCATTTTCTGGCAGCAAGAACAAAATTATTTGTCTTCAGGTTTTCATTCTGTTCCATTATTTGATCCAGGGGTTTCCTGGATTGTTGGATCGCAAACTCAGTTTGTGGGTTGCAGACTGGCAGTTCAAATCATGTTCAGCGATCCCAATTGCCGTTGTAGATTGAGAACCTGTTTGGTTTGTTGGTTTTTGTTCACTCAGTGCAGTGACGTTGTGTATGTGGGGCATGTGTTTAATGGTCCAGTTTGATGCAAAAAAATCTCCCAGATTAAAACCCCAGTTATTAAATCTGTATGTTGATTGGTGATAGTGATTATACTCCCAAAACTATCTATTATCTACAGTTGAACAGGTTAGGATTCTTCCATCTAAGGATTATCTACACATATTTGATCCTTAGTTGGGTCCTCATCAACATTTTGGATTACTAAACAATGGAAAATATTTGTTTTGTTTGAGGGGGAAAAACCCTAAAAAATCCTTGAATGATTTTTGCTTAATGAAGTTCTGTTTACATATCTTAGCAAGGGTCCAGTGGCGGAGCCAGGCTTCTTTTTTTACCTTTTCTTTTTTTGCTTTTTTTTTGTTTTGAGGGGCGGGCTGCTTCTAGTTGTTTCCATTAACAATGACGAAAGAAGAAAAATATGTTAAATATTTTTTCTAAGAAAGCCATCAATAGAATTTCATTAAGAAGAAGGAATGTTTTCCATTAAGTTGATTAAATTGAATCATATTCTAGACAGGTTGCTTAACTGCCTCTAGTGCATTGACAATGTTTTTCATCATATCAGAATAATATATAGATAATCCACCCCTTTTGAGTGGTTGAGATTGTTGTCTTAATTGAAGAGTCTGAGCACAAGAGTGAATGAGATGGAGGTTTAAGATGTAGCCATACCTCACTAGGCTTTTGAAGATCAACCACATGTTAGAGAACTGTAAGAGTCGGTGTAGCATGAATCCACAGTAACACCAGTGAATCTTACTCCATCTAAGCTTCATATTGTGGATTAATAACCAAGGCTAGGTTGTCTGCATCATCATGAAGCTACGTCTTTCAGCATGGATGACATCGATCAACATAATTGAGAAGTTTATTTGTCCTTAAGATAAGAACAAATTGGCTTCTCCACAATGTAATTGATTGTAGTTTCTCTGCATATAAGTAAAACATCCCAGTTGGCTACAAAGTCGCTTAGCTTATAATCATCATAATGCTTCTTTGTTGAAACTTAAAAACCATTCTCCATTAATTAACACTATTGGGTCAACTATTTCCGCCTTGCTTCCCTTAAATGTTTCTCATGTTCGTTGCCTTTCAAGTTGGCCACTGAAAAGCATAGAGGAGTAATCTCCATTTTTTTTCCTCATTTGGGAAAAGGCCATTGCCTGAGTCAAGGATTAATTCCTACTGAGATGCCAGGAAACTCTATCAGAACCATATCTGAAAAGGAAGTGATGCTACCGCATAGTGAATCTGCTGTGGATGATTCAATGTTTTATGATCGTTGCAAAGGGCAGATTGGCCCAAAATGTCTGCTGACACAAGAGGTGTTAATGAATGGATGTCCTACTCTGGAACCAAGGCCTTCTGAGAAGACATAGAGGAGAACCATTGGAAGGACAAGGTTTCCAGTGCAAACTTCTTGTAAAGGACATTTTTTTAAAATATAGGCTGATATGAACTGATATTTATGCTATATTTTAGCTGGCCGAGACTCACTTATCAGTTTCATATGTGTTGGCCGATATTTAATTCCATAGACGAATCTCCTGAATCGTAACAATAGAATCAGTATCAAATCATAGTATCCACACATGAATCCAAAGATTTACCTACAAATGGGATTTCTTGCATAGATACGAATCTTTTTCTTATGATTCGATACGAAATCGTAGGATTGGGATAACAATGGTTATGCAAACTCAAAATTCGGAACATGTTGAGTTTGAAAGGGGGTGTCAAGTTAAAAATTATGATCATTCTGGATAACGAAGATCCATTAAGATCTTGAAATAGGTTGGACTTTTTATTTTATCTCCTAATTTTGGTTATTGTACTCAACTAGTCGTGTAATGCATATTGGGAAAATACATAATGAATACTAGATTTTGGAGTGAGACTCAAGAATATGATTTTGTTTGCTCAAATCTCTTTTATTTTATAAAGATTCTGACCATTTCAATTTTAAAGATAAAAAGTTTGTACCTCTTTTTTCTAGGTTTTGTCTGTGACATTAGATGATTGGTCTGATGAAGAACTTGATGCTATGATTGAGGTCGGTGGTAATTCCTCTGCAAATGCAATTTATGAGGCTTGTCTTCCTAAAGGATTTGTAAAGCCCAACCCAGAGTCACCTCATGAAGAACGCATGAATTTCATCAGGTAAAATGTTTTGTCCCTGAATGTTGCACATGATATGATGAGGGGAAGATGATCGCTCAAGTCAGTGCACCTGCAGGTCCAAGTATGTGCTTCAAGAATTTTTGAAGTCAGGCTTGCGGATATCTTCTGCAGGGAGCTCTCTCTATTCAAGTCATTCTGGAAAGATTTTGAATAGCTCCCATGGCACATCGAACAAGACGGTAAATATTTAAGATACTTTTTAGTTTCTTTGTGTCTCCATATGTTTAATGTTTGCCTGTGGATCACTGTAAATATTTAAGATACCTTTTATTTTCTTTCTGTCTCCATATGTCTAATGTTTGCTCGTGGATCTGAGTGGTGGGATGATAAGAAAGCATTAGATATGTCACGTCATTTGTTTTTTCACTTGCGTTGGTTTTGGAGGACTCTCATCAGGTTGGGATGGCCTATTTGAGCTTTTGGTCCTACCCTATGAAGGCCATCCTGGGCCTGGGTCACATGGTTTAGTCTTGAGCTAGGGATAGATTGTCAGGCTTAACAAATAAATGGTCCAGGTACAAGCTGAAAACATCCTCTAAAAGAGTCTGGATCCTTGCCCGTCTGTGCTGTCACAGATTGGACTTGGACCTCACGTCTAGGCCCTGGAACTGTGCCTGGGCCTAAATCTTGTGCCCCACAAATTAATGTGTTGCATTTGGTCTGATCTTGGACACTGCCTGTTGATGCTTGACACCTCAAAGGTGTATTTTTGTAGGTGGTGGTTATTCATGAATGCCCCATGGTGGGTTCTGCAAGCTAATGAGTTTTACTGTGAAAATTCTGTTAACAATGCAATGTTGGGTGTGACAGGTGGGCATGGTAGAATATATTGGGTTACTAAAAGTTAAAGTGATACAAGCAAGAGAGTTGGTTGTCATGGATATGAAAAGCAGTGATCCTTATGTTGTGGCAACCATTGGGGAGCAGGTCAGCTGATGTTCTGAAATTCAGTTATGTAGATAATAGATCAGACTGAATTGTAAAGATGCTCTTTGATTTTATGTGATAAAGGATTTTATGCGAATGTTTTCTCCTCTTTTTTTTTTTTTTTCTTTCATCTCTCTTTGCCCCTAGCAGAAGGCTCGAACAACAGTTGTGAAAAGCAATTTGAATCCTGTTTGGAATGAGGAGCTTATGCTGTCGGTGCCTCAGGATTTTGGAACCCTTAAACTGGTGAGCACGCTTGTCTTATTTGAATATGTACTGATACTTTTTCAATGACATTTCATGTTGTGTTGAGAGCTCTCTCTCTCTCTGTCAGCAACTGTTTGATCAAGATATGCTCTCGGCTGATGATGCCATGGGAGAAGCTGAGGTCGACATCCACCCAATGGTCACAGCAGCTACAGCAATTGGGGATCCAACTATGTTTGCAGACATGCAAATCGGTAAATGGTTGCAGTCTGGGGACAATGCACTAATGAAAGACAGCACAGTAAACATTATTGATGGGAAGGTGAAGCAGGAGGTATCTCTAAAGCTTCAGAATGTGGAGTCTGGAGAACTAGAACTGGAACTGGAGTGGTTGCCTCTGGTTCAATAAGAGAAGTTTAATTCTATATGAAACACATTGAGTTCCAGCTACTTGAATTGCAAGTAATTGGCCGGTTTGTGCATTTGAGGTGCTTTTGTGTTCATTTGTTTTATTCATGGTATTTGTTTGTTGCTAAAGTTGCATACTTACCCTTGGTAATTTAAATGAACAGGCATTTCAATTACTATATGATGGGTATGATTAACTCAGACACAAGCATCTTTTCTTCTTCCTTTTTGTGGTAAACAACACAAGCAGCATTGATGTTTCAAATATCTCATCTGGATGATATGCAGGAAAGAATATTTGGATAACTTCACATTTGTAGTTTCTACCTGAATAATATCAGAACAGTTTTTGTAGAAAACAAGATAATATTAAATATTAAAATTTAAATAAAAAGGGTCGAGAAACTAGTAATCAATGCAATTTTTTTTTTTTTTTAATATCATGTTGGAGTTTTGTTGTGATAATATCACTATAAATTCATTTGTATCAACAAATTGAGTTTATCGTGATGCTAATTGTATAATATCCTTGTACACTATAAATTTAATATATAGGTGATATTTGTGAATGCTTTTCATGAATTGCAAGCGAGGTGAGAAGATAGAGTGCTCTAAGGTTATGTCTGTGTAATGTCCGCGGAAAAGCGAATGGAAAAGCATTTTTGACACGAGTAAAAAAATAATTTTCCATGACATCAAAGAAAAAAATAGTTGTTTTTTTTTTTTTTTTTTTTTTTTCTCATTTTTTTGGGGAAGATGGTCACGTCAAATAGAAAAAACTGATAAAAATGGAAAAGCAATTCCTTTTCCATCAATTTTTCACGGAAATAGTGTTACATAAAGGTGTCATAACATGTGTGGGCTCTTCTTTCCATGTGTGTGGGCTATCTGTCCACTTTGTGTGCTCCTCTTGCCATGAGTGTGGGCTATCTCTTTGTGTGCTCCTCTTGCCATGAGTGTGGGCTATCTTTCCACTTTGTGGGCCTTCCTCTTCCCACTCTTGTGTGCTCTTCTTCTCCCAGCTTGGGCCTCCTCTTCCTACTGATATGGACTCTCTTGGATCCCAGCCCTCTAGGGTGGGGTGAAAAAAGGGTGTTCTTGATTTTCAGAGTTGAATGAAGATGACTAATACACATCTTCCATCCCACATCACAAATAATGTTCTAAGGAATAATTACCCCAGAAAAGAAAATTGTAGATACAGTCATACAGGTCATATCTGGGGTTTATTTTAGAATATTCACCGGATAATATTATAGGAAATAATTAATTTTTAAATAGTTAAAAATAGTGAATAAATACAAAATCATCATCAGAGCCTTGCCCCGACTATGTTGAGGGCAAAACATGAATTTTGATTTTCCATTCCAATCTATCATGGGCAGTTCTATGAATTACGATTCTTAATTCCAGTTTATCACAGGCCAAATTGTTGGATAGACTGCAATTCTTCGGATCCAACTGAAAGTCCAACGAGTGCATGACCTGGTGATTGTTGTGAGAAGGTTTCTTGCATGACCCTTTCCATTGCGGATTTCTTCTATTAAACGTGAGGTCTTTAGATTAAGAAATTAGGATGATCAGATGGGATTTTTGATATTATGTAGGGAAATCTTTTATCCACGCCACCCCCATGATTGCTTCCCCACCCTTCATACTTGCACCAATTGGGGTGGAAGGGTGCTTTTGTGATTCCCACTTGATGACTGCAAAACGTTACCCTTGGTGACATCACTCATGAGCAAAAATGGCTCAAGAATTAGTCTAAATGTGTACTGGCCCAAGAATGAAAAGTCAAAATCAACTTACATATCCCATTCATGTGTTAAAAGTTTAATTATTAATTTGGGTAAGCTGTTCAAAAGTCACCACCCAAACGTCTTTGCCTCACTAATTACGTAATTACATGGATCGATCCCGTGAGACTTTGATATAAATAAAGCTCCCGGGTGTAAAAGACAGATCCAGTTGAAGAAGAAGAAGAAGAAGAGATCATGTCAAAATCCCCAGAAGAAGAACACCCTCAAAAGGCCTTTGGTTGGGCTGCCAGAGATGCTTCTGGCATCCTATCCCCCTTCAATTTCTCAAGAAGGTATTGCCATTATTTTTGTAAAAACTCCATAATTTGATTTCTAATTTTAGTTTTTGTATTTTTCATGTTCTGTTGAAATTGATCAAGTGTTATTTCTGTTTTTGTCCCCATGTAAAAGATTTAATTAGAGCCAATATGGACTTTTCTGTATGATTCTTTCTTGTATATATTACTGTCCCATGAGAAAATTGTGAGACTTTTGACTTGTTAATGCTACCAAACTCTTATTAAGAACTGTGATATACCTAGTTCAAATAATGTTAGAAGACTTAAGCTCTAGATTAAGTAACAGATAAAGGAGAAATGTTCTCCTACGAGCAATAGTATATGCAATCCAGCTAAATGGGGTTCACTTGGGCCCGCCTTTGATTAGTGTAGGCCCTTTCATACTTTCATCCCCCACGATCTAGCATCAGGCCAATTTCACTCCCATCAAACCTTTATCCACCATTGGAATGAAGCTCCAAGAGATTTATGGTTAAAAGGCCACTAAACTTTATTACTATTAAATCAAGAGCTGCGATAATTTAACAGGCTTGTTTTTTTAATTTTTTAACTTTTATCCATAAGGAGATTTTTCCATGTACCCCAACCTCTCTGATAAGTAGGAATCTAAATGTGCCCCACAAGTTGAACGGCATATGAGAAGTATGCGGTCTGCTCTTAGGAGAACATTCTTTCCATAAATAAATTACATGGTGCGTCTAATCAACATTGTCATTGGTTTACATTCACAACAAATTCAGAATAATAACACTAACAGAGTGAGCCTGCTAAATCAATCCTGACCGTCTAATTTGTACCAACTTGTTAATTAGTTGAACATGTTCCATATTGAAATGGACGATCTAGATTGAAGATAAAATGCTTCTAAGTGCTCAAGTTAGATATTTTATTTCTGAAATTGTTGCTTGTTATTTGTTAAATTCTATGTAGTTGACTGTAATGACACATTGTGTTTTAGGGCTAATGAGGACGACGACGTTACTGTAAAGATACTTTACTGCGGAATCTGCCATGGGGACCTTCACTACGTCAAGAACGAGTTTGGACATTCATCCTATCCGCTTGTCCCAGGGTATGTAATGAAAATAACCCGAAGGGTGCCGCGGTTAGCCTAAGACTACGGTTTGCACCCAGAGATTGTAGGTTACCTGGAGGTTATAGATTCGAAATTGCATTACCATACTCGGGCTATAGGAGAGTTTACCCGACTTTCCTCTGAGCCCGAAGGGATTATTCCAGCCCAAAGGACTGAGAACCCTCGATAGCAAAAAAAAAAAAAAAAAAGAAAAAAAGGGTATGTAATGAAAGTGTGGTAATAATCACTCGTTTACATTTAACAATTGCCGTCTTTGATTAAATTAGTATTGAATATTGAAATTACTTATAGATAATTAATCTATCAAATCATCTTTTATATGATAGGACTGTCGTTTTCAATTTCTTTCTTCCTATTGATTTAAAAAACATTGTTCGCTTTTTTTTTCTAATAGGGAAATGAATTAGGCAAATCAAATCATGTTTTATAGGGTAGAACTATCGACTTCAATTTCTCTCTTCTTGTTGTTTCAAAAATATTATTATTTGCCTGATTTTTTCTAATAGGGAAATGAGTTAAACTACGGCTTTAGTGAATGGCAATGGAATGGGTTGATCTCAAATTAACCCCCTTTGGCTCTTTTGATGTCCCAGCCTGTTAAAAACATGATTTTGGATTGCCCTAGCTTAAAATGCTAAGTATGTCATCAAAAGGTGCATTTTATCAAGGCCACTTTTTGTGTCAATTTGATTAAAACTGATATCAGATAGACATGGACTGTTTAACAAAAGTTGTGGAATGTCTGATACAACTAACTTTACGAGCTTTTGCATCTATTTCAAATAATAGCAAAAGGGTAACTTCTAATTATTATTATTTTATTGCGTTGGGAGAGTAGCTCAAGCGTGCTGCGTGACACATCAACTTGAGGGCACAGAATTGATCATCGGATATGTGTGTGACTTCTACAAATAGTCGTTTTAACACTTTTTTTTTCTTTTTTTAACATATAACTTTTATAATACGACAAGGTTTGGCTATACTACGTGGCAACTTTGCCCATGTAGACATGTTTTCTTTTTTTAAATTGAAAGAAACATACCAAACGATCTGCTTGTGAATGGATCTACTTGAATCAACTCCAACCTCAATTCAATAAGCTCTATTTTAATTAGTTCAGACTTGCCCAACATTCCCTAAGTTAGTTCGGCCTAACTAAGTACTTACGTGAACTCATACAATTCTAACCTTTGAAGTCTTCGAAATATGATAGAAAAACTATTGATCATCATCGAAGTCTTATCCCATCACAACTCCATGCAGTCACGAGATCACTGGTATAGTGACTGCAGTCGGTCCCAAGGTAGAAAAATTCAAAGTTGGCGATCACGCAGGCGTTGCGCCCTTAGTCAGATCATGTCGAGCTTGCAACAACTGCAATCAAGGGCTAGAAAATTACTGCCCAGGAGCAGTGTCGGCATTCAACGCCATTGATCATGATGGAACAAGAACCTACGGTGGATATTCAGATATCATTGTTGTCAATCAGCATTATGTGATCAGGTTTCCCAACAGCTTGCCTTTGGACAAGGGCACCCCACTATTGTGTGCAGGGATTACTGTGTACAGCCCTATGAAATATTATGGGCTATGTGGGCCCGGCACACGCTTGGGAGTGGTTGGGCTAGGTGGGCTCGGACATGTGGCAGTCAAGTTTGCAAAGGCTTTTGGGATGAAGGTTACAGTCATCAGCACATCCCCAAGCAAGGGGAAGGAAGCTATTGAGCGACTCGGTGCTGACTCGTTTCTAGTAAGCAGTGACTCGGAGCAGATGAAGGTATTAACTAATAACAGATGGGCATAGAGTCAAAATTGATTGATCTGGCATGAACTTGCTGTTAGCTATAATTTATCAAAAAAAAAACCTTGTTTTGTTTAGATAGTGGGTAGGGATGTAAATGGGTACCCGATTCTTCGATTACCCACAGGTTCCGACCCGTTAAAAAACGGGTCTGAGTCCTTATTTAGGCCCTATTAAATAAATGGGTTCTAATCCGGTTCCCCCTTGACTTGGACCCGTGGACCTGACCCGATATATTATCGAAAATCTCTCATAAAAACTATGTCTTTTTAATATCATTCTCTACCTAAACCCAGACGCGGATCCAGACCCGTCCCATATATGGTTTTGGTTCCAATTCCACAGCCAAGAAACCGGTTCCGAAACGATTTCAGATCCGGATCCGATTCCACCTTCTCCTTAATGTGGACCTGAATCGGAACCGACCTATTTACAATCCTAACAGTAGGGATTGAATTATAGAAAATACACCTTGTAAACACCCCTTTTGTTCTTAATGAGGGGCCTATTATATTTTTTTGCACTATAATGCATCATCAATCGTCAATGAAGACCACATATTAACATGGTATCATAGCTCGGGTCATGTGTTGGAATCCCTAGGGACGCATTTCTTTCCACGCTGGTCATTTGGCGTGAATCTGTCCATGTGTGGAGCCCCACACGTGAGGGGGAGCTATCAGGATATTTTGATATACATTGTTTTGTTGTTGACTAACAAATCGAACTTTCGGTGTTTCCGCTTAATAACATGAACCACATCAATTCAACCGGCTTGGAAAGAAAGCCAAATTGGCTGTGCCTATTCATAATTTTGGCCTTCTAGGCCGGGGCCAATTTTGGCTGTGCCTACTCTACTAGATAGATGTATTTAATATGTAGTATCTTTTCTTTTTCATGTAGGCTGCCATGGGCACCTTGGATGGTATACTTGACACTGTCTCTGCCTTCCACCCTATTTCTCCATTGATCGATCTGCTGACAACTAATGGGAAGCTGATCCTTTTGGGCGCACCAGAGAAGCCACTCGAGCTATCCGTCTTCCCTTTACTCATGGGTAAGCGGGCCTTCCAACATAGGGTTTATGTTTTTATCAGGATCCCTAACTCCACACAAAGTCTAATCCTGGAATGTTATTCATGTTATCAAGGATGAGCCAAGGCCCAAACTCGGATTCATCCTAGTCACATTTGGTAATAATAAGTAAGGAATCCACGAGAAATCGGCAAGATTTGAGAATTTTCCACAACCCTAAGTTTGATTCCTTAGTGAGGATTTGTATAGCTAAGGATTCCACATTAATATCAAATTGTATCAACTTAAAATACATTATGGGCTTTGTTATACCAACATCCAGTGTCTGCCACATGAACGGGCCTGGCCAAAAATTTTAATTCATTGGGCCTATTCAAAATGCTGATTCTCCTACAACTCATGGACAACCCTATATATGTACAGATAGGGCGGCCCACCGAGTGATCTGGGCCCGTATTCGGGTGAGACTGAGAAATAAGGCCTACAGTCCATTCGATTTTGATTCTGATTTTGATTTTGATTTTGTAGGGAGGAAGCTTGTGGGTGGGAGCGGCATTGGAGGTATGAGAGAGATACAAGAGATGATGGATTTCGCTGGGGCCCACAATATATCGGCAGATACTGAAATCATTCCGATGGACTATGTGAACACGGCCTTGGACCGGCTCGCCAGAGGTGATGTCCGATACCGTTTTGTCATTGATGTGGGGACCACCTTAACTACTTAGGCAGCCGTCCATCAGGCTGGGCCATCTTTCATGATCACCGTTGACAACTTCCAGCATTTTATCTTTCTATGTAGATTGTGATGTAGAGATTGCATTATTGCAATCATCCAGATAATAATGCCTTTTGTCTTAGTGTATCAATTGAGAGAAAACAAACCAAGTTGGTCACTTTTGTTGTTATATTTTGTTTGGGCTGTTCAACTGTGAGGCAGACCGTCCAGCATTCCCAATGTTGGGGGGTCCAATCATAATAAAAGGCTCAAATTTGTCATCAGTAAGGATCAATGTTGCTCTTACGGTTGTGTGGTGAAATGACTGATCAGATCATCAAGATGGTGGCCCTTGTTGTGGATGACCATGCTTTGGACATCAGCTTCCATCCTGGCTAGACTATTAAAGAGAGTCTGTGTTTAGATGATCCAGATTAGACCACATTGAGCAATCCCAATTGTCCTGATTATTTCATTCTAATCTTCCATGGATTCCATGGCATCCAATTACCAAATGGGCACAAGTGTTCAATGGAGACATGTTAATTAGAGCATCCTCTCTAAGGTTGAGATTGGACATGAATAAAAATGTTAACCTGTTACAGCTTACATGTGGGAACTCAATCCAAACTCAACCCATTCATTAATGAAGTGATAAATGTTAACCTGTTACAGAAATTAGTTTGAGTCTAGTTGAGGGTAAGGTCACTAATTGCAGCCCCTAATTAATGTGTCTAGTGAGATCAAACAAATTTTATAAATGCCCCAGCACCTTCAAACCATCATATATATATCTAAAAGTTGGGGTTGTCAAAAGCCCCTAATTCAATACAGGCCATAAAGTATCAGTGCAAGGACCACTTTCTACGAGTGGTACTCCATGTGAACAAGTAAATGATACTAAAATAGCAATCACAAGTATTTCGTTTCTAGGTGGTAGACATGTAGTGGTTGGGTGGGCCCTTGACCTTCTTTATTAGTTTATTAAAAGACTTTCAAAATAGTATAGAACTTTTAGTTTATTTTCAAAAAATTACACGACGATTTCAATATTTCAAAAGAGTATATAAGTTTTCCACGTGTCTTTCAATCAAGTCCTCACGATAAATAAATTTTGAAAAATGAAAAAAATACCTTTATTTCAATTTTTTTTTCAAAATTTTTCTTTGATAAGTATTTGAGAGAAATGATCGATTCCAATCCAAAAGTCCTAGCGGGACCCACTTCAATTACTATTTTATGCATAGATGGGAAAAAAAGGGTTTACGTGGATTTCAAATGACAAAAAAAATCAACTTAATTAAATGGTTATAATCATAAGAAACAAGTTGAGACTTGGGTAATATATGAATCCAGAGAAACGAGCCATAGGACCAATTATGGGCATTTTCATAGGTGACTAAATCATCAAAAGAAGGTACCCTGACATGAGCATTTGATCAGTGATGCCTATAAAGTGAATTTTTTGTTGATTTTGAAGACATAAGAAGGTTAAGAAAAGAACAGAACTTGTCATAAGGGTATTTTTATTATTTTTCAAAATATTTCATGAAAATGAATTGATTGAAAGAAACGTGGAAAACTTTTATACTTTTTTGAAATATTAAAATCTTCAGGTACTTTTTTGAAAATAAGAAAAAAAATTACGCTTTTTTGAAAGTTTCCCTTAATTTATTGAAATAATCCAAAAGGAAGAAGAGTATAATGATTACAAGAATAGAATACAAAAGCACATGTGGTTTGTTTAATGATATCTTTCAGACAGTAATTAAAATAGGTTATGAAGGGATTACATTTACACTCTCGGTAAACTTCCCATTTGATATCGTCATAATGCTGATGTAAGATTTGAAACACAGGGGCCAGGGGCATGTTTCTATCTATCAATTTCATGCTCATTTTCTTTATAACTTATGTGCCTGATTTTAGATGTGGGCTGATATGGATGCATTAACTGATCCAAACTGCACAATTCAACCCTGATGTATTATAGATTAATAGCCTTTATGTGGATTGTACTTGTGACCTAAATGGAAATATACAAGTAAATAGATTAAATCTTTTCTTTTTGAATTTTGTACAATAGGCATGCATGCCTACAATAAATCAAACTTGCCCATGCTACATATCTCCCATCCATTGACCTACGACCAAAATTTACTCCAATAAAAATGCACCCAGCTGTTGGATTGATCACAAACGATCATGATTTCACTCCAATTGAAAAAAACTTATAGGGTGCTTGCATAATCTTGGTTATGTGATGAGTAGCTTGGATTCATGAATAGTTGGATCAATATTAGCGTTATTAAGAAATGGACCCTTTGATCATAGATGATTAGCATCTATTGGGTTGATGAAGTGGAATTTTTCAACTCAAACGCAGCATCTTTGGGAGAAATCTCAGGAACTTAATGCGGTTGTGAGTCTTTTCCACTACTAATAATTTTAAGGAAAATGTAGGCATTTAAATCCTTTTACCTTTTTAATTAACAACATTGATGATTGGTCAGTGTAAGCTAACACCTGGAGACTTATTTAAAAGACTTACAAAGAAGTTAAAGTCCTTTTTTGATGTTATTGAATTGTCAATCCACTAATAGCTAATTAGCTATGTGGTTAGGCATCTCCTTCTCCACACCTTAGTATTTCTTGCAGTAATAAATACTATTGAATTGATTTCATTTAACCCCATTTGATAGTAACCCAAATTTAACCTCTATCTTACATTTCCCCCCCTTTATCTCTCTCTCTTTAATGGTCATCAATTCCCTCTTCTGAATCATTTGTTGATATATAGTTCCATAAGGACCATAACTAATGCATGTTATTTGCATCAACTTTCTCATCCTACATACAAAGTTATGGGCAGACACACTTAATCTGATATGCTTTCTATTTTTGAGGTAGCAACTGCAATTTTGAACCAATCCCATTCCTGAGTCTGCAAATGTTCTCCCACGACCAAATAGCATACATTATACAGTCTAGCTCAGTGACGCCCATTTGGGCCCACCTTGATCACTAAAGACCTTTCACACTCTCATCTCTGCATAATCTCGCACTAGGCTCTATTTTACTCTAATCATATATTTATTCATATTGGATTGAATCTCAAAAAAAAAAAAAAAAAAAAAAAATTATGATTAAAAGATTGCTAAACTTTATAGCTTTAAATCAAGAAAGATGAAAAGACAAGGTTGATCTTTTTGTTTTGACTCTTATATACAAGGAGAGAGAACTCCAAGGGATTGGCCGAGTGGCTAAAACCACGGTCAAGTCTTGGTCTCAACTTTCGATTTCCTCTATTTTAGGAATCGAAGATTGAGTCTATAGGTCCACGGTTCGGAAACCTCCCATAAAAATTAAAAAAAAAAAAAAGGGAAAAATTATATACAAAGAGAGATTGATGCAAATCCCTTGCACCCAACAACAACTACTGCTGGTCCTTGGTAGGGCAGCTGTGGCAACTAAATGAACAGTTGTGAAAAGTGGTCTCCACTGCTGGTTACCGTGATTCGTCCATTCACGATCACCGCAAAGGAAATCCTTAGATGATCCAGATTCGTCCTTGGTAGGATGGCAGCTATGGCCTAATGCAGAGATCCATCTGAGGCTCCTGTGGGCCATAGCTAATGAAAGATAAAAAAAAAAAAAAAAAAAATTACCACTCCCATCCAACGGTCACCAGACACAGCACTTTCCACTAATGATGTCCCACCTCTCTGCATGATCTCCTCATCCAACGGCCAATATTGCCCACAAGTGGGGGCCCGCACTTGGCCTTCCACCTTCTCCCTCATAATTTTCTATTGTAACAGCACACACACTCTCTCTCCTGCTTCTTCAGTCTTCTCTCCTCTGCTTTTCACTTCACAGTCAAAACCCCGTGACGGCAGATATTTATATTCCAGCTTCCTTACAAAACACACACACACTCTCTCTCTCTCTCTCTTTCTCTGCAACAAACTTTGCGTCTCTTACACCTTTTCGCCTTTTCTCTCTCTCTTTTCTCACCTCCTTTTACGAGCATTGTCTTCGTCAGCTGTTCGTCGAGTCGAGAGAAAGAGCTTGTTTTGTTTTGTAGGGTTTGATCGAATATCGTATTCTCCTTACCGATTTTTCTACACATACAGCTTCTAAATCCCTAACTCGAACTTCCATTTCCATCTCTGATGTAGAAATCCTATCAGAAGTTGCAGGAATCTGATTCAGTGTGATTTCTAGGGTTCCGTCTATTCGAGAATTGACATGACAAGAAGCTCTAGATTTTTTTTTTTTTTTACAGGAATTACTGTTTTCGCTGCAGTTTGATTGGATTCTGTCGACTTTTCTAGGGTTTTGAAGTGCGTGGGTTCTGAATGGAGAGAAATAGCTAGGGTTTTGAGAACGAGCTCCTGAAGTAGCGCCGGGTGGTGGATCAGGTTCCTCTGTAATTTTGATGCTTTTTAAGGTTTTGAGGAGGTTTGATTGATTGTTTTGTGAATTTTGTTACGAACATCAAGCGATACGGCGTTGTGGAGGTGAATGGCTTGGGTTTTGGTCAGATTTTGTGGAGTTTTTTTGGTTTTTGGAAAGTATTGGCTGAACTAGCAGTCTTTTTGCCACTCTCTGATGCGATTTTGGCGGTTTTAGGGTTTTTACAAAGTAGTTTGATTGAGCTCCTTGCAAGTTTCGTGAACAAGAATGTCTAACGATGGAATGGATGGGAACAAGTATTGTTCTAGTTAGATTCTGTTGTACTTGTAGCGATTTGGAAAGTACTGGTTCATAGTGAAGGAAGTGGATCCGAGACTTGTGTTGCTTTTGAAACATGCATGTGAATGAGTTGCAGAAATCGTGGGTTTGGTCTGCTTTTCTGTGATTCTACGATTTTGAAGGTGGTGAGATTAAATTTCTCCATGCATTTGTGGGAGTTTCTACATATCTCTTTTTCCAAAGCAAACTCGTGAAAGAACACTGTATTAATCAGAGAGGCTGAGGTCTTTTTTTTCCAGGTTCTGGGGCAGGCAAAACCTCGTATACAATGCAGTTTTTGTGGATTTAACTTTGTAATTGAGTGGAATGTGTAGGGTTCTCTCGTTAGTATCTGCTTCAACAGCAACTGAGGTGTCTTCCCCTAGAACCAGGTCGGATTTCTTCAACACATGAAGAAACACTGTTCAAATGGCTGGAAATATCTTTTGTTTTGCAACATCGGGTCTTTTTCATGTTTTGTAATCGACTAGACGTCGTTATGGATGCTTTAGGTGGTTTAGATTTGTCCCAGGAAAGTCATTGTTGAATCAGTTTAAAAGTGGGATATGTGTAGCCTTCATTTATCCAATTGAATTGAGTATTTCTGAATCTTGATTTCCAGGTGGAAGACGTGGATGGTACAGCTGAAATTGTGAAGGAAAACCATTAAAGGGGGATACTGAGGCTGAATTTTTGGAAGTAGCTAGTGTTTGTCATGTTAGGCTTTGCTATGGAAGATATAGGGCTGTTCAAGCAAGGATGGAAATGGTTTCCATCTCAGAAGCATATATTTTTGGGCACACAAACTGCATTTTGCTATTTCAGGGATAAAATCACTGGCTTGGTTGATCACCATTGGCCTATGGTTTCTGCCGGGGGTGTGAAATTGTGGAAGTTTCTATTGCTGTTGCTGTTACTGTGGAAGGACTGTTTTGTCAGGGGTTGTAGGTCCTTGATCTGTCTGGGTCCTACAACATTGTTTGTTGTCATGTGGAGTTGCTTTCTTAGCTTGACATCAACAACCTGCCTGATTTATGTGCTTCTGGTACTTGTAAGTCCTTCTATACTGATTTCCCTTTTGCATGCATTTAAAGTTTTCAAGGTTCTCCATTGCTTCTCTTGCTTTGACGTTGATATAGTGAAACGTGCAGAATCTCAACGCTGAATTCTATATTATAAAAGCCTGTCGTCTTGTCCTCCATATATTGCTCTTCCTTTCTTCAGTAATTCACTTGTTTTTTTTTTTCAATTGATGAAATATGATTAGATGCTATGCCACACCCTTTCAATTTGTGGGTTCCATTGTTCTTAAATGCAAATCACTCATTAATCCTCCGGTCCTACCAAGTATGAATTTGATTCATCAAGTGTAAACACAGCATTGGCTCCATTATGCCAGCCTACTCAATTGGAGTGGAATTTGTGCTGGTGATTTTTCACGGGGAATAGTGTTTATAAATGGTTTGGATTCAAGAATGATGGGCGGATGAAGCGGCAGTGTTGTTAAAGAAAATAGATAAAAGGTTGGTTGCTCATTAATAAAATTAACCATTCAATATTAAAAAAGGAAAATGGATGAATGGAGGAGGGGGAGGGAAGAGGGGTGGTGGGGGAGCATAGGATCAATTCTATTAAGCAATTGAACATTTGAACCTTCTTTCTTTCTAGAGGATTTGTGATCGAATGTTAATGTGCCTTTCATTTGGAATTGTGAACTTGCTTGAATTGGGGGAAAAAACCGGGAAGCCTTGATCTGCTTTGATAAGTCATTATGAAATCTCTATTATCCAGGCAGCCGGGGTCGCCTGAAAGGTATTCATTTTCCTCTCATGTGAGATGTATGATGTCTCCACCTTTGACCAAGTCTGATTGCTTTATTGGAAAGTTTTCAAGGCCAAATGAACAAAACTGAGAGACTGACATGGATTTGGCTAGAAAACAACATAATATTAATTGGTCGAGGCAGGTAAATTGGAGCTTTGAGTGAAGCTTGACTCAGTGAACTTGTAAAAGCTTCAATGCAGCGGCTAAAATGTCTCCAGATGGATTAGACACAGTGAAAAGATGGGTCCCACATTGTAAATCCTATGATTCTCTTGCTTCCGTTCTTTGGAACTAAACTTTTATAATGTTACCAAACAAGTTCTGAACAACGTATTCTCAACAAAGTAATTTAATATAATGTTGCCAAACAAGTTCTACAGAGTATATAGTCTCGGCACAACCCGATCTCAGCACAACCTGATCTCAGCACAAAATTGGGAACAACACGAGAACTATGCCAAACGGGCCCTTACTGTCTTACGAGCAAGATAAACATCAAATTGAGGTTAAAGATCTTACATAGGGTTTGGAATACAGGTTCAGATGGAATTGGTGGTTGGTATGGAAGAGGTAGTGGGGGTGTCAAGTAAGATTATATGGATTCTCGGATGAGGGTTTGGTCCACTAGATTAGCAAACCAAGTTGGTTCTAGAAGCTTCTATGCTGTATTGCTGCATGCTTCTCTTCACTTGATCCTGCTTCGTGAGATTATATATAAAAAGCTAATTGCTTTAGAAAAACCAAGTTTTGATAGAGTTGAGTGTTAATGCCATTTACCCTTTGCCTGTGCGTGAACTCATTGTTCTTATATGTGTTTTGATGGTTATAGTCTGGATTCTTTAGGGAGGAGTTAAGCTTGTTTGCAAGTTTTTTTACAATGATTTTGAAAGGCAATTGATATTTTTGATTCATCATTTCAGGGTGCTGCTGGAGCTGTTGTTCGGTACTTAGGTTACACCCCTGGACTTTTTATTGCTGGGTTGTTTGGGATTTTGCTTATGTGGATGTTTGGCAATCTATGGATAACAGGGATGTTGCTGATAGTAGGAGGTATATTATCATCTCCCTGCACCACTGACTTTAGTCTGAGTTATACAAAATTTATGCTCTATGCTATTATGTAATCTGCATCTTTTTTTTTTTTTTTTTAAATCATATTCATGCCTTTCTTCATCCATTCCATTTCATCACAAATCTTAGCTGCAAAATTTTCTCGACCTAGAAATCATTTGAGAGTTAAGACTGTATCTTGCTAATGCAGGTTATGTCTTCTCTTTAAATCATGCACGGCTGGTTATCCTCATGTCAACCATTTATGCTGTCTACTGTGTCAAAGTTCGTGTTGGATGGCTTGGAGTTTTTCTTTCGGTAAACCTAGCCTTCTTTTCTAATGAGCTCTTCAACTACTTGCTCCAAGTATATGATGGTTCCAGTGAAGGCATGCAATTTGAAGAGCACAAGGAATCAGAACCCATCCCAGATGATTTCTCTGGAGATTGTGAATATTCTAGCCCTGCAAGTGAGTCAGAAAATATTTTCTCATGCAAGTCATCCAGTAAAACAACTAGTACAACAAATGTGGTGAATACTCAAAAAAGTTCTGTCAGCAAGGTAGTCAAAACAGATTCCAGTTCAATCAATGAGATGAGGAGGATTTTGGATAGCTTGGATCATTATGATGCACTAGGTTTCTCCCGTAACAAGAGCATTGACGTCTCACTCTTGAGAAAAGAATATCGAAGAAAGGTTCGTTTTACCTTTTATGCACATTTGTTTCACATACAATTGCACTCTTCCTAATTAGGATCTGCCTTTTCTCTTCTTTTTCTATATGCGAGTATTCTGTATGTGTATGGATTTCTTATACTTATATTTACTTCTGCTCTACCCAGGCTATGCTTGTGCATCCTGATAAAAATATGGGAAGCCCATTAGCAAGTGAATCATTTAAGAAGCTACAGTGTGCATATGAGGCAAGTTTATGTACATGGAAATGGATAGTTTGTCGGTTCATTGAATCAGACACGCTTAACCCGTTGCCAACAAGTGTGTTACTTTTAGTTGCTTGTTTTCTCTTTTCTGCAAGTCATAACAGCGATTAAGTTTTTGCAGGTTCTTTCAGATTCAACAAAGAAGAGAAGTTACGATGAGCAATTGAGGAAAGAAGAATCCAAGAGGGTTTGTCAGAGGTCTTGTGGCACTTCACAACAGGTATAACATGATTTGGACACATTGGGGCCGGCATATGACTCCATGCAAAACTCATTCAAGTACCTTATTGATTTTTTATAGTTTAAACAGTATTTATATTGTGATCTTTTTCTTTTTATGTTTTTGTGTGCCCAATCAAGTTTTTGAGATCGTGTTTTATTTTATTTTATTTTATTTTGAGCTCGTGTTAATTAAGGACTTGGTTGAGTCAATTGATTTTTCTCAAAGATCAGGTAGAGTTCTTGATTATTCTAGAAGATGCTTCTAATACTTTTCTTTGGACTTCAATGGCTAGCAAACTTTTAGGCGATCTATAAAGAATGATGACGTATACTTCTTCTCAAGTTTTATATTTGTAATAAGATATACATACATTAGACATTATTCCTTTTCCCTATAAGAAGGTTTTAAGTTTCTGTCAAAATCATTTTCATCATCCTGGTATCTTTTTTTGGTTAATGATCAGGACACCTATTTTTTTTTTTTCTTTTATGATAACAATCAGGACACCTATTATGCATAGCAGTCCCATCTTTAGTTGCAAAACATCAATGCCAATCCAAAAGAAAAGGTTGCAAAATGTCAATGCTCCCATTGAAATTTATTTCCACACTAAAACCCAAGTTGTGTTGTATGACTGTGTCTTTCGAATATCATCTAGTACAATACATCAGCAAATGCAGCATTGTATTCTTGGGGTGGCACAAGAAATAGCATTCATCCATATTACCATCATTTTTAATTTTTTAAAACATTCACACAATACTCAAGATTCAGTACTTCATTCTTTTTTAATTTTTATATTTTTATCCACCTTCAATTCTTTTTTGACAAGAATTTTGCATTGTGATGTGACATGTGCATTAGTGACAGCAATGTGAGCCCTTTTCTGGTAACTAGTATGCCCCTTAGTTTTTGTCCATATCACTATCAGCAATGATTTTGTTATGCATTGTGATTGACTTGATGCGATGGTTTAAATTTGAGGTGTTGGTTTTTTTATACTCTCCCACTTTTATATGCCTCAATGTCAAGTTGGGTTATGTGTGTTAAATTTGTTATCTTTTAAAAATGCTCTCTTTGGCATGTGGCTCTGAAATTTGCCATTTTACCTTCTTTTCATATTGCTTACCTCCTACAACCATCAGGCTGGGGTGGATCATCGTTCTGAAGAATCCAGGTGTATACGGTGCACAAAGTGTGGTAATTCACATCTATGGATATGCACCAATAGGACTAAGGCCAAGGCTAGGTGGTGTCAGGTTAGGGCAATTTGTATTTCTCTGATATTACATTATGTGGTTACTTATTCACTGCTTTTTAAACATATTTTGAGCCATGCTGTAATGGAGAAATTATAAGGGTAGTTTTTGGTGTCAGGAGTGTTTCCTATACCACCCTGCTAAAGATGGAGATGGATGGGTTGAAAAGATGCCTCAAAAGGTATTTCATCCTTTTCTTTGCAAGGAGAATCTTGCTTGGTTAATCTTCGCTCTTGTTTTCTTATTTATGCCTTCTCCAAGCAAAATGCTTGATATCTCTCTGTGCTAAATTAGTTCTTCCAGTAATTTAATTTCATGGATCATCCTGCAGAGCAGAGATATATTTGTTTACCTCTTTACTGGTTGAATCTAGGCAATATTATGCTCAGCTATATCTCCACTAAATTCAATAGATTTGGTAGTGGAGCATGAACAGTATAATGGCTGTCAGTTGAACAGCCTCATTATTTCCAACTTACATTTTAGTATGACAACGTGAATTCCTTGGCTCAATTTCTTTCAAGGCTTGGTATGACTTCTTTTTTTTTTTTCTACTTTGCATTTTGTGCTTCACCCTTTTTGATAATTTTTTATTACAATATACAGAAACTATGGATCCCATGCATGAACACCTCTGGCTCTGTAGAGTTTGTCTTAATTGAAGTTGGTGTGCCAATCTTCTTAACACACCCACTTTAAGATTTATTGCTGTTTGTTTCATCTGGTTCTTTTAGCCACAACTCCGTAAGATTAGCACTTGATTTTCCTTTCTTGTTTATTGGTCTTCGTACTTTATTTTCAGTAAAGTTGCCACTATTTGGCTTTAAAAAAGAATATATTAGCCTGACGACACTATAATGCAATTCAAGTCAACAAAATCCACTTGATTGGTTTTTAATGAGCTCCAAATTCCAAGAAATCATTAACTAGCAAGGAAAATTCAGCAAATTGACATGAAAATAGCTACCTAGTGTTGATTTCCCTGACTAAATTTAATCCACGACAAGGTTTTTATGTCTACACCCTAGTTTTGCAGAGAGAACAAAAATGAAAGAAGGAATTGTCAACCTGCTGTTACTAATGATGTAAATAGTGTATAGATTTAAAAAAGGGCCCTAAATGCAATCTTAGCCATTGGATTCTGCAGATTCTTTAATCCTGCCATTATATTTTAATTTACTCCTTCTTACCCATATTAATTACCATTGTAACTTAAATTGAAAATTCCCTGTTCACCTATATTAATTGTTAAATGACAAGCACAACAGAAACACTAAAAATGAAACACATCCAAGCTATTCGGATGTCCAGAGTGGTTCAACATGTAGCTATGCTGGCCAAACATGGGCCCATGTGGACCATGGGCATGATGTTGATGTGGGCTATTGTTCTTAGTAGTCGATCTATCCCTTCTTTTCCTCTCCAGATACTCATCCGTAATTGTTAAGATGTGGTCCACCTAATCATTGTCAATCTCCCTTGGTTGGGAAGAAGTCAAAGGTGACAAACTAGTTGGGTTGACATGGGTTGTCTAGAGGTCGAAGGTCATGTTGGATTAGGAGCCATAGATTGTTACCAAATTGCCCAACAATCGGATCATTTGTCTTCCATAAATTATTTTGCAGAGTCAAACAATGGAACTTATGAGTATATTTCTATACATTACACTGGTTGAAGGTGGTCACATGGAAGGAATTGTTTAGGTGGTGCTTCATCTTCTGCTAGTTTTAACTGATCTGTCCTATGCTTGTCCTTGCTGATAATGCTTCCAACATAGAGAAGCTGATCTATTTCTTTAATCCGGTTCCGCTCTCCAGACAATTCCTTCCACTCAAAAAAGTTGCCTCTGCTGTCCAATCATGGTCAAAGTCTGACAATGTGAACCTGAATCCTCTATTTCTGATTCCTTAAGGTGGACTGACATCATTACTCCATGGCTCATTATTACTGGGGGTGCACTGGTCCAAATTATTATGGCTCCCCATACCTTGAAAGTAGGCTTTCAATTGCATCATAGCTTGTATGAGCTGTTTATCTGATGTTAATTTTGGTATACCTTTGTTGGAACTTTGCCAAACAAGCACTGAAATAAAAATTGTTTCGAGGGATTGCTCTATGCCGATTTGTTTGCTAATTCAGTAAAACTGCATCACCCGAGCTTGCACAATTGAAAATAGAAGTTCATTCTCAAGATAAAATGGCTGTAGGCAATTCATACATAATTGGTCATGACTCTTTTAATTTAAGGTAGCAAAGTGACTTGTTCACAAATTAGCAAGCATATGAATGGATTAACAATGTTCCCCTTTTTTTATGGTCTTTGTCATGAAGGTCACAGTCCATTCATTTCGGGTACCTAGAAGATGGGCCCTTTTTGAGATCCCCTTCCCCTTCTTCTTCCCCCAATTCCCTCCTCTCCTCTCCTGTCTCCCCAAATGCCAACCACCCCAGCCTTCCTCACTTACTCTTCCTCCTCCTCTTTGATGACTTATTTCATTTTTCATCTGCCTTATGTGGTGTTCTTCAGCATGTTCTAGTCCCATCTCCCAAGCTTCCAAGGGAAGAGGGTTGCGTCGGTATGGCAATGGCAGTGAGGAACAAGCCAAACCATAATATGAGCTACACTCTGAGTAAGTAGAACTGAAGAAAACCCTGGTTAGATGGGATAAGGCAATAATGATGATGGTGGACAGGTCTTTGGTACTTACGATGATACGATCACATCCATCGTAAGTTTAAGATCTCAAAGGAAAAATGTACAAATGATAGTGTTTTAGGATATGTACTTTGCCAGTTCATATTAGCATAAAACGTTGGAAAGAATATTCATGTGTTAGGCTCCATAAAAATCTTTCACAAAGTCAAGCTGGCAAGCATTTTGTGTGTGCAATTAGTTCTGTCTAACATGAAAATAAATGAAGTCACCAATCCTTGTTAGTTTAGTATCGAAGGACATGTAAATTCAGGCATATTGTTATCTGGTGTTGGTCTGGAAATCATGTCGGCTTCATGGAGACCTGCATACTTGGATTTCGAAAGATAAGGTCATTATTAGTTTTTCAAACTCACAGTGTGCTTGGTTAGCGGTTGATTTACCTTTGATCGCAATGGAAGAGGCGGTAACAGGGAGTCCTACATAGTGCAACTTCTAATATCCATGCATCCTCAGACGATGCAGAGAGAAATGGAAAATGGGTCTCCTCCATTTGTTTGAGGCGGGGTTCAAAATAGTGGCCGCATTATCGGCTGTAATGGTTAAGACCGCTATGCTATTTGAAAAATAGCAGTGCTACGGTCTAAAGCCTAGTAGAGTGAAGCAATTTTAAATTAAAACACTATTTTTTCTTCTTTTTTTTTTTTTTCTCCTCGATAGCCTTTCCTAAAGTTGTGTCTACTCTTATATAGTTCCAAATCACTAAAAAAGGACATGAGATTGACTGCTATACAAGGTTCGAATTTTGTTTACAACTTAAAAAAATTCAGACCGTTACACCGCTATAAATCAATGCAACCACTACATATTGCTCACTAAGTAGCATGTTGGCCACTACTGACTGCTGCACCCAACCACTATTTTGATCCTTGGTTTGAGGCCACCTGTGATTCAAATTAACCCAAATGTTATCCATTTGATGTTTTGTGTTTGTGTTCTTGATACTAATAATAGAGTGTTTGGTTGCCTAATTTTTTTGAAAGGGGTATAGCATCTCTTTCTTTCAGGAAACATATGCTAGATAAGCCTTTTGAAAATGAAACAAGGACAAGGATGTGAGACTGTCTTTTCCTTGATGGGAATGAGACCGGCTGTCTTTTCCTTGACGGGACTTTCTTGAGAATGTATTTCGTCGAATATATTTTACCTTGAAAGTTCTTTTATTTAATATCTTAAATAATCTTTTTTTAATGGTATGTTAAATTCTCTTATTTTGATACAATGTGCTGCGCGTGGACATTAAGTTATTCCCCAATTACTATTTGAGCATCTATTTCCTTTCCTTTCAGGTTGAAATACCTCGTGCTTTTGTTTGTGCTGAGAGCAAGATCTTTGATGTGTCAGAATGGGCCAGTTGTCAGGTTGGTTTTCCATCATCTCTATATTTGTATCAACCTAGGTTCAAATATCAGAATACAGCATGGTTACGATATTCAGTTCATTTGGCCAAAATTGCCGAAATTATTTGGTTCAGTACCAACCATTTAGACCTGTTTGCAAAAAGCAGTGATTTTGGCCAAACAGGTCCGAATTGGGTCTGTTTGGCAAATTTTTTTAAAGGAAAAAAGTCCATTCAACTGCACAACAATTCATTAAAAAATATATAAAGAAGGAGAAGACTCTCTCCTTCTCTCTTTTTTTCTTGCTGGATGCCAAACCAGTTCAGTCAAGCTCTTTTAATAAAAAGAAAGAACTTTCAGTCCAAATCAATTTTCCTTGACTTGGGAGAAATTTGTGGGCTCCACAATTGGGTTCCATCTTATTAAAAATCTAAACTATTGAATACCAATCACATATGGACCCTAACCAAATTTACTCTAATAGGAAAGAGAGCCCTAGCCAAATTTTACCCTATATAAGAAATTGGCCCTAGCCAAATTTTCACTTTATGAAATGGTTACTGAAAAAAAAAAAACACCTTTTTAAACCTTAAAAAAAAAAAAAAGAGGTTCCTAACCAAGTTTCACTCTTAATAGGAAATAGAGTCCTAGCCCAATTTCACTTTAAATAGAAAATGGGCTTTAGCCATCCAAATATTGTGATCATTATCCTTTAAATTTATGATCAATTTTGTGACCATATCGTTACCAGGTACTGAGTCTTATACCACTTTGTATTCTCACAATTCCTGTACTGTTTGAAGTTGCTTGTGTTATGGTTTTCCACTTTTACCTGTTCCCACTGTTGTTTGGAACAACTGTCAGTGCATTTAGATGTGCCCTAGTTGCAATCACTTTCCAATATTTGGGCAGACTTGATGCTTTTCCTTCTGCTGAAGTGGCAGTTCTATCATCCGTGGTTATACGTAATGACTCTATTATCGGCTGTAGCGGTTGAGGATGATATGCTAGTTTTGAAAATAGTGGCGCTACAGTCTAAAATCTAGTAGAACCAAATAATTTTAATTTAAAATATTATTTTTTCTATTCCTTCTCCTTTATAGTCTTTCCTAAAGCTGTATCTACCCTTATATGGTTTCAAATCACTAAAAACACGTAAGATTGGTTGCTACAAAAGATTCAATTTTTTTACAACTTAAAATATTCACACCGTTACATACACCTCAACTGCTACGTATTGCCTGTTACATAGCATTTTGGCTATTGGCCGCAACCGCTATTTTGATCATTGCCATCATCTATGCACATATGAGATGGCATTACAAGTTGCTTACAATTTTTCCTTCTGATTATTATATTTGTGTTGCCCCTTTGCATAGTGAAACAGTTAAAACAGTCAAAATACTCTAATTGGTGACAACTGAAGTACATCCAATTGCACCGTGTACGATGTCCAAGGCAGGATTAGCTGATAATTCTTCTTCTACAAATCCTCTTATGCAGGGACTGACTTGTAAACCCAACACCCATCGGCCAGGCTTCCAAGTAGGTATGGCTGGCTTGGCAAGGTCATCACAAAGATCCAATGCTGGCTGGCACCCCAGGGATTTGGGTGCCGAGATGGAGGACGAGGATGATGAGTTTGAGTTGTGGCTTCAAGAGGCCTTGGACTCTGGCTTCTTCTCTGAAACCTCTTCTAAACGTCGTTGGAGCCCATTCAGGTTACCTAACAAGAAAGGCAAGAAATATGGGCGAAGATCCCTGTGAGGGGGGGTGGGGGCGGAATACAGGAGATGGATATGGGGTTCAATCTCGTCAGTAAAAGTAGAGATTCATTGGTAAAGGTCCAGATAGAGGGCAGAGTAAAGGGTTAACACTGTAAATAGATCAAGGTACCTGTTGTAGCCTTTTTCATTTGTTGTAAAAAAAGGGGAAAAAAATTATCATAAGGAGTAGTGATAACACAGCTCTATAATTCCAGTACATGAACATTCTGGTCTCCGATCCTTGGTTTGTGGCACTGGTTCGACGCTGGAACATCTGTTCATCATCGAGGACTGAATCACAGAGTTCTGCACCACAGCAAATGTTAAGTTCAGTGTAATACTGACCCACTCAAAATATCTCAAAATTCTTTCAGAAAGGAATAATCTTAAAATCTTTGATCAGATGGGTCATTGTGTATCAGGAACTGCCGAATCTGTCAGCGAATAGATCTGATTTTGGTTGCTGCACAATCCAGAAACCCTCCCATTCATCAGGTCATGATGCACAGTGATTCATTTGGTAGCAGAACGCTTTTCAATCTGTTGGGGATACTTTGAGAATAGACTATGGGGATGGCCCTTGAAAGTACCCAGCTTATAAATCTGTATTTTTTTGTTAAAATTTTTATTGTTGGGTTCATTTTGCTGTTTTTTTACAACTGATCACCTTACACACTGACATGGCTATACTGTTTGGTGAATTGGTCCTACCCATGTCTTTCTTTGTGTGTGCTAAGGTACTATAGTCTAAAATTCCAACTGTCCATTTTGTGTACCTTTTTCTTTCTAATATGTAAAGTTTGCCTCTTTTTATTCCTTGGAAGACGGTTAGGAATGAATTCTTTGCTGCAAACTTTTCCGGGGAACTGAAAGCTGTAAAATCCCGTGATTATTTTTTCAACATAATATTACAACATATGAGGTCACTAATTACTAGTATCTCAAATATGATATGAGATTATTTGGGCTACACCCTAATTTAATAGCTATTCTATCATGGCATGGCTAATTAATGATTTTCATAATGTGCTGGATCTAAACTAGAACATCAGAGACGAGAATACATTCAATTAGGCCCAGTAGAGAGAATACAAGAGAGTTCACGTACTAGTTTCTTATTAAAGATTGTACTTGTACTCAATTCATTTAATTGCTAACTTTTAAGGCGTAACCCAATATCTACCATACCATATATGTATTGTTGGCCACACAACACACTTCTCTATCAGGTAGGACATGCTTTAATGACCATTGATATGCTGGACCACACAGCGGATGATGTTGCAAGATATAGTCGTTCTCTGTTGATGTTACTCTATTTTTAATTGTTTACTGATTAGACCATTGAGCAATTGGATAGGATGCTCCACTCAGTGGATTTTGGACATCAACCCTTGATCCTGCCCTTGGTTTTCTTGTCCGCATGCTTCCCAAAATTTACTGGCAAATCGGACTTGCCGGGGTTTATATCTGGCTACCGTAGTGAAATCATAGTTTAAAACTCATTTTGACTTGCCCGAGTCAGGTTGAATTGACTCCACCTGATAGGCCATCAACCGTGCGAGTCAGACTGATTATCACAGAGTACTTGGTAAGATTCACCCGAGTTAAGGCAGATCGACTCGACTCAATAGTCATTAGGCCATCAAATCATGTATGTCAAACAAATCTAAATCAATTATGTTGGACTAATACATCATACTCGTCTAAGTTACTCAAATGTTGTTTATCTGTTTCTCAACTCCAGACTAGGACTCAGAGACCCCTTCTTTTTTCTTTTTTTTTCTGTAAAAAGGACTCACAGACTGGTGATTGTTGAGTCGAGTAACTTGAGCCGTTGAGCGAGTTTGTTCAGGTCTTAGTTATACTCAGCCAAACTCGTGGTACTCCCTTAACTCTTCAGTGTATCGAGTCGAGTCAATAGAGTCAAGTCTGGTAGAAAGATATTATTATTATTATTATTATTATTATTATTATGTGTTAGAGATTTAAAACAATAACTATAACTATCATTTCTCACCCACCACTACCAGCAACCAACCAGACCGCAAAAGACAGGGCCTAAAAATGTTCTAGAAGGATTGGCAGATAAGATGAGAGTAATGAGGGGCTACCGCTCATTTATTGGCAACTGCCTTTTCGTACTGAGTCATAA
This sequence comes from Camphora micrantha, assembly GCA_003546025.1. Lineage (NCBI taxonomy): Eukaryota > Viridiplantae > Streptophyta > Magnoliopsida > Laurales > Lauraceae > Camphora > Camphora micrantha. The sequence goes on along the minus strand of QPKB01000005.1, from coordinate 51,872,924 downwards.
TTTCAACCACCAGTTTGTAATTTATATCAACTGCAACTCTTGTTATGAGACCTTTTTTAAGGATACTTGTTACGAGAGAGGTGGTGCATTAAAAAGGATGGTTTAAGTATTAAGTCTATTAGGGCATGTTTGTGTAACGGTTTTCCGCGGAAAAGTGGACGGTTTTTCACGGAAAACCCATTTGTCCAGCGTTTGGTGCGGAACAATTCCGCGGAAATGCTTTCTTGCCCAGTCAGCATTTTCCTTGATAATTGTGGAAATGGGTTTCCTATGGGGGTATGGGAAATGGATTTCCTCGGAAAACTTCATCTACTTTTCCTCACTCTTGTCCATTTCAACCCAAAAACCCTATAAATCTTTCATTTTTTATTTCTTTATATAAATTATTATTTAATATTGAATAAATAATATACATGTTATGTTATTTTTATTCAAAAAAAATATATCACCAAATAAGAAATTTTGATTTTCTATAAGGAATCCAATGCCGCACCAAACAACATTAGCACAATTCAATGAGGAAACTCTTTTTGCACCAAACATGAATTTCTAAATTCTATGGAAATCTTTTTCCGAGGTTTTTATTTCTATGGAATTTGCTTACGTGGCAGTTTCCCCTTTCCGCGGAAAGGGTGTGTACATAAACGTGCCCTTAGTACAATTACATACTAATTTTATGGATTCTCGAAAATATAAATGATTCAATATTGAATCTATGTTCGAGAAATGATCCTGTTTATTGGTATTTCCATTAAAACCCACATCGTCATTGTTAGAACCATCTTTGTTTTTGGTAAATACACAAATTACTCCATCTATATGAAGATTTGGCTCGGGATAAATTAAAATGGGAAAACAAATTTTACGTAGCTGGCCTCAACGTGAGTTTTTGAAAACTCACGGATGATAATTTAAATTTTATGTAGCCAACTTCTACATAGATTGTATTGCCTAATATGTACATGTTTCATCCTCGGTTGACATTGATCTTTCATAGATTTAGTGGCTTAGTCTAAAACTCAAATTACATTGAAACTCTATTACCGTTGTCTATATATTCTGTTTTACTAGTTTGTTTGGATGTGAAATATCTTAAATGCAAATGAAAATGAAGAAACATGAATCTTTTATATTTTGGAAATTTTAACTTTGTTATTAAGAAAAAGAGAGAGAAAGGCTGAAATGAATTGAGATACCAATCCAAAATCAATTTATCAGCCAATGCATAAAGGTTTCAAATTTGGCTTGATATATGTCCACGATTTATCGAGCCTTGGGGTCGTTTCCCTGGTGATAAGGGACTTGTGTAGAGAGAGTGCGTGAGTGTGTGAGTTATTAATTTACACGAGAAAAAGGTTTCCTACTGTGTAATACTGACGAGATAAAAACATAAATAATTTCGAGCTTTGCTAGTGTCAAGTTATATGTACTTTTAAAAAAAAAAAAAAAATAGACCTTCGAGAATAATGGAGGATTCATGCATTGATCATCAATTCCTATCTGCCATTCCATGTGAATGACCCGAGAAAAGCTAAGATAAAAGACCTCAAGTCCACCACTCAATGTAACCCCTAAATGGCTCACCCCATACACCAAGCAAATCCAAACAGCCTCTTCGGAGACCTCACAAGAGAAGAATTCTACAAAAAACATGGAATCCTCCACCATGAGAACTACATGCTGAACAAGAAGAACATGAACATCTTCACCCAGTCTTGGCGCCCCGACTCACCGAGTCGACTCAAGGGGCTCGTCGCCATGATCCATGGCTACAGCACCGAGTCAAGCTCGCTCATTCAACTCACCTCAGTAGCCATTGCCAAACTTGGCTTCTTCGTGTGTGCACTCGACCTCCAGGGCCATGGCTACTCGGACGGCACCCGTGGCCACATCCCCAACATCAACCCGATCGTTGACGACTGTATCCAATTCTTCGACTCAGTCCGACTCGCCCACTCGGACCTCCCCGCCTTCATATATGGTGAGTCATTAGGCGGGGCCATTGCACTACTCATTTGTTTCAGCCAGAAGACTGACTGGAGTGGCCTGGTCTTGAGTGGAGCCATGTGTGGGGTGTCCGATAAGTTCATGCCGGCAAAGCCGCTAGTGCGGTTGCTGCCTCTGGCTGCCTTCTTCTTGCCGACGTGGAGGGCGGTGCTAGTTAGGCCATTGGCTGAACAATCTTTCAAAGAGAAGTGGAAGAGAGAGCTACTTGTGAAGAGCCCGAATTCCCCCAGGTCGAGTAAGCCGACGTCGGCAACGGCTCTCGAGCTCCTCCGGGTGTGTGAGGAGGTGAAGAGGAGGTCCCATGAGTTGGAGACCCCCTTACTAATAGTGCATGGAGAAGATGACATTGTTTGTGATGCTAGTTCTGCAAGGAAGGTGTTTGAAATGGCAAGGAGCATAGACAAGACCCTGGAGATCTTGCCCGGAATGTGGCATCAATTGGTGGGCGAGAAGGAAGAAGGAGTTGAGCTTGCTTTCAGAATTATTTTCGATTGGATTTTGGACCGAGCAACTAATTAAAGTGTGCACGAGCACCAATGGAAATAATGCGACGAGCTAACTTGTCATCTTAATTCTACGTAGTTTAAATGGTATAGATTATGATGTAACTTTTATATTTTGTAATTATATTTTAGTGGTCCATTAGTTAGCCTCGTGCTTGACTAAGATAGGATCTGCCTAGACTTGACTCTAACTTGAGTAGAGTAAGATATCAAATCTTCTGGTTTGAGTCAATGTATACAAAAAAAAAATATATCTTCTCGTTTAAGTGAGTCGTTCAGCTTGACCCCATGAAGTTACTTATCTTACTTAGTCATTCACATCATATAGCCTCTTGTGAATGGTAGTAGTCCAAATTTTACTAAAATTAAATCAATGTACACCATTTAATTGATCAATATGTGTAAAAGGATATGTTCTTTTTCATCTTTTCTTAAAAGGACTCTAGCTAGCTCATACGCGTTGTTTGGTCGTTGGTGTCCTTCTCTAGCTAAACTACAATCAGAATGAAAATAAAATGGAATTTGTTAACTTGGTTACTTTGCATGGACAAATCCATAAGCATGTGTTACTGCGAATGAAAGTGAAATTTGGACCACTACCCATTCACTCATGCACAAGGCCATTTCATTGGATTGATCAAAAGTGAGTCCCAAGTTGGTGAAATGGAAATCATCCTCTTGAGTAGGTCAGCATTGGATCAATTCTCTCCAGTGGAAAGGGGTTTTCTACTTTTTAGGATGCATTTCGGGAGCCTTGAGAACGCCAATAAAGTTTTTGGCGCACAATATCGCATGTTGATTGGAGAGAAAAGGAAATGGTCATTGGTGGGATCAGATTTGGTTCAGGTCGGCTTGACCGTTGAAGGTGTCTAGTGTGTACCCAGCACTCCATCAACCCAAACCCATATATTGATAGGGTTGGAAACGTCAGACTAAACTCTCAAATCACATGTTGGATTCGGGTCATTTGGTGGGTTAAAATACTTTTTTTTTTTTTTTTTTTTTTGCAAGAATTCCTAACAAGACTGTCGGCTGTTTGGAAATTCCCGTCAGAAATTCATTGTTCTTTTATTAGATTTCTATAAATTTCAGAATTCCAGCACTTTTAAATCCTTAAAAGGTAGCATATTTAAGCATTTAAAAAGCTGGAATTCTCTTGGGGCAGAGAGAGAACATAAAGATGAAGGGATTGCACAGAGAGAACATTAAGATGAAGGGACTGAAGAGAGGCTGAGGTATAGGAAAAACCCAAAGCTTGAGAGAGAGAGAGAGAGAGAGAGAGAGAGAGAGATTGTCATGTGGTGAAGACATGAATTGAGGGCTTTTAATGAGAGCTGGAGATGTAGAGATATACAAGTCATTTGTGATTGCAGCCGTTAAATATATGGGTCCCACCAAAAAATTGTTATTTTTGGATAACTATCCTTTTTGATTGAATACAAAGGCCCACATATGATTAGTTCATTCCCTTAACAAATTTTGCTATAATTCTCTCATTTTAATTTGGTCCCCATGTATGAAAATTTCACATATGCAACTTGTATTTTCAAAAGGCATGCTCCATGTTTTAGTTTTTACACGGTTGCAGTTTTTATGAATTATGATTTTTTCTTATTATTTTTGAATATTTGTGAATGTGAATATTTGTGAATTATTTAATTTGGTCCCCACCCCCCCCCCAAATCTCTTTTTTTTTTTTTTGGCTTCTTGAATTGTGAAAGTGGCCCCCAACATTGAGTCCTATATTTTATCATTTATAGGATCCATATGCGTATTGAGTTCTATAAATACATTGATGGGCACTTTAAACTTAAATTGGTATATAAACAATGCTTACAAGAGTAAAGTTCTAATCAGAATTCCTTATAATTATGAAATAGGGAATTCAAAAAATTTGGGAATTCAGAGATTTTCAGGTAGAAATCCAAGTATAAAAGAAACAGGAAATTCATAAATGAAAAAATTCAGTTGCATTTCAGAATTCCAACAATTGAAAATCCCAGACAGTCACTAGATGTGAATTCCAAGAATTCTAGTGGACGGGCCCAAAATGTTGGTATAGGTTTAGTTGGCAGGCTAAGTAGCATGTGTGGGCTCGGCTCAAATTAGTTGGGTAGGAAATGTCAACATGAATCCAGAATTACTAGCCCAGGTTTGAGTTGGGTTGGCCAGAGTCCTCATCTTCATTCAGACTTCACAACACCCAGGAGTAGGGTTAATTAAATATATAATAGGGATATTGCCCGCAGAGCTGCCTTTAGACTTGAGTTTCGCTCGTGAGAGGTCAAAGTTTAAGTATTTTCCTCGTGATATCCTAGGCCCGTGCAAAATCACACTATTCTTGTACGGATAATTCTACGGAAATTATATAAACTACTGTTGTGGGGGCAAATGTCAGATGGAAGAACAGTCATACAGTAAATCTCTCTATATAATAATATGCTTGCTGTCTATTATTACCAGCGGGCCGCTACAGGGTGCTACTTGGGTCATTCCAAGCCAAATGCCCGCCTGCATGAAAATTTCATGCAATTTTTGATGGGCTTGTCTGGGTTCAGTCTTGGGCTCTAGCTCGAGTCTCAAGTACTGATATTGACCCAGACACTCCTGATTTCAATGCTAATTTATACATATAACATACGCATCTACAATGTATAGTTTTTACTGGGCTTGATTTTTGAACTCAGTTAGTAGGAGAAGAATTTCCGTTATATTAATGGATTCCACATCTTATTTCATATTTTCTCCGTTTACGGCTGGTCCAGATATAAACATTATAGGTTCTTTGTCGGATCTGACCTGTTTGCATCCCTAGCACCAATTGGTGGTCACCCATCTCATTTCATGGTAGTGGGACCACCAATTGTTAAATCCCAACCATCAAATGTTTATATTCACAATTGGATATATCTTGTGAAATAAAAACAAGATTTACTCTTAAAATCAGAATGAAATATGTGACATGTTTTTACCATAACTTCAATTGGGGTTTGCCATTCCATGGGGTAGAAGATGATTTAATTGTTCGAATCTTATTGAGAGCAGAGCCATTATGAAATAGGAGGATTGACCGGGAAAATTACTAGTAGCCCCCACAAACAAACAGATCCAAACTCTACAAATATCAAACTCTTTTGGAGGACCACCTGTTTTAACGGAATTGGAAGATATTATTTCATCCTATTAAAATACGCTAACAGTATAAAATCAGACAAGGGATAAGTTCTCCGAACAAGAAAGGAACCTTTTCTTTATTCACATTTGAATGGCCTACCTAGCCAATTTGAGAGTAGGTCCCACCACAAAGTCTCATAGATAAAATCATGGCCAAAAATTATTCTGATTTGAAAACCTAGCACTTCATTTGTGTGTTATTTCATGAACAACAACCTAGATAATTCATAGGAAAATGCAACTGAGTAGGGAAAAAATAGAAAAAGAAAGAGGAAACAAATGATATAAATCCATACAATAACCTTAAAAAAAATAAAGAAGAAAACAACTAAAGTAACACCAACAAAGAAGAAAACAACAACACTCACACCAACACCAACAATTCAAACCAACCAACCCAAAAAGAGATGTGGTTCGCCAGCAAGAAAGGATGAGTGGAGACAAAATTATCATGTGCAAGTCATTTCAAATGAAATTGACTTGGCAATTCAACAAGACTCCCATGCCTAATCTGTGACTTGACTAGATTCAGATGCTCCCAACTCAAACAGAGTTGACTCAGAGAGTCAACTGATTTTGGGAATTGGGATGGAAAACCTAGCTCTTGGGCAGTTATGGCCCGGGCTGAAACTTGTCCTTACTTGGCCTAATATTTAGGGAGGCCCAACATTCTGGCCCAAAAGTCAGGTTATTTGCATTATATATGTGCCTATCTGTGCTAAAGATATTGGGGAAGATGTAGTTTCATAATCATGATAGGTGCAAGCTCAACCCATTTAATTATCAGGTCAATAGGCCCAAGACTGTATCCAGCCTTTTTTTTAAAATGTGGGCCGGGCTTTGGCTGGCCCAGACTATAAGCACTCATCTCTAGATCACTTTTAAAACATACAAATGAGGTCAGAGACAGGCTGATTATCTCCAAAGAGACAATTTGATTTTGGTGGCTCTCTTTCTCCTTTACCCAACATCAAAAGACTCATAGGATCCCCCAAAACAAATTATTAGAAAGGAACCCTCTTTGAGAGGAGTGGAGTCATGACCCCACACCCTCACCAAATTCCACTAAAAATTACCTTTCCAAATCCTTGCAAGCAGCTTTACTTCACCTTTTCTTTTGTTTGGAGAGATTCCAACAAGTAAACCCCCCATGAAGGAAGGAACCTACCTGTTTTTTCCTTTTTTTACAATTTGATGAGAAGAAGATTTGACAGATCCATGTCGATTATATATTGTAATCCATGATGAAAAAGAGAAGAATAATTGATCATCATGAAATGTGAATGGCATCATTGGCATGCCTTTTCACTAAATAATTATATGCTCTAGCAGAGTATGTTGGATCAAGGTCATGCACAAACATCCATGTGGGGGCATCTACATGAGTGAAACCACATGGTATGCTCACCATAATGGGACATCTTGACCTTCCAAATTGTGGATGCACAAACATACAGGTGCTCAATGAAATATGTAAAACAAAATGCCCCTTTGGATCTTAATAATCCAAGTGCAAATAAATTTATAAAAGAATAAATCACACTTGTTTTGTTCTTTGTCATAAGTGATTACAATTATAATTACCGGTAATTAGAGTCATGGGTGAGCAGAGTCGATGAAAACTAAATTTGAAGGTTATCACATTTATCTATTTCTCCAATTAATACGAGGATTCAATAAAAAAAAATGTGGATAATGGATTGGATCCGGATCCGGATCCGGTTCTTAATTGGGTCGAATCTATACGGGCCCACCAGATGATATCACTGTAGATAGATACAAGTAAGTTTTAGGGCTGAATCTATCCAATTTTATTCTATCTCCACTCAGCAGATTCTTTTTAAATGGTGGGGTGGTTGCTTTGCCTTTTCTTTTTAAAAAGCTCGTAGCATTAGCTATTGAACACCCTTTCCATATTGATGGGTTGTTCGGCTCGCTAGAAATGCATCTTGAAGAGGAACCTTTTTTTGCAGCCAAGTTCCCATCACCGGTGATGTTTATTTTGGGTCACTGGAACTATTAATTAGTCATCTGCTGCCCTTCAGATACTGCTACAATTAATGGGTAAGCACTGATAGTAGCAATTATGGACCTGACCCTTGGATCCAACCAAAGCCAAACTAATTTCTGAGCGGGTTAATCCTTTTAACTTCTAGGTTGGCCTCGGATCATCTAGTACACGATAGGTGATTAATAAATTAGAGACATTCAAGTTTAATTCATTGTTGCTATTAAACCCACCAGTCATAACCTTCAATCCCACTAAGGTTGCAAGTGAGTATCCAATCATTTGAGAATTTAGAGTCTCTAATTCTAACTAACGTGGGTTTGAAACCTATTTCTTGTTCCATATTTTTTAAATCCAAGTCCGATTATATTGGATACGGAACATTAAGATATGAGAATCCAAATCTAGAATGATTAAATCCACAAATTAAAAATATGAATAGCTTTTAAGGGCCCACATAACTTGGGTAATCTTGATATTCGAGGATCTTTATAGCTTTAGTCATTTACCATTTAATAAATATATTTAGAAATTTTATTTTGAAGCTCATTTATCCAATTATACTAGTGCATTCCGCATCTTATTAGGGATCTGGATTAAGTTTCAAATCATTCTTTTAGTTGTTGTGCAATCAATATACAACACTATGATTCATGTCGAATTCAAATTCAATCCCTTTATACTCACTTACCCTATCCGTTCAATGAAACTCTCGAGTTAGCGCACCTTGATTTTCTTACTTAATATTTAATATTAATACACCTATAATCAATCGAACCCTTTATACTCACCTACCCTATTTGTTCACATCGACCCACATTTAATTAATCCTACTCAAACTAATATTTAATGTTGACTTAACCACCCTAAATTTACTAATCATTAGGGCAGTTAAATTGAAAGCTATCTCAGTTCAAGCCATGCCTCAAATGAAGAGATATCAGCCATTAGTGCCTTGAAATATCAATCCTCTTAGCCTCAGTGTGATAGTACAGTGTCGAACCTACAACCTCGGATGTAAATCGTGCTAATACGCGAACTGAGGGTAGATTAATTCTGATATAGATGAAATTAATAGAACAAAATTTGCAACCCAGAAAGTTGGAACACAGATTCATATATCTCATAAAAATCTATACCGTCCAAACGATCGGTTTCTGATTTGGCGAATCTGGTGGTTACCACCTAAACATGCAACTGTGATCACCAAACAACTGGGAAAATAAAAGACACGTGTACGGAGATTGCGATCGGTACGAACTCTGGATTCGTTCGTTTCCGTTCTGTCAGGTGGGAAAGGCGAGAGCAGATAGTGGCATTTTCGTAAAATGACTACAAGTCCGTGGTCATATGCCTCACCTACTTTCCCGCTCAACTACTCTGGCTTACAAGTTCCTGCCTTATATTTTCTCGTATTTTCATTTTGCCCCCTCAACGACTACAGCTTCTTCTCTTTCTTCTTTCTCAGAAACCCTAGAAATCCGTTCCGCTACAAAATCCCTTCCTTTTCTCGCTAAAAGCTGCAGTTGGCGGGAAAATGCCCTGCCCTTCCTTCCAACGGTACTTGCCCCAAATTCAAACATCCCCAACCACCCACCTCTCACTGCCAGCTTCAACAAAATCTCCAGCTGATGCTCTTGCACTTGTATGCATCTCTCTCTCTCTCTCTTTCTTTCTCTATCTGGGTTTAGTTTGTTATTATGATTTGATGATGGGATTGGAGTTGTGGAGTTTTTGTGATTTTTTTATGATGGGTAGAATCGACTGTTTTGTGGGGTAGAGCTCGTTTGGATCGATTTGTGTTGGTTTGAAGGTTTTGGATAGTGTTTATTGATGAGAAGAAAGAAAAAAAAAAAAAAGCAGTGTGGATATGGTTTCTGGGTTTTGTTTTGGGTCTTTGTGGGATATTGTGATTTGGGGTTTTTAGTGGAGTTTGATTTGATCATTTGGTTTGCGAATTGAAATGGGATATCAGTGAAATGGACGTAAAAAGCAGAGGTTTATGGGTTTTGCTTTGGTGTTATAGATTCTTTGTTTGTATTCAAATATGGGTTATTGATTGTTCCTTTTGTTTTTTTCCATGGAGGAAGTCTCAAGTCCTGAGCTCATGAAATTCACAGTTTCCTGATACCTCGCACTTGCAGGGTTCATGTCCTTCCATATATACAATGAGTTGGATTTGCATGAGAATGGATGTATTGATTGTTCATTTGGTTTGCATTCTGGATATTGTTCTATCCAGTAGAAAAGAAAGGCGTGGGGATTTGATGTCTGGGTTTTGCTTTTCTTCTTTTGGGAAATTTCCCCTTTTTTAGGCTTTCTTTTGCTATTAGGTTTCAAGAGTTAATGGGGTTCAGTTTTATGTGGAAGTTGAAGTTAAATTCCATTTTTCTATAGTGGATTCAACAGTTCTGGGGTGAGTAGGGTTTTAGGTTGTTTTGGCCTGCGGTTTTTCTTCTTTAAGTAGTGGAAAATTTTCTGTTCAAGAAAGAGAAGAAAGGTATGAGGATCTGTTCTGGTTTTTGTATGCTTCGTGCGGGTGTTCACTTTTCAGATTATTTTCTTTTTAAATTTTTTTTGGGAGTTAGGTCATTATAGATGGTGGAACGTAGGTTTGACATCTTAACTATTTGCTGAGTAAAAAATCTGTTTGTAGAATCAGGGTTTTCCGGTTTGAGTTCATTTGCATGTGGTTTTAGGATTTTCGCTTGATTACAATTTTATTAAAAAAAAAAAAATCCAGTTGATAATGGAAAAGTGAATGGTGGTATGACTACTTGGTTTTGCATTGTTGGATGTGGATGGGGGTTCTGTTTCTAAAGTTTGTTCATGTCTATAGAAACTCTTGAATATTATCAGCTGAAGGAGAGAATTATAGTAACTTTTAAGGCGTTAATTTAAAGTTAAGTGGAATTATTGATTTTGGGCTTGTGTTTGCATTTCCATCATTTTGGTTTTGCTTAATTCCTTTTGTGTGGAGATCATGGAAACTTCTGCATTAAAGAACAAAATATGACTATAGGAGTTCTACTTTGGGCTTTTTTTTTTATCTTCACATCTTGTTCTTTCAACTAATGTTTTGTTATTGTCCTGTAGATTTTGTGCTAAGCAGAAGCAAACTCAGTCCATTATAGGATTTCCAATTTGTTCATATGGGCATACTATATCATTATTGAGGTTATTCTAACTCTTTGAGCCTTCGGAAGCTATGGAATGTTTGGAGGCTTCTGATGAAACGCTTAGACTTGTAAGTGACTGTTCATTGCAAACAAGTAGTAGTTTTGATGGCACTGACAATTTCAGAAATGATGCGGCCTTTGTTGAGAATTTTCTACTTGATGATTTGGATTCATATATGGAAGATATTAATAGCCGTCTTATTATCTCAAGGATGGTGAGTGATTCTGTCATCAAGGGCATGGTAGGTGCCATCTCAGAAGAGACTGCAGAGAAGGTGGCTTCAAAAGAAGTAGAACTTCTAAACTTGAATGAAAAATTGCATTTTTATGAGTCCAATATGCATGTAGAGAAAGAAGCTGGGTTGGGGCTGGCAGTTGAAAGTAATAGTAAAAAACTTGGATTGCAGCTACGCTTTCATGATTTAGGGTTGGAACAAAATCACACTGAGGAGCATTTGATTAATCTAAAGATAGCAGCAGAAGAGCAGATTCAGAGACTTGAGAAAGAAGTTGAGGATGTAAAGGGCTGCATATCAATCAGCACAACAAATTTGGGCAGTAGTCAACAAGGAAAGATGTTGGAGAATGGAATAGAGATAAACAAGAGCATTGATGCTTTGCAAAGTATTTTAGAAGCTGTCTACAAACAAATCAACAATCTGGTCATTTTTTCAAAAACACTGCTTTATGAAAGGCAGTGGGAATCTGAGTTTCGAGATGAAGTTAATGGAATAGTGTTTCAGAGCCTTATTGGGTGCCTTAAGGAGGAGTTTGAAGAGAAGTCACATGAACAAAGCCATCTGTTTGGTAACCAACAGAAGAACCTGATGATAAAGGTTGACGAACTTTCAAGCCTGCGCCAAGAACTGGATGCTATTTCTAGGTCTCTATTCATTCCAGAACCAGGGAAGCTTTCATCTCATGGGTCCCATGAATTTGTGGAGGAATGGAGTAACATTGAAAGGAAAGATCGGATCCATCGAAAGGTTTTAGAAAACCATCCTTCTCCTCTTAAGGAGGAAAATGGTGTCACGGCAACTGAGAAGTCCAAGGAATCCAAAAGCACCATGCCTGATGCAACAGAGTTGGCCCTTCAACACATGAGTAAGGATAAGCTGATAAATTATTTCAAGGATGAAATGACAAAGATGAAGAGAAACCATGAATCAATTTTGCAAGAGAAAACTGAAGAGTATTACAGGCTCAAGCGGGAATACCTAAAAGAGAAAGACTCTCCGAACTGGAGGAAGGAGAAGGAGTTTGATGCATTGAGGAAAAAGATTCCAGAGGTTATTATCAAGTTAGATGATATTATTGTGGAGAATGAGAAGTCGTCTGTGGTTTGTGATGTCGATGAATATGTCAATATTTTAAAGGTTAAAGCTGATAATCTGCTTTTTGAGAACAAACGCCTACGTTCCATGCTCATGGATAAAAGAAAGGAAGTCAAGTGCCTATCTTTGAAGGTTTCAGATGCTGCAGATAAAATGTCTAATGTTTTATTGGCGGAGGAAAACTTCTCGAAGCAGATAAAGAAGCTTAAATGTGACTTTGAAGATGCGAATGTTGAGGTTTGCATCAGGGAAGAGGTATACAAGAGCATTCTCAGAGAGTTGATAGGCAGAACCAAATGTGACATGGGAAATGTTGATATTGAAACTATTTTCACTCATGAGATTTGTACGATTGTCTTCAGAGAATCACTTAAGGACATCATGATGAGATACAAGAAGGAAAAAGAAAAGAGCATTTACCTTGAAGCATTGCTGTTGGAAAGGGACGCAGCATTGGTTTCAGAAATTGTGGAGAATGAGAAGTTGAAGGAAGAAAAGGCATTGATGTCAGTATTGATGGAGGAGAAGGAAAGGTCATCTTCAGAAGTGGGGTCGACATTGATAAAACAGAAGGAGCAATTTGAACTAGCTTGCAAAGAACATGAAAGATTAACAGATGAGACAAGACGTCTAGAGAAATTGCTTTGTGAAAATGAGAAGGAATCAAATATAATGAGGAGTATATTTGAGGAGGCTCTGAAGCAAATGAATCTATACAAAGTGGAAAAAAGCATACTAGAACAGAAATTAAAAGAAGCATTGGACAATGTGAAGGAAACGAAAAGAAAAGGAAGTGAACTTTCCTGCATTATTCAAGAGAAGCAAAACATGATTTCTACAGCTGAAGTGAAGGAACTCTATCAGAAGAGGCAAATGAGATCTGTAATTGTTTCTGTCCAGGAACTATCAAGGGCTGTGGTTGACTTTGAATCCAGAGTAATGGACAAGATCTTACTAAATAATTCCAGGTAATTATTATGAGATATATACCTTGGTGCAATCTATGTATCATAAATTTCTGTACAGTGAGATGCATTGAATTGGGTCGGCAGTCTACTCAATCAATCTGGAAATTTTCAAAGCCGATTTGGTCCAGTTCACTTTTATCAGGCTGCTATGAAAAATTATACCAATGTGATGATATGAACCATGGACTAGAACACTTCTAATGCTTTATATTATTCCAAAATCGCAACAGACTGGTTATTCATCTGTTGTAGGACTTTATTAGAACAGTCCATTTGTAGGTATTGGAAATATTCCCACTATTCAATAGCAGGATCCTGCAGATGACTGCACCTGATCTTGTATGTGTGCCACATATAAAACTATCTGCAGTGAATGGATAATTTAGATGCATGGATCTGACATGGGATTATTTTCCACTTATTATTTTTATTATTATTTTGATCTATAGAGCTTATGATGTAAAAGGGTTCTACAAGTATATTTGGTATGGACATGTGAGAGATTGATTATTTTAAACAAAATATTTGGCAAGGCCTAGAGTTGTACTTGAGTCAATGGACCTTTAGAAGTTTACAGGACCTTTGCACTTTCCTTACACTAATTCTTCTACCATTCAATATGATAAAAATTTTAAGCACTTAAATTGGTGGGTTGAATTTGTTCAACATTTATATGTGTGTCATTCAATGTATTTTATGTTACTGAGCACTTGAAAAGAGACTCTCTTTACTGAGAAACAAAAATTCTATAGAAGTTATAAAAAATGATGAGGAAATGCATTGTTCTTCAGGGGAATTATAGTACTCATGATGTGCTAATCCATAAAAGAGGGCTCTTGGTTTTGCTGGTTTAGCTATCAATGTGATGGGAACATGGGACCAACTTTCATGGGAGATGCTGCACATTGCTCAGATCTATGATGCCTTGATGCAACAGTGTGTCTGTACTGTACCATATCTGATACTTCATTTTCGTAAAAATCTGTGACACTACTGTATCCATGGCACGTCCTTGCTGTATGTATATATGTGTGTGTGGGTGTCTTGGCATTATAGCAAATTCAAAAAATATCTCGATTTACATTTTTTGGCCTGCAAGAAACAATACGTAGTAAAAAAAAATGGTTGGATCTCATCGAACAAACACATCTGAATCTCCAGATGACCAAACCATAGCTTGTTTTTTTATGAATTGGATCATCATTAATATTTACATCTTAGTGAATTGGCACTTTTCAATTCCTCAGTGCTTTATGTCTCCCCAGTCTATGGTAAACGGCTTCATCTCAATATCCCTCTCTATTTTAAAGTACCAGTCAAGTTACCTTGACTGCATTGTTTGCAATAAAAACATAAAAAACCTTAAACTTATTTACTTGTTCTGATTCGCAGATTTGAAATGTTGAATCATCAATGCAGTCCACTTGTTCAACAGGCAAATTTACTTAAGAAAAAGGGGCTGGCCTATAAACGTGGACTAGAACGGAGGTGTTCTGATCTTCAGAAGGCTGAACTGGAGGTATGAGTACTGATCTCTACTATATTTTCTTTCAATGCTATGAGAAAACAAGAATGAGAATATAAAGTTATATGGTTGTAGTAAAATTATCAAAAGATAATATGGAGAAACAAATAGCTCAAAAAGGCTAAAATGTAAATGACAGGCAAAGGTGCCAACATTGGAATGCCAGGATCTTCCAATTGTATCTTTCTAAATGTTTGTTATATATAGGATCCATTATGATTTTTACTACGAACCCCTTAATTTGAATGAGAATATAAAAATAGAAATTTTGGAGAAGAATATACATCATGATGAGAGGTTTTTTTTTTTTTTTTTTTTAAAAAAAAACAAAGATGGAAAAGTAAATCACCCAAAAAGATATAAAAGGATAAATATAAAAGAACTCACATGAGGACATAATGTTTTTTTTTTTTTTTTTTTATAATGATGAGGACATAATGTTTCTACAATGAAATTGGCTTATTGATATGCCTAAGAGGCCCCCAATCGTACTATTGTAATGTTCCTTTTGCTAGAGATTTAAGCAGCTCGACCCAGACACGGTCTTGATTAGCGTTCCGTGTGCATGACATGGTGACTCGGGTCTAACGTATTGAATTTCGGCCCCTACTCGGGCAGAACTGAAGGGATCCATACTCAACTCAGAGCTGAAAGCATATTAGTATCAAAATATTATATTTTGTTGTACATATCATAATGTTAATCTAATATTCTATTAATGTACTTCTGTATACAGCATATAATATACAATATATACATATATGATATATTATTTTATTTTTCGTTCAGTATATGATAAATTCAAGTATTTGGGTTCAGACCCTACTAGACAGTTATGGAAACAAATTATCAATCACCTGCATTTTGGACCCAATCAATGGGAACCATGAACAAAATAGTATGTCCGCTTTTACCAACGAATGTGAGGCTTTTAGCCATATAATGTTTTCTTATGGCAGGCGTCTGTAGTCTGGTGAGTTCCATGTTCTGCTTCAATGTTTACAGAAAATAGAACACAGTCAACTTCTAGATCCACAACTTTTAGGAGTCATCTGTGGAGAATCACATGGAATTCTCACATGATCATATTTAACAAGCTCTTTGTTAATGTAGGCCTTGTCAATAGAAACAATTGTCCCCAGTCATGCTTCCAACTTGAATTTTTTCTCTGACCATGATGCAATGATATTCTGAGAATTTCACCCACAGAGGTAGAATCTATGGTCCTAAAAAAAAATTTAGCTATACTCTTGGTGATATGGGTGTTTATGTAATTAGCTATACTCTTTTGTGGGTTTTTTTTTTAACACATGTATTATTCTCTCTTAATCAAATTCTTTTGCAAAAAAAAGAAAGAATTCTTCCTTGCGGGGTTCACACTCAACTTAGAGCTTGTGGCGGACCTAAAGTTAAGAAAATCATATCTCAATCAGATAGAGGCAATGTTTTCTTGGTTTCTATAGTTTCCTATTTGTCTAGTTTTGTTTCTTGAATCTTGGTTGTATAGATCTTGGGATTTGGCCCTAAGGAGTTTATCAAGTTGACACCTTCCCATGAGTTTGTTGGTGTCTGGGTTGGCCTACATCACAATGGCAAGAAGGTAAAAGGTTAGGATCTGAAGGCTATTTCAGTTTGTATAAAATATATTTGATCAGAAGGATAAATATACTATATTTATATGTCTATGCAAAAGAAAGGGGTCACTTTGTACAGAACTCGATGGAACCAAAAAGTTCATTCTTTCCATCTAAAGAAAATATCTTTTAATTATGTCTCTGGATAGATATTTTTTAGATTATCAGTAGGAGTCGAAGATTTCAAGCCCAGAAGTATTGACATGTGATAATTTTATCCCTATATTATTATTTTTTATCAGTAATATTTCTAATCACATTGTTATAATTAATGCCTTGTCTTTTGTATGACATCTTGAGTTTTTGAAGTACCTCAGTCTTATTCAATGTTATGCTGGAGACTCAGGTGGACCTCTTAGGAGATCAGGTGGATGCACTTCAAAGCCTTCTTGGAAAGATATACATGGGACTTGATCATTACTCACCCATATTGCAGCACTATCCAGGAGTAAGATGGAATTCCTTTGCATTTTTCTGGAATTATTTTTTTATTTTGCTGACATAAAGCATGTTTGTTCTTATACATCTTGGTAAGTCCACATTTAAAATACCATTTCTTAAAGGATTCCTCAGTGATTTTTAAATTAGTGTGTAAAAAGCACTCCAAGGCAGTTGACATTGCAGCACGGGATATTCACCTAAGGTAACAAGTTACTGCCTTGAGCCCAGGCCTCGGACTTTCTACAGTTCTGTTAGTGGGAAAAACTTATTTGATCTTTTGATGTAGTCTTTTTATGGTACTAGTGCTTCTGTTAGGGAAATGTTTAATGAGTCTTTTTTCATGTCTTTTAGAGTATCTATATACTCTATTGTATTAATTTTATATATGATGCATTTTCTGATATCATCACATATCTAGGTAATGGTGTGTGCCTTGTCTATCATCGGAACACTTCTATGCTGGAGTTGTGAAATTATCTGAAACTCTTAATTTTTAACGAGGTCCTCAGATGCTTGATTTATTTATGATATTATCTGCACATTGGTTTTTTTGTTCATTGTCATTAATTTACACATCTCCTTACAATCTAATTAAGAACCATTCATGGTTAGCTAGACCTAAGTAAATATTCAGATGAGATAGTACCTTGTTAATTTTTTAATTCATTTGCTTTTGGAGTCTACGGCTCCACATCTCTAGTCTGTTTGTGTGTCGTATTTAGGTGAAAAGTTCTCAAGTGTAGACATGTCATATTTTTTATAAACGATGCTTGGCTCAATTATAATTTTTCCATGTTGGCTAACACATGCCCATGCCTATGACACAGTGTGTGGGTCTCTCTGTGTGTGTTGTGAGTGTGGGTTTTTAAGGAGAGAGGGAGAGACAGACGATGATGCCCCATATGCCAAATATATAAATAAATAGTAAGGATTAGAGAACTGTTTTAGTGCATGGTCTGCATATTAATGAACCAATGGCAGTGTATGGCTTGATTTATTGGTTCCCATTCCATTACTTTCCACCAATGGTTTTTTTTTTTTTTTTTTCTGTAGTTTAGAATAAAATTTCATAAATGTTAATGAAAGAACATAAATTGTCTCAAGAGATTTCAGTTTGGGGTTGGATACAAAACAAGCATAGGTTTGACAAATATTTGCAGCTCTGCAAAGTGTATTCTTCTGCACTCTTGCAATTTTGGTGCATTTTTTAAAGGTAAGATATCTATTAATGAAGATAAGAAGATAACAGGTATGAACAGTGTTAAGACAACAACCTAAAGCACCCGATGGATTTGGCATGCAACAGAATTTGTTCATTAATGAAAAACATGGTTTCCAATTGTGAGATTGTTCTAGTGAATGATGTGTGATGTAGAAGAGTATAATGATATTTTCCAGATTGTAATAGGGCGTGCACTTCGCCAGACCATTCATGAGTAATGCTGAATGGGGATAGGTTCTGGGTGGGCAGGGGAAGATGGAAGATTGGGGGAATAGGTTCAGACTTCATGTTTGAAGTGGGAGGGGCCTCACGCCAAATCCTTCCGCATTAGGAGAAGAGAGCAAAAACACTCCAATTTTCTTTTCCTTAACCGTAATCTAAAGAAGCCAAGAGGCATTACATCAATATATAGGCAAAAGAACCCTAAAACCAATCTCAACCCTCTAAACACATTGACAGTCGAGATTAAAACATCCACTTATTAACTTAAAAACATAACTCATGAAAATAAATTCAAATAAAATAGTCAAATAATATAAGTGGGCTGGGCCCAAAAGGCCGATTGACCCATGGATCATGTATCTGTCCTGCGTCAGCTAGTCCTATAGTCTAGGCTTGGCTTCATGTGAGGGCCCGTCCAACTTAATTAACACAGTTGGGCCAAGTGACAGCTAAACGACCTGTGCTTGAAGACTTGAACCTGGGGTCTGAATTAAGCTTGTTAAATAAGTAGGTTTGCGCCATACTTTGGTTGCTTTTATAAGAAAGAATGCCTCCAAATTTAAGTCCTCCTGGTCGAGCTTTGGCAAATCTGCTGAGCCCATTACAAGTGCTCCAATTGTTCATATTTCTTTTCAAAAAATTGTTTATGTTTCATTTGCTCTGGTGTTGCAACCTGACGCTGATTGAAGAAATGCTACTTGCAGATTATGGAGACTCTTGAATTGATCAGAAGAGCAATAGAAGGAGAAACAGTTAAACCCGTTTGATCAAGTTTTTGATTGAGGTGTTTGGTCTGGTTTTTGATTGATGGGGCCCCTCTTCTTCAATCATCTGTTTTTTCTTGTATAGTTATGCCGCAAGTCATTGGATGCAATTCTGGAACACGACGGGCTTTTTTGCCACATGAGCGTCCTCAGGAAGCTATGTCATTTTGTCAGAGTGATGTAGAAGAGTGATAGCTTTGGGCGACAGCCCTGAAGCTGCAATTCGCAATTTTGAACGAAGGAAGATACTATTAAATTTTGTTTTTGAAAGAGTCTGCATCAACCTTGCAGCAAAGGAAACGGCACAGGCCTGCTCAGGACAATGTATTCTCTTTCCATACACTACTGTTTGGTTTTATCGATTTTAAAACTGGCTAGAAAGAATGTTTCACAGAATCCATGTCTCAATCCAGGTCTTGTCCAATCATATTGTATATTTGTTACTCATGAGGCAGCACGTAGCTTGTGAGAAATTTTGGTAGAGATACACGGGGAATTAGCTACTCCCATCTCTGTCTTCCAACTTATTATGGTTTATATGGTGCTTGTATTTTATATCTGTTGTAAAGGATACTGGTTACCCCTTACATTCATGGGGAACTCCCCAAATCCCAGCCCTGAGGTCATTGACATAAGGAAAGATAAACAGAGTATGTGAGCGGACCAAAACAATGGGCCAATGATCAGTTGACTTGGATCCTCAAACTAGGCTATTTTTGCATTATCCTAGTGGAAAATTAAGTTTGTTGGCAATTTTTGGAAAGAAATGTTCTCCCACGAGCAACTATATATGTATCTCAAAAACTTCTCCTTTTGCTCCCCTACTTTTTTAGGCCATGGGGCCCAGTGGCGGACCCAGGATTTTTACTTACGTGGGGCTAAACTTTTACTTAACTATGCTAACTTTTTTTCAAATTAACAATACGAAAAATGTATTGCATTTAAATAGACACAACTTTTTCCATGCTTAGATCTCCTGCCCAATTGAAGTGCCTTCTCGCTCCCTCTTCCAAATTCAAGTGATATTCATCATCATCAGAACAACATAACATTTCCTTTAATCCTAGGTGTTTGGATACCTTACAACTATGATTTGGGTGAGCACCCATGTACCCAATTCGGGTTTCCGAAGGGATTTTATTTGGATTTAAGAAATTTGGTTACCTGCACTTACCTAACTATAAAAATCATTCTCTGTGATCATCGACTCGTGGCAAAGAAGAAAAATCGCCACATAAATGTAACTCAAGTTATTCAAACATTTGAGTCATAAGGCATGATTTATGCATGAATTGAAGTTTAAAGTGTGCTCAATGGTGATTTGGTCATCTTGGAACTTATAGATATGCTTAAATTTGTTGATTTAGGGCTTAAAGTTTGAGTGTTTTCACCAAGGTTTTATGATATAGGGCGATCACAATATTTAGACGTGGGGCAACTATTTACTAGGCATACATGGGAGAGGTTTAGGCTCAATCAAATATCATACAATTTCAAATTTGACCTGGGGCCACCGCCCCAGGTCCTAAAAGGGTAGGTCCGCCCCTGATGGGGCCCATTTTGAGCTAATCTTTTCACACATGCTACCCCTCCATGAATTATCACAAGTCCAAATTTAACACTCATCTAACTTTTGATTACTATTGAATTGAAATCTTTCAAGATTGATATTTCTAAAACCATAAAGTTTTATGGGCCATGTTAAGATCATCTAAATGGAGTTGAAGTTTTAAATATAGGTAGGTCTTATCTATATCTTTTTATGTGGGTAATTCTACAAGAATAAAAGGGGGTTAGGATGATCTTATAGAGTCCAAATTCTGCATATAGGTATGTCATATAGATCTTTTCATCCAATAGACTTCCAAGATATCATGCATCTCAGTGGGTCCGAGCGTTTTTCTTGCCCAGGCATTTTCTAGCACCACCCTATCCAGTTCCAGTTCTGTGGGGGCCATTTGGGCCAACTTTGTTCAGTACAAACCCTTTCAAACTCTCATCCCCACATTATCTGGCACCAGCCTCAAGGAACATGAGAGATGAGACACCCTTGACAGTTGACACTGGTATTTCTCAATGCTCAAATCAACATTCTTTGCAGCTGGAAATAACCAATCTGGAGAGTGGGGCCAGCTCTTCCCCGCATTGGCTCAACATCGTCCATGGATGTGGACTTCTAAATCTACTGGATCCACCAAAAATGCCCAGATAAAAAGAGCAGAAAGTGCATTTTGCTTGCTAAAAAACCATTGCCTACATGCAATAAAATTCAAGAATGGCGGTTACACATCAGAGTTCCCTTTCTATGTTTGCCTTGTTAATCTGAGCACTGAAGGAACAATGCTTGAAAGCATATGTCCGAAGAGCAAGCAATACAGTCTCCTCGCCCATGATATAATAGTAAGTGTGCTATCTGACAAAAGTTTCGCGCATATTATAAGAAAAATGGTGAATATGACTTGAGTTAGCAGCTGGTTTGGTATTCATTGGAAGCACACCTGTTTAGAGAAACCACCTTCTTACAAGAAAAAACTACCAATGTACAGATAATGGTCACACTAAAGATTATGCTAAGAATCCATGAAAATTTAAATGAAACATGCAGGTGTCAATGACAAGCAACCCAACAAAGGGTTTCCTTGTCTCTCTTTTTTTTTTTTTTTTTTTTTTTTCTTTCTTTACATCTTAAAGAAGAATTATAAGTATAAAGACAAATACAACTCCAAATAGAGAAGAAATCCATTCCTGGCACCTCATGTTCCGAAGCCATCGAGGAGGAGGCCTGCATCAAATGTCAATGGGTAATCCGTCCACACTGAAGAATGAAAACCAAGTTTTTACCTTCCCTTGCCCTTTTTCCCCTTCAATCATCGTTAACATTGTAATGTACAATGTTAGAAGGAAAATGTTGGTAATCAAAGTCTGGCGCTGTCATCTTCTAAGGTTGCCTTCTGATTCTTTCATTAGGTAGTTCCATGCCAGCAATGCTGCCCCCACAGCTGGCTCTACCTGTGAATCAGAGTAGTGAGTCAGAGAAGATGGTATTTCAGACAATCCTAAATCCATAGATAATAAAACAATATGCAACAAGCAAAGAGACGCTTCAAAATGCCAAAACAGTTACCAAACTAGGCACTACCAAATTAGAGCTCTCAGGAACAAAAGGACAAATATAAAATGGACAATCAGACAGTCGTATATTTGCTCTGTTCTTCATACAAAATCAGGTTATTGATGGGCTGGACCCGAGTCAACAAAATTAAAATGTTCAATACTCCCGGCACAGCCAATTTAAGATCAGTCCCAAACCAATTGCACCCATTAACAGTAATACTACAAAATTTAGATAAGGCCCCACGTTTTCAATTCAAGATCAGTCCCAAACCAATTGCACCCATTAACAGTAATACTACAAAACTTAGATAAGGCACCACCTTTTCAATTCAAGATTAGTCCCAAACCAATTGCACCCATTAACAGTAATACTACAAAATTTAGATTAAGGCCCCACCTTTTTCATGATCCAAACTCCACAGAATTCACAATCACAAGACAGGAATGGGAAACATACCACAAATCTCCCCCATGGGATGGCATACGACTGTTTTCAATGGGAACAGTTGGCTTCAAATGTCATTTAAAAGCCACCGTGAAGGGAGATATTTGAAAATGGCCCATCTATAATAAGATGACCCAGATAGGCAGCTCGGATTGCTATGGACGGGCCCCACCTTTACAATTTCCAAGCAAACAACTGTTCTTTCTACCAATCAAGCATCAGATAATACCCTTTTTTTTTTATTGGTAACAATAGATAATACCTATGGGTTGGGCGAAACTGAGGTTTATTACTAATCAAGATATCAACAAAGTTCTGAATACAAAAGAATATCTGATGAATAGAGAAATAGCATTGTGGTCCCTTCTACAAAGACAGCAGATATTCAAAATAAAGCAAGCCACCAAGCCATGAAACTTAAATGCCATATGATGAAACTATTGGAAACAGTAAAAAGAACAACAACTACAAGAATTAAATATCTTAAGAGAATCCGTTTAAGATTTTGCGAGGCATATCCATTACAAAAGAAGTTTATCTATAAAGACAACTGACAGAAAAGCAAAGAAAAAGAGAAAAGTATACATATATTTTTATTGGTTTAAAGAAGGCTCACACAATAAGGAAATCAAGACAGTTAATTTGGCAGATATTGCTTACATACTCATCAGTGACGCAAGAAAGCAAGAAAATGATAACCTAGAACTTTGGAGAGAGGATTTGGAGTCAAAATGGGTTTGAAACTTAGCGAATGAAACACAAAATGTATGGAGTTAAAGGTATAGTGGATGTGAGAGTATTAGGGTAGAGAAAAGTAGTTGGTAAAAAATTGAATATAACTTAGTACTACCAAGTGATAAATCTCAATATCTAAGAGCAATTTAAAAAAAAAAAAAAGACAATGGAGGGATTAGTTAAATGTTGCAGACATCAACAAAGGATGAGCAAAGTGGAGTGTTAAATGATCATCAAATGCCACTTCTGCATTGTTCCAAGGGGAGTAGTTCCTTCACATGGATTTGAATGCTAAGAAATAGAAACAAGAAGTTAAACTGTTAAAGTACATTTCGCGGGGACACGCATACAAAGATAGGTGTATAATTACAAGAAAGCACATAACTAGAAATGGGTATTTTTAAGAGAGAATTTCCAATTAGCCTGAATAGTAGAAAGACAATCAAGGAACCTTGTCAGTTGTCACTTTGATTTCTGGGCATCTTTACAAGACAATAGTTAGACTTGCTTTTTGTATGAGGCAAAACTCCAAGCAACAAAGATTTGCATTAAAGTACATGTGATGGGGATGCCTTACAAGTACAAGCTACTAGATAAGGAAAGATATGATAGACTATGGATAGAGTTGGGTGGGAAGTAGAACTCATAGAGTCAATCCCAGATAGTTGTATGGCACAATCATGGCAATGTTGATGATCCCGTGATGAAGAATTGACAAAGTTCGATAGCACTAGAAACAACATGGTTTAAACTAGGATGAGCATATATTGTTATGAGTCAGAGAACATGACTTATGTGGAATTTACTTTATACCAGGGACCTTGAAGTAATTAGCGGAAGTCCAAGTTGTTTTTTGTAATCTGTCAAATTTGAGGAAATAATCAGATAGAGGATGTCACCCAACCTTAGGGGTTGACCATACTCCTTTCTCCTTTCAAATCTCTCTCTCCTCCCTTGTTCATAATTGTCTACATTCAACCCCTTTTCAGCATAGTTGTCAATTCTGTTTGGCCGGAATGGTCCGGAATTAGCCTTGGGCGGAACAGAATGCCCCCTAAAAGTTTCCAGTCCCGATTCCGGTCCATTCCGGCCATTCTGGTCCCAATTCCGGATCAATTCTGCCTCATTCTGGCCAAGGTTTCTTACTTCCATTCACATGTAGTGAAAACTACAAAATGGTCAATTGTATAGCGTAGTTTAATTTAAGTGACGAAAGTATGCATTTTTAGTATTATTTTAGCATTCAACTATTTTTTTCAATTTTAGGTATTCTTTTATATTTGTTTTTTCCTTATCAATCATGTCTTTTCCGGAACGGAATACCAGAATTGGCCAGAACGCCAAAACATTCCACTACAGTGTCAAACTGGAACACCAATCAGAGTAGAATTGATAGCTATGCTTTTCAGACCTTCTAGGTAAAGCCCTAGATTTATTTACATCCATCATTTTAGCTGATACACCATCATTTTGAGGTTCATAACAGATGCATGTTGTAGAAAAATAGAAGACGTATTCGGAGCATTATGTTTTGTCCTTTTCTTTCTCTTACATTTGTTTTCTTATAGTTGCAATATATTCACACACTAACACACACATGTGCATATTGAGAGAGAGAGAGAGAGAGATCCATTAATCGCCAAATATAAAATTGAGGTCATACACACATCATTGAAGCATTATCACATCATTCAATTGTGGCCATCCTTTCTAATCGAAGAACAAGATACAAAATAACATAAATCTTGCAAAACTACAACAACCACCCCAAACAAGCATCTTTTCAATAAGCAGTGTTTCGAGAACCATAAAAACTAAAAACAGCTGAAGTATATTAACCTTAGGTCTAATTGGACAAGCTCCAGGATATTCCTCAGTGATACAGTTTATGACTTCTTTCCCAATGTCCCACTTCTTATTATTTTCAATAACACCTCCAACCATAACGAATGGGAAAGAACTCTTTCTGTCTGCAATTAACAAAAGCATTAATATGTAAGCCAATCCTCTAATTACACAGCAAAAGTACAAATTTTAGACAGAAAGCAAAAACCTATCGGTTGTCTAATAGCAGTGATGTAATTAGCCATAACTTTCAAAAATTCAGAAGCTACTTTATGCAGATAAACCCCTGCTAAACTTTATCAAGCTAGGAAAACTGAAGAGGCTTTTACAAAAGGCTCCTGCATCTTCAAACCTCAAAAAGGCCCCTATATTTTGTGTTTTTACTAAAACCTCCCTAGACTATCAAACTATACAAAAAGTAACTGCGTCCATTCCCACTCTCCCTTTTTTAATTTAGATCAATTAGCCCTGAGAAAAACTCAAATCAGTTGTCGCTTGAGTTAAAAGTGAAAAGACATTAGCCCAAATGGATCCAACCAAAAAGAAAGGGACATACTAGGACAAAGGATGGGTTGAGCAGTAGTCAGCCTATGCCCACACCCAGCCTGTTATTTACCAAGAATTAATCTGATAGTTTCTCAGCTGTCATCTGTTTTACTTTTAAATCAAGGGACAAGTCAAGTGAGCTTTTTCTCAAAGGTAAATCCATTAACAAAAGGAGAGTGGGAATGGAAACAGTTACTATTTGTACAGTTTAATTATTGGTCTGGGGGGCTTCTGGTAAAAACACATAACACGGGTCTTTTGAGGTTTCGAAAAAGTACAGGGGCCTTTTAGTAAAAATCTCAGAAGTTTAATATGATCAGAAGAGCACATGCAAAGGTGCATATGTGGATCACATAAGCTACTACAGAAAAGTAAAGGCATTTCTAGAAACATATTACAGTACACTGCACAGATGCAAACGCGGCACTCATGTTCAATATCTGTGAATTGTGATTATATAAATCAGGTTAAATCCACTTGAACATGCACTAGGCTGATAAATAAAAACTAGTCCACTCAACAGTTGAGCTACAAGCACATTGAAATGTGAAATCAACTTATTTTCACTTGAAAAGACAGTCAAATGTCTTCTTTCTATTTTTTTCCCTTATGAGTAGACTCGCTTCTTTTTTTTTTTTTTTATCAAAAGCATATTCACAGTGGATATTCACAAGAAGAAAATTTAGAAAGGATGTTTGTGATAAACGTGCTGACAAGGAAAACATGTAATGCCCCTGCTAAAGCATATTAAGAGTGGACCCTACATAATGATTGGCCAAAGCCCCATATGTGTGCCACATCAGTACATGTGCCACAAATGCCCTCTTTAAATCATCTTCACGTGAATATCCATCACATTATCACATTTCTCATCTGTACATGTTGTACATAGATGTTTTTTTGCTTAATTCACAATCTAGTCTCCACTCACCTTCACCACACAAACCAAGTCTCTGAACAACAGCCTTTACACTTGCAGCTAACTCCTGCACAGAATCTAGTAAAATTTTATTTGAAACTTCATCACCAGCCTCTGCGCAAGACACAACTACAGGAACAAGTGCTGCTATACGAGCCCAAGATGGATCTGCATAGGTCCACCTAAAATAAGGGGAAGCGGACACAAAAGTCAGTTGTTGAGCTCAAATCCTTTCTCGGCGTATCATGCAATCTTTTTAGTCAAGCAATGAGATACTGGAAAAGGAATTCAAATGACAAGTGAAAATCTCATTTACAAACTTTGCAATCTCACTGAATAGGGCCCACACCTATGATGCCTAGATACGGATATGGATACGGACACTGATACAGGGATCGCAGATACGACTCCTCACTTCTGAAAATCTAGGACATGGATACGGATACGAGTGGCGTAATTTTTTTCTTTAGATCACTTTTGAATCAATGAAATTATCATTATTTTCATCCCTTTCTAGCATTTTTTACGGTGAGAAGTAAAAATATTAAAAGAACTAGATGAAATAAAGGACTTTATAGGTAGGAATGTTAAATTTGTTCCACGCTTGTTTGGTAATTTACTATTAAAGTGAAGTGAAGTAAAGCCTCCATTTGTCAGACATGAAAAGATTAGGGAGTTATATCAAAAGCACACAAATTCAAAATCCCCCCCTTCTTTTTAATAAAAAAAGTCAAAAAGCAACATCTTCAATCCACTAAATGACAAAAAAATCTGCTTTTTACACAAAATGTTTAAAAAAAATTCATTATCAAGCCACTAAAGACAAAATACCATCATAACCCCCTTATATTTTATTCTCTCTTGATTTGAGGCTTCACCTCACTTCATTCTACAAGTAAAGTTACCAAACGGCCGGTCCGTTTGGTAAAACTACTTGTAGGGTGAAGTGAAGTGAAGCCTCAAATAAAGAGAGAATAAAATATTAGGAGGTCTAATCATAGTATAATGAGATTTTGTTTTTAGTGGCTTGATAAGGAATCATTTTTACTTTTTGAGTAAAAAGTAGATGGGTTTTGTCTTTTAATGGCTTGAAAATGTTGCTTTTGACCTTTTTGTTTTAAATGAAGGGGGGAATTTCGAAATTTTGTACTTTTGATATAACCCCTAGTCTTTTCATGTCTAGTGAATGGAGGCCTCACTTCACTCCACCTTATTAGTGAAGTTGCCAAACAATACAATATCAGTCCAATATGGATACGTAGGGCGTCTACAAGTAACGGGGATCATAGGCCCACACTTAATTTTCATACTTACAGCTATAAAAGAAAATATTGCAGTGTTGCTCAAGTAGGGGTGCA
The DNA here is from genome assembly GCA_003546025.1 of Camphora micrantha. Lineage (NCBI taxonomy): Eukaryota > Viridiplantae > Streptophyta > Magnoliopsida > Laurales > Lauraceae > Camphora > Camphora micrantha. The sequence goes on along the minus strand of QPKB01000005.1, from coordinate 51,844,981 downwards.
GGTGCTGAGTGGTTGGATAGAATTCCAAAATAACTAGTAAGTAGCGCTCAAAACACTCAAGTAAAATCTATTATTGAAACACTATCATATTGTGACAAGGATTCCATTAAGCTCCCAGCACAAAAGGAGAGGCCGACTAAGATGTGCAGACAGAAAAGCTGGGACCAACATCATAAAACAGGAAATTCATCAATAGGAGAGTACCCAATAAGTTCATCTGGAGAAGATAGCCCAAGAGTAAGCAAGATATCACTAGTAAGCATTGTTTGAGGACCACGACCATCATGAGCCTTCACTACAGCAGTCAACGCTTGCGCAGCGATTCCATAGCCACTGCACAACAAACTCAACCGATCATAAATCCACTTTCTTGCTAAAACTTCTACAGCAAAACAGAAGGGAAACAAAACCACTCAACACCTTGTGTTGCATGCATAGAAGAAAACATTTTTGTTAACACCAATCAAGGAAGTAAGGAACTAAATAATTCTTTTCTCCATCTCAAATAATGGTAATCGCCAATGACAAATCAAACAAAAACGAAATGCTCGTAGCATAGGTTTCAATGATATTATCCAGTATAGCTCAAAACCTTTATCATCTAAGGAGAGTTAGAAGTCCTTACCAACAATTGCCTCAGGAATTAATGCCTGTCCTTGAAGATGGGTCACAGGGTCCTGCATTGCAGCATGTGTACATGCCTAATTTGGTATACGTGGGTATTTCAATGTACCACACCATTGAAGTTTGCCACCCATATATTATTAATAAAAACTAATATGGAAGCCAAATTACTATGAGATCTATCAATAATAGCTGAAGTGCACATGAAAATTCATCTCTTTTTCAACTATAGAAATTGAAAGCACAAGCTCTCACCATATATAGGCCACCAAGTTTTGCAAAACAAGTGTTAAAAAATCCATAGTAACATTCTCAATAGATAAATACTCACCTCCCCCAGTCACCTAAGACAGGGCCGGCACCCGCTGCCCGAGCTTCTCTTCCGTCTTCGGTGAATCCATAACAGATGGTGCCAGTCCCAGCAATTAAGACACAGCCATGGAGCTTTCCCATTGTCCCACTAGCCAGAGCTGCGACGGCATCATTTTGAACAAATAGCTTGGTGTGACTCGGAAATATGTCCCTGATATAGAAGAATTAACACGACACCATAAAAAACCTTTAGTTATTATATGTTAAAGATGAATGGAGAACAAGATTACAAGAAAAAAGTATGTGGATGGGACTCTCACTAACATTTTATAATGTAAAAAGAACAAAAAACAGAGAAAAAAGAATATGGATGTTTCTTAGCAAGATGGCGGGTTCAAGCGACAACAGCCTGTCACACAATGAAAGGTGCTCACTATTACAACCTCGAGGTTGAGGGTTCAAGTGATGTTGCCAATTTTAAAAAAATATAGCAAAAAGAAAACAAATGCAGGTTCAAGTCAATTTATCAATCAAGGAAAAAAAAAGTCAGAAGACAATTATGACTGATACTATTCTGTATAAAGTAGCTGAAGAATTCTAGTAAAAGAAAGATATCTAACAGTTCCATTGTTCTTTTCAACCTATGAAATTTGTTGAATCAAACCTAAGCCAATTCAGTATCCTCTCCTGATCTGTAGGATGGTTGACACCAGACAAAGCTAAGCAGACGACACAAACAGCAGAGCGCTTAGCACCCGATTTCATCAAGGCTTCTGCCATGACCTGCTCCAATGTCTCCCTCGCCACAGTTTCTGCAAATCAAACCACCAAATGATACTCATCCTTATCATCCCAAGCGCGTCTTTCATACTTAGAAGTTTTCATTTCACTTCCAAGAACAATCATAGTATCAAACCACACATAAATACAGGAATTAAAAGGAAAAAAGGACCCAGATAAAGGGACTGATCATCAGCTTAAAAAGAATGAAAGAGACGGATTAAAAGCTACAAAACACACACACACACAAAAAGGAACTCTTAATTAAAAAGACACAGACGATATATTGGGTCAAAAGCTACAAAAGATTCAAAATCAAAACCAAATAAAATAAAATCTAACAAAAACATGAAAAGTCAGATGTAGAGATGAGAACGAAGAATCAAAGTACACATAAACAATGACATCTAAAAGGCCTGAAGAAGAAACTGATTGAACTCTACAAAGTCACACAAAAATCAAACAATTCATATTCACATCCGGGATAAAAAGACTTGGAAGAGAAAGAAAAAAAAAAAAGTACCAGAATCCTAAAAAACATCACAAAGACACAGATGAAGAAGTTAATCATAAGCCCTATAGAAACGAGTTGTTCATAAATTAAAAGGAACAGATAAAATAGAACCCAATCACATTCGAATTCATTGAGATCACTCAAAAATCAAATGACCCAGATGAAGAAACTAACAAAGACCCCACAAAAGAGAGAATTTCAAAAGAATAAGAAACACCCAGATCGAATAGAACCCAATCAAGTTCCAATTCGTTGAGAACCACTCAAAAATCAAATGACCCAGATGAAGAAACTAGTCAAAATCCCAAACCGAGATCAAATAGAACCCAATCAAATCCGAATTCGTTGAAAACCACTCAAAAATCAAATGACCCAAAGGGTAGAAAGGGGCGGAGAACCTCCAACGCTGTTGTGATTTGAACATCCGGCGACGGAGCGAGCGAGAACGGGGAGAGAGTCGAGAGTTTGGTCGGAGATCGGTAACGACATGCAGATGCAGACAGTTGAAGTGGTCCCTCCATCGATACCGAGGACAACTTCAGGAGAAGAGTCTCTTTGCACAGGCATTTCGATCTCAAACTTCCAAGTCTCTCCATTTCTTTGCTTCTTCATCGATGTATAGTCGATTCGATTGAGACTGACCGAAAATATGGGATAGAGATGGATACAATCACAGCAGCATTCGGTTAAATTTGGAATCAATGAGAGGATTTTCGCAGGTGGTGTTTGAATTTGGATGGCAAACGGGCCATGGGGAATCCGTACAAGGAGGCTCGCCTAGGATTTATCATAAGTCTTGAAATACTTTAATGTGTAAAACCAAGTACCAATGTCACGAAATCAAGTTTTGATATTGTGAGTAAGGCTTGAAAAATAGAGTATGTTGTATCAAGATGTTTTTGGGCATCAGACATCTTTAAAAATGTTTTGGATATATATGGATATTTGAAGATGTGTTTGATAACAAATTTATTTTAATAATATCTCGTATATGGATTTCATACCCTACAATTTAATCAGACCACCCTTATAGTAATAAAATTTGGTCAGTATTATAGAGTGGCATTTATTTTCCATGGTATAGAATTTCAATAGATAAAAGCCCCTCCAACTTAGTCTTGATAACCAGCCCTAGGGTGAGGTCAAATAGGTCTAAGATAAGGGAAGGTGACATGCCTAGCGTATAGGCAGCCAAGTAAAAACTAACATCTTTTTATCACTAGATAAGAGGCCATAGGCATTAGTTTGGAGAGGCCCCTGGTGGTTAAATTGGCTAAATTTCGGCCTAAGAATTCTTATATGACTGTATAGATTTTTATCCTAACTTTTGAGCTTGTAGGTTGGGCCCGAGTCAGAAATGAGACCCAGATAAAACAGTCAAGGTGTGGACTAGCTTCTGCGTTTGCAATTCAGCAAATGGACCCCCACTCGTAGTCAAACAAATATATCATTTCACACGTTTTCACGGTAAGCATAGAATTCAAACTTGCAAATAGGGCTTAGATTTGCCTTGGAGAGTTACACTTCAATTAGATTTTTCTCTAATTAGCAAATGCGGTTGTGCTCCAGGGGGGTACTTGGGCCTACCTTTGTTTATGCAACCCCTTTGATCCTTCGTCGTTCTATAATTTTACAGCAGGCCCAAATTTACATTCATTGAGCACTTGCTCATCGTTTGATTGAATTGTAAATAAAAAATGATCTATTAGTAACATGTCATCAACTTTTAACCTTTCTATTGATAGCATGTGTGTGGGGGCAATTCTCAAAATATTAAGATCATGCTAAACCTAGCAATAATCTCGGTGGAGCGCATCTCGGCTCGATCACCGGTGCACCAGCCGAGGTGGGTATCGACATTACGGACGACCCCGGCTTGAGAATGCCCTGATCTCGGCCGTATAACTGATAGTCGCGCACCTCGGCTACAACTATACGCCGAGATGCCAGATGAGACAAGCCCTGACAGCCGTTCTTCCCCTTCAGACACGTGGCGGGATAGGAGTACACACCGCTGGGATCGGTACTCCATCCTAGCCGTCCGAATCTTCATCAGATCTCTGCCAAAGTGGCATCCAACGACCATGGCCATGTCAGGGCGAGGCCCAAGGAAAGGTCCGATGGGACCTTCACCGCCAACATGTCAAGCCCAATATCACTCGCATTTAATGCAATGTGGGCTGATCGGACCATCATTTAATGCAGTATGGGCTGTGATGGACTTCCATTAATTGCTTTGTGGGCTGATGAGACTTTAGCAGTCAGATCATCAAGCCCATCACCCCCATGCCTAAAGAATCTCTTATATATAGAGAATAAGTGACTCCCACGGAGGTACGCAAGCATAATCTTACACATACATGAACTCTTCCCCTCGTTTTCTTCTTCTTCTTCGATCCTAGTTGAGTCCATATACTAACTCAGGCATCGGAGAGCCCTGCGCTGCCCACAGTCAGGGTCCTTTGACAGTTTTCTCTCCTCTTTAACGTCATTAGAGCAGTCAGCTTTCACGGCCAATTAGGATAAGTCTTTTAAGGCTCCCCCTAACCTTGTGAGTTATATTTTTAGCACTTACAGCATGCATTTAAATGGGTCCCACGAGACGGATGATAGGCAGACGATAGGAGAAAATTGTTCACAGGCAAGGATAGTTAGATGTCACATTGCCTTAGAATTTTCATATTCCATGTGGATCATGTGCAACAGGAAAAAACTTAACATGGTGCCCATAATTCAAAAGATTAAAACATCGGCACATATTCATGTGGGTTGGATTTCCGAATTAATATCTATAAATTGGGGAAAAAGAAAAAAAAAAAAAAAAAAAAAAAAACACACACTCTTAGATGAATACAAGCTCTCATAATGAAAAGAGAGATAGAAAACACTGAAATAACTAAAGCGTGGACTCCACAAGGAAAGTCTTTTCAATAGGTACGATTTAAATTGTATGGTTGAAGGGAAAATCTGGAAACGTAAAAATTATCATCAATGACATTCCCAATAGAATCTTAATTTGGTTTGATGACAATTTGGTTGAGTGCTAAATTCACCTTTCATACTTTTCGAGCTTTTGAACTTCTTAAATCCAGATTGCTTCATGACATTTTGTTGATTTTGATAAAGTAAACATCAGTATAACTGACTTATAACCTTATGTCCAGGTGCTACTATATCTGTCATGAGTTTACTTTAACAACTCATAAAGAAACATGATTTGAATTGATTTGAGTCATTCATGGCTTCATAGCTAGATATAGGACATATGATATCTTCTCATATGATAACCTAGGCCAAATTGACTTGCCTTGCCCTGTTTGGCTGTTTGTCATCCCTCATCTGTTCATATATATTGGTCACTCTAATTTAGTTAGAAAAGTTCTCAAGCACAGCTAGTACATATCTAGCTAGTAATGTACTCTCTTACATTTGTGGATTTAGCTCTCTCATTGTACAATATGATTTCTTTAAAAATTTTAGAGAGAGAATTTAATGGGATTTCAAAATTGAGAGGGCTGGTCAAAATTAAAATTGAGGCGATCAAAATCATTGACTTTCATATATAATAATAGTAAAATAGGGCTTTTAAATGACTGGGAGGATACATCAGTTAATAAGAAGCCTAAGAGGGTCCAAGACAAAAAGTAGATGGTGTAACATGTAATTATAAAAATATGGGATCTCTCATGTCAAAATGCCAAAGAGAAATGAAAGGATTGAATTCATTCGGGTGATCCAAGCAGAATGATATCCTTTGAAAGATGCCTTAGGGGATTCCATACGATTTGAAAAGGATTATATCTTAATCTTTAATAACTTGCAAAAGGTAATGCCATGTAGAATATGTTCTTGTATTTGCTTTTGCTTTCTTCATGAAGAAGACCAATGAAAAGGGGCCAGTCTGAGACGTGTTTGGTGCAAGATGAAATGATCGGCAATGCTTCTTTTTTAACCTCATTTCCGCGCGAGAGAGTATCCGGATGTCCTCAACAGAGTGATAGAAAAGTTGGATTTGCAGTAGAGGAAACGTCTGATTTCTTCTTCCGCAGCTGGCACCAAACGCACCCTTGGTGATCAGAATAATAGAGACATGACTACATTAAACATTCGAAATGGATGTTTCATTTCAAAAGGCAATAGATCTAAATCTCTACAAGCAAAAAAAAAAAAAAAAAAAGATCTAAATCTCTCCCAATGAAAATGAATAAAACACCATGCTTACCCTTCACCCACTTCTGTATGGGGTCATTTGCCTTTCACGCATAGAATATGAAAATAGAATTTATATACGCTAAAATTCGTAAGATATGAAATTTACATTAAGGTTTTCTTAACCAACAAGGTGTGTGAATGCATTGGTAGCATGGCTTGGTGATCCTATCTATCTATAATACTAAGGGAATGTACTCTCCCTTAAATGAAAACGCATGTCTGCCTACATGAAGACACGTGTCATCTCCACTCTCCACTCTCCACTCTCCTCCAAACAAACTTCTGTATAACTTCCTAAAAAAAAAATCTTCCAAAAAAAAAAGGGTCCCACTACATAACTGATCTCTTACTGGTTGGGAGGATTTGGTGAGGGTTTGATTTTCTTGCGATGATATCGGAACCCAGGTGGGTCATCCGATGACCTATCTGATATGTGGATCCGAATGAAGACCAACAGGGGACCCAATAGGTAGTGGACCCTTGCGAGGTGGGCCCACCATCTATCGACTGATCAGAGAGGGAGATGACGTGTTTTAGGTTTGAATTTATTTGGGTGTTGGTTTTGATTATTCCTGGTTGGGAGAATTTGATGAGGGCTTGATTTTCTTGCATTGATACCGGGATCCAGGTGGGTCACCCGATGACCTATTCGATTCGTGAATCCAAAGAATGATCCATAGGGAACCCAATAGGTGGTGGACCCGTGCGATGTAGGCCCTATTTGGCCCGCCATCTAGCGTCTGATAAGAGAGAGGGAGAGAACGTGTTTTAGGTTTGAATTTATTTGGGTGTGGTTCTTATTATTCCTGGTTGGAAAGATTCCATGAATGCTTGATTTTCTTCCACTGATACCGGGATCTAGGTGGACCATCCGATGACCCATCTGATCCGTGGACTCGAATAAGGACCCAATAGGTGGTGGACCCGTGCGAGGTGGGCCCTGTTTGGCCCACCATCCAGCGTCTAATCAGAGAGGGAGAGGACGTGTTTTAGGTTTGAATTTATTTAGGTGTTGGTTCTGATTATTCTTGGTTGGGAGGATTCGATGAGGGCTTGATTTTTTTGCGTTGATACCGGGACCCAGGTGGGCCACCCGATGACCCATCTGATCCGTGGATCCGAAGGAGGACTCACAGGGGACCCAATAGGTGGTGGACCCGTGTGAGGCTGGCCTTGTTTGGCCCACCATCTATCGTTTGATCAGAGAGGGAGAGGACGTGTTTTAGGTTTGAATTTATTTAGGTGTTGGTTCTGATTATTCTTAGTTGGGAGGATTCGATGAGGACTTGATTTTTTTGCATTGATACCGAGATCCAGGTGGGCCACCCGATGACCCATATGATCCGTGGATCCAAAGGAGGACCCACGGCCGACCCAGTAGGTGGTGGACCCGTGCAATGTTTATTCATTTTTGGGCCCGGGCTTAGCACGGGCGTTTGTTGCTAGTATCTTCTAAAGGGATGGGTGCTCCATTTCACCAACGAGGAGAAAAGTCAATTTATTACTTAAGACTTTTAATCATGGTATGATCCTTGGGTCACTCATAACTATTACAATTCAACTGGATCAATTGATATCAGAAGATCAAAGATCTAAGGGTGTGTTTTTTTTTTTTACTATGGATTGTTTGTCTCTTTGGAGAACACAAAGATTGGATGGATGGTCCTAAATATTTGCTTAATACTCAAAGAACTGGATGATTCATATTACTCATTGAGGTTCAACTATTAATGTGAAATTTTCTACCTTAATAGCTTAGTGAGAGCTTTCAACCGATTCTTGATGGCGGAATTTTTTTTGCTCTTGATAGAATTTTAAGTGGATGCTTTCAAAATACTTTTGTACTTGGAATATTAAATTATTTAGTTAAATCTCTGAACTCGTAGGGATTAGTCTAGCCCAAAGGGCTGTTTGGACTGAGACACCCTCCGTTATAAAATAAAAAATAAAAATAAATCAAAGTGACAGTACAAATCACCTAAATCATTCTTGATCATGAGGCATTTTTTCCCCTTTTTTTACTGTTATCACCGGCCATAGAAAGTGATTTGGAAGTGATGCTGCTGCATCCTTACAAGATGTAATCTTATAATCATTCTAGCCAATAGGATTGGCAAAAAGAAAGGGAAAATTGGATCCTCCAGCCTCCCTAATGCCTCCTGTGAGGGGACGTAGTGGAACTCACTATGGGACCCACCTATAAAAGATAAGAGCCGTGCAAAATGAACACCCTCTCCATTTACCGGTTATCTGCAAATTTTACCCCAAAGGAGTCCATCCCACTGTAAAATTGAGCAAATAATTAAGAATGTAAGTAAGACAATCTTATGCAATCTTATGCATCATGGTCTTATTCGTATCATCGTATGCTCAATCCTACAGGAGGGGTAAAATTTGAGAACATCCAATACCCTATGAGGCATTCTTTCCCTTCGATATTCTAGAAATGGACTTCACTGTGAGTTTCACTCCACAATACATTACAAGTGAAATGCCCAAACACAAATCCTTGAGCATTCATACTTGAAAAGGAAAGGAAAAAAAAAAATTTCACTTAGATCAAGCACTTATCCAGTGTAAATGGGTTGTGATGAGAAGATGCCTGTGATTTTGCAACCGTCTACCTATCTTAGATCTTGAGATTTAGACCCCTTGATGGGTTCGCTTTGCACACTGGGCCACACTTGTAGGACCTAGAGGAAGACTGGCTGTTCGTAACTGGGAAGCAGTAGCAAAGCCACTGGGGTAGACTGGGAGACGTCGGCGGAACTTGGAGAAATTGGGCAGACTTCAGAGTCCCACATCGTTTGAGAAGGAAAAGCATCACAGGAAGCAATGCAATAAAGGACGGAAGAAGACCAATCCCAATTCATACCTTTCTCGGCCTTTTGGCTAAGATCAAGTGTAGTATCTGTTCTTATCAGTTTAATATCTGATACGTGGCCCATTGGGTCACATGATATTAAATTAATTTTTCTTGGGGGAGGGCCCACCACAGTAGCTTGCTGCTGGGGTCCTCATGCGTCGCCTATGTGTTGCACTATTACATGGGCCTGGCGCACCCCTCCAAATCAGTTTCAAAATTATTTATAGGTTTTCACATACTTTTGGGCTAGCTGGCTAAACCGCCAGAATCAAACTAGCTAGGGAATTTTGAAGGGTCTGGGGTGGACAAGCATAGGTCGTTTCTTAAGTTGCAGTCCACTTTAGAATATTGGCTCACGTCCGATTTGGAAAGCCCGGCACAACTCGTAAGGACCTCAGGGCTTCAGCCCACCTTAAAACGTATCAGGAGTAAGGACTGGGCCAAGATAATAAATAGGACCAAATTTTAGACTGACCTAGCCTAAATACTAAAACCCAAACCTCCCAAAGTCGGCTAAGATTAAGTTGGGTCCCGGGCTTGTCCAGCCCATGAACACCCATAAAAGTTTCTTCTTTAACAAAAAAAGTGTAAGTACCCTAAATTTACCAACTCCATTATATACTCTTTGTTTTTTTTTTTTTTAGCATCGGTTATACTCATCACCTAACCCGAAAGATAGGTTATTGGTTTGATTTTTGGACCCAGTTTTAATTAGCTTCATGTCACGTGTTTTATACAAGTTATTATACCCATTTCGGCTGGTACAGATAACCTAGTCCAAATTGGGGTCTAGGTCGTGTAAGTAATTCATCTACATCGGAAGCAAGTAGACTACAATGATAATAAAAATATACGTCAATGAATCACCTAATGAAGGCCCATTTATTATACATCTCATTTGGGCAACTAGATATTCAAGATATTAAGTGCAATTCCACTTAGGGCACGTTTGGTAAACGATGAAGAATCCTCTATTTAGGAGATTCTCTCCATCTCCAGAGAATCAGGTATGATTCCTTGATAAGGAGTTTCATGTTTGGACTGTTATGCATTTTCTTTAAAAATTAATAATGTTTTGGCACATATCTCGAGATATAAGATGAATCAACGGCCGAAATTTGATCACCTTGCCGTGTCTGGCCTTCCCGAAATAATGAACGGTTCTGATCTTGATTGTAGACCCCACATAAACAAAAAAAAAAAATGGAAAGAACGGATTGTTTTGGCACCTGGTATGCATTTACTGTTAACAGTGATGACGTTTTAGCACATATCTCGAGATATAAGATGAATCAACGGATGAAATTTGGTGAGGTAGACGTGACTGACCTTTCCAAAATAATGAACGGTTCCGATCTTGATTGTGGACCCCACAGAAATCAAAAAAATACAAAAAACGGACTGTTTTGGCACCGATGTATATTAACCGTGAACAATAATGACTTTTGGCACATATCTCGAGATATATGATGAATCAATGGCTGAAATTTGGCCGGATTTGAGTTTTTAATTGTTACTAACGGTTTAGATATTGGTTATGGGATCTAAAAGGTATATTCCCAAAGCAAAAACTTATTAGGGCTACATTACCTCCACTATCCATCGTTGCTGTCCGTTACTGTCCAATTTTGTTTTTTTAAATCTCATTATCTAAAATGAATCAACGGCTGAAATTTTGGGACATAGCCGTTAGGGACCTTCTTAACACAATCATTGGTTCAGATCTTGATTGTGGGGCCCATAAAAACCAAAAAAATGCAAAAATTGATATGCCTGTATTACCGTCCAGATTTACTGTAGCTCCGCAAATCCATTGTTACGTTGATTTCTTTGATTCGATGGGGAGTGGTCCGACCTCTGAAATAATCAAAAGCGCAAAAGTCTGAGGTCCATCTTCTTCAAATCCATGCAAACCAAACAAAGGAAATTCACAATATAGTAGATTTTGGGCGGGGAATCCGACCCTAAGACCGTTGCTAAACGTGCCCTTAGATAATAATCTGAGAATCAAATTATTGAAAGCCCATTTACAGAATTTGATCCACTGTGGTTTCGCTGTAGACCCTTATTATTATGTTTATAATACGATATAATTATTTTTAGGGGAACACTAGAGGACACCCCGGCCATTTTGAAAAGCAAGAACGCCCCTTTTCTCGGACCGATAAAATAAGGAGATGATTTATGATAGATGTTGGGCTTTTTGGAAAAGATTATAACTTCTTTAAGACTCGCCAAAATCTAGCTCCTAGAATGACTCACTTGTTTCAAATTGTTCCCTTAAAAGGGGAAAACCAAATTATATGCACTATTTGATGGCCATCTCCAACAAATGAGAAATCTTAATATGAGGTGGTCCCATCACCAAAGTGACAACTACATAAAAAAAAAGAGAAGTTTAACATTTGGGCCCCACTTAGCATTCTTGTTGGTTTAGGTCTTTCATCAACAAATGATATATTTTAATGACTTAGGCCCACCATCAAACTGATGACTATAAAAAAAAAAAAAAAGAACTTTAACATTTGGGCCCCCCTTGAAAATGCTAATGTCAATTTAAATTTATTAGTGGGGCCCTCTTATGTAAATTGGATATAAACGTCCAAGAAATTGATCTCTCTTTCACAAATTCAATCTCTTATTTTATATATTTTGAGATCCTTGTTTTTATCCAATACAATCTCCTAAGAAGGTGAGTTAATAGTATTAAATAGTGCGGAATGATTTAAACAAGAAAGTATTCCGTCGATTAAATATTGTACACGGGCAAAAAAAACCCCTTTTATAAGGGGGCGTTTTTGAAAATTTCCCTTATTTTTAAAGTACCATTTTAATCCAACTTACCTATTTGGCATTATTGATTAATTACAATTACATTGTTCATCATATAATTAATTTACATTTGTCCAGCATTTTCAAAAACTATTAAAAAAAAAAAAGCTTATTTTGCACAATAAACATATTCCAACCTCTCTCCATTAGAATGGTTTCTATAGAATAAAAAAAATATTAGTTCATTTTTCAGATTTTTGTAAGAGGAAAACAGCCGCATTAAATATAAAATTATAAATGCGGTGGAAAAATATTTTCACTTTAAATTTTATTTAAAAAAAAAAAAAATTACCCACAAACGTGCCCTTATTGGCCTCCGCCTGTTGACCCGTTGACCCTCCAAAGCCTGCGTAATACACGCCTACGGCGCATGATAGAACGTAGCGGCGTAGCGCAACACACGTGGAAGGGCCCACGCGACCTTATCGGGATTCCGCTTCCGCGACTATAAATTTCCGACACCCGCTACAATGTTCCAGAAAAAAGGATCGAAGGAGGGACAAAAATCTCCGACTTTCGAAGAAATTCCGATTCTCGCGGTATGAATGTTCCTAATCTTTCTTGATCTTCTTGTGTTTTCATCTACTCGTGTAACCCTAACAATGTGTTCTTCAAGATTCGTTCGTTCTTAATTTCTTTTCCTATTTGATGGATGGATTCATGTAGATCCGATCCGCTTCGCTCCTTTCTTGATAGATCTCAGCTGTCTTGCGTATTGATCGAGTGAAATAGGTTTTGGAGGTAGATTCGTTAAGCGATTTGATGATTCGTGGGTAGTTTTGCATTAGATCGAAGCGATTTTCAGCTTGGTAAGGAATTTCAGTTGTTTTGGATTCGGTTTGAACGAATTAGGGTTTAAAACGTGGAATGATTGATAGATATGAAGGTTTCCTTCTGATTTTACATTAGATTCAGATGGTTTAAGGATTTGTTTGTATTTGAAGGTTTTCGGCTGTTTGTTTTTGTTTGATGAAAGTGAATAGGGGGCTGAAGTTGGAACTACTAAAAGATAAGGAAGTTATGGTATTTGTGTTCTGCATTGAAACAATTTGTGTTTTAATTGGATAGCATCTGAGGCAATTCGGGTTGTTTTTGTGTTAGATTCATGCGGATTGTGGCTTTGATGGTAAGGTTTTTGAACAATATGAAAATATTGTATTAGTTCTGCCTTACATTAAAGTAACTTTTTGAGGGTACAATCTTCAATATCCAAGGAATTTCGGTCGCTTCTTTGTCTGGTTGGAATCAGTGGCGGATCCAGGAATTTTATTTGGGTGGGGCTAAACTTTGCTCGACTTTTCTAGACTTTTTTTACACTAACAATAGAAAAGGAGAAAATGTATTATGTTTAAATAGAGATAAAATTCCCACCATGCCCATGCTCAAATCTCCTGCCCAATTGAAGTGTCATCCCACTGCTTCTCCCAAGTTCGGGTTATCATCGTCAAAACTTCCTAAAATAACATGTTCTTTAATCCTGGTATTTGTATAACTTGAAACAGTGATTTGGGTGAGCATCCAATTATCCAATTTCGGTACCCAAAGAGGTTCCCTCTGGATCTAAGGAACTTGGTTGTCCTGCACATACTTTAGCTTTAAAAATAATTTTCTATAGTTGGTCATGAGCTCATGGCAAATAAGAAAAAGTGCCACTTAAATGTAACTCAAGCTATCCAAACATATGAACTCTAAGACCTAATTTAGGTATGAAATAAAGATGAAAGCATGCCCAAGGGTGATTTGATCATCTTCGAATTTGTATATATGTTCAGATTTGGTGATTTAGGGCTTAGAGTTTGGATTAGGATTTGGAAATTTAGGGTTTGAAATTAGGATTTGGAGATTAAGGATTCAGATTTAGGTATAGAGTGATTGCGATTATATTACATCAGGGGAGGCAGGGAGACCTCGGTAGAATAAGATGTCATAGCAAAAGATTAGTGTTTTCAATTATGTGACATGGGGCGATCGTCAAATTTAGACCTGGGGCGAGTATTTATTAAATATATGTAGGGCATGGTCCGGCCCATTTAAATCTATAAGCAATCTCAAGATCTACCTGGGGCGGTGGCCCCAGGTCATAACTACATAAGTCCGCCTCTGGTTGGAATGCATTGTTCCTTTTGTACTTATGTGCTAGATTGAAGCAGTTTGGATCTCTTATTGGATATTTGCAGTTTCTTAGGAATTTCAACTTGTCTCTAGGATAGAGTCCTGTGTGGTTTTGAAGCCTGAAGGTATTAGTTGTTGAGATGTTTGAAAATATTGTAGCAAGTACTAAAGCAAACTTTTGGGGTACAATTTCAGCATTTGAGGAATCTCAAGTTTGTTTGATGGACTGAATTGCTTCCCAAAATGGTAGGATCTAACAATCAATTGAGATTTTCTTGTATAATTCATCATATTTGATAAATTCCAGAGATTTTGCATTTGATTTAGTACTGAAGGTTAAAATCTCTGAGTTATAACTGTAATGATATAGAGTTGGAGTGAGCCTCCTTCCCCTCTCCTTTCTATCCTTTGAGCCTCTCCCACCCAATTCTGCCAGTTTACCCGCTATCCCAAGACCAAATAAAGGAGGACTCCCCCAATTTCACCGCCGGAGTAAAACATGTCACATCCAGTGATCCACAACATGAACTATGAGACATTGTTCCGTGATCATAGTTGGACGTTCCCCGCCATAAACGATGCAGTGTAATTAGGGATGGAAACGGGTCGGTTCCGTGGACCCGGACCCGTCTCGGGACTGGTTTCTTGGTTATGGACTCGAAACTGTTAAGGAGAAGGTGAAACTGGACCCGAAACCAGAACCATATATGGGGTGGTTATGGGTCTGGGTCTGGGTCTAGGTAGAGAATGATATGGGGGGAAATCTAATTTTAAGGAGGGATTATTTAGGTAATGTGTCGGGTTCTGGGTTTAAACCAATGTGGAACTGGAACTGGACCGATTTAAGTCATGGGTCCAAGAAAAGGACTTGGACCCGTTTCGGGACCGGTTTCTTGGTTATAGACCTGGAACTATTAAGGAAAAGTTGTACCCGGAATCAAAACCATATATGGGGTGGGTCTGGGTCCGGGTCTAGGTAGAGAATGGTATGGGAAAAAAAATCTAATTTTATGGAGGGATTTTTGAGGTAATGTGTCGGGTCCATGGGTTCAAACCAATGTGGAACTGGAACTGGACCTGTTTAAGTCACGGGTCCACAAAAAGGACTAGCACCCATTTACTTAGCGGACCTAAATAAGGACACAAACTCGGTTTTTAATGGGCTGGGTTGGAATCTCTGGGTAATCAAAGAATCAGGGACCCATTTACATCCTTAAGTGTAATGGCACTTGACCTCAACATAGTTGGTTCAAGGCTTTGATGATGATGAATCCCTCCCTTAAAAGCTAGAAGTTATAAGGATGAAATGTTTTTATTGGCTCGTATCCAGAGTTCACTAAATGTTATATGTTTGATAGAAGTGGATTAGCACTAGAAGGCCGAAAACTGTGCGCATGCAAATTTATTAGCACCTAGATTGAAGCATTTCGGACTATTATTGGGAATTTAGTTATCAGTGTTTAAGAAAGTGCGGTTGTTCTCATTTTGATTTGTATGCATCATGCTTTTGAAGGTAGATACATTCTTTTGCTTCAGATTGGTTTTTTTTTTTTTTTTTTTTTTTGGGAGGAAGTATGTTTAGTGATTCAAAGAATTTGCTACAGTTCCTGTTAACTGAGAAAATTGTAGTTTTCCCTGGATGTTTTTTTGGGGGTACATGGGTTAAAGATTGAAGCCTGAGAAAATTGTATTTTTCCCTGTTCTTTTTTTTTTTTTTTTTTTTTTTTTTTTAAGATTGAAGAAATTGACATTTTCCCTTTTTGTAGATTAAAGAAATCTTTATATCTAATCTTTTGACTTGGTTCTATGAGATATTGAGATTTATAGTTGCTTGGCAGAATCATTTTAAGTAATTTGAAGATTTTTGTACTGCTGTAGCAGACTGAGGAAGCTTGGCTCTTTGATTTTCTAGAAAAAGATTATGATCGTTTATTGAAATTAAGTTTTCTATTTGTCTTTTTATAGTAAAGCAGTTGGGTATTTTCATTTGTGTCAACCCGGGATATCTACGAAATTATTGTCGTTGATGATGACAATGTCTACTTCTTCATTGCTATTTATTATTATTTTTTTTTTGGAAGTTTAAATTGGTTATTTGAAGTATATGCTACTAGTTTTCAGATAGACTGAAAAAAGCAGGGTTTTAAATTAACAATGGTGCTGATTCTCTATCTCTCTCATGTTGATGATGTTTTCATTTTTTTTTGGTTAAATTATGCCTGCTTTATGTTGGTAAATTTTTGAGGAACTATGTCCACTTTGAGTTGTTAGAAAATTTATCTTTGGAACATTTGGATTCACTGGATTGTCTAATTTCCTGTGGTTCAAGTTTGATTGAGGTAGCATTGGTTTTTTGCAGATATTCCTGAATTGCTGGGAGACCTTGGCATTTTCCAGTTGGATTGGAGCATTTAGAGATTTACCTATTTTGACAAAGAATATTGATATTCTTTGTTGACTTTTAATATTTATAGCTCTGACAACAGAAGATTCTAGTTCAAATCTTGATATTTGTTACCTCTGGTTACTACTGAAGCAAATAAGATCAGTTATTAACTTTGAATTGTTGATTCATTTTGAAATCCTTCGGCAATTCTTTATCACAAGAAAGTTTTTGCTAGTCCGGTTAGGGCTGGCTTCAGTAATTACACAACGGCCCTAAGTAAAGAAACTCGCATCAATATTAGAAGGAGAAGAGAATGGCTGCAAGGTTTCCCTAAGTTTTTGCTTGCTTCCCCTTCTTTTCACGGTGGTCGGGGTGCCCTACCTTCAGCTGGTGGGCATCCAGCAGATCTGACGTTCCTTGCTGGTGGGGGTTGCTGAATACGATACAAGACTTGAAATTTTAGGATTTACTGTGTTCTTCGAAATTTTGAAAAATGGTTTCGGTCAAGCAGTTTGATGATGACTACTGTTTACTAAAGCAGAACTCTGGTTCTGAGCTGTCAAAGTGCTCTGGAGTTCCTTGGAGAGGTTGGTTCTTCTTCTTCCTTCTTTTTCTTTCTTTCCAAGAGAGGGGCAGGAGTGATTCTTTTGGTTTCTATATTGTTCCCATTATCCCACTCCACTTGGTCTTTGTTTAATCCTTTATACAATATACATTCAATCTCATTTTTTACTTTAAATATATGGATATTTCCAATTTTTCGAGAAAATTGAGAATTTCTTTTACCATTATTGTGGACCTTTTGATGTGATGATGCCATCTTAAAGTAGCAAGAGGCTTGCGCCTGATAGTGTGGTTGCTTCTCTGATTATCTGTAATAATGGTTTATGTTTCATGTACATGGTTCGAATATTTGTGAAACTTGTTAGGTATTGGGAATGGGATTCCTTTGTATTGCTTGGGTACTCAACCTGTCAGAGGAAATGATGCCTATAGAGCATCCTCATGCCATGCTGAAGAGGAGCAAAGTTTACTGGATTCTCTTCTTCTTGCTCAGGTATACTTGTATGAATGTTTTCAATGTGTTATCCAATCTCACATACAGCCTTTAATGATTGTAACTTTTTAGTGGGAAGATCGTGCATGGAAGGGTCCGCTCAAATATGACGTGACTAATTGCGAGATGAAGGTACATATATATCAAGTACTTGTTCTCTCTATGATTGTGATAGCTGTTTCCATTTGTTTTCACTTGAGCACGAGGAGTTTAAAGGTTGACATGACCTTGCAGTTCATCAGTGGAAGTAGAAAGCTTATTGCTCAGTTGAATGAGGAATGGAATTCAAACTATTTCCCAGAACTTGCAGAGTACAATGTTCTCCGGTCATTTGACCATTTCAAGTTCAACTGCATGAAAACCTTCAGGGAGGAGCTACTTTTCTGTGTTGCACGAGGGGAAAAGGCAAAGTCTGAGCTTATTACGTCAACCATTCTTCCTAATGATGCCAATTTAGTCATTCTAAATGTGAGTTTCATTCAAGATAAATCTTGACCTTTTCTAACAGCTCTGAAGATTCTTCTGCTCACAGGTGGTTAATTCTCTTGTTTTTACAGGCAAATCCTGTTGAATACGGTCATGTCTTCATTGTACCCATTAATTTTTATAATCCGCCACAGTTTCTGGATTTGAGATCACTAGAACTGGCTGCACAGTTTGCTATTGATATAAATAACTGTTCTTTCCGTGTCTTCTATGACTATCATGCATCATTGAGAGTAAATTCTTCATATTTTCAGGTATATAACTATTCAACTATGATTTCTTCAGTGTTTTTATTTTCATTTTTTTCTGTTTTTTTTTTTTTTTCCTCCCACAATGTCATAATGTTACTTCAAACTTGTGTGCAATGGGGCTTTTTTCTTTTCTTTTTTTTTTTTTTTGGGGGGGGGGGGGCGCGGGTGGTTGGGATGGAATACATATGACAAGCTATGAACAATGGTTGAAGAGCCTAACACAACTAGGTTAAGAGCCCATTTTCCTCATTGACTTCCTATGAGTTCATAGTATAGTGGGTTAAAAAAGGAACATTTAAAGAAGTGAGGGGTTAAGGGTGTTAGTCAGAGATGTAGATGGGACCCTTGTGATCGCTGGGTAATCCTTACTATAGGGAAACTATTGATGGTCATTTGTGGATCGTTTTCATCTTTACTTTTTCAATTTTAGCCCCTTTGATAGGAAGCCATGATGCCCGGATACGGCATGAAGGGACACACCATGGACATGGCATGGACACATATTTTACATATAAAAAGTGAAGCACTGGATGTGATATGACATACGATAAGTTGACCATTTTGAAGTATCCATCCATCATAAATAGGTTGCCTAGAATTCCTAGGAATTCAATACCAAGCAAACAAATAGGCACTGAAAGTTTATTGGGCATTCATTTTAGTATCTCATGGAGTCATTTATAATCCAGGCCTGTATATGGGTCTTTAGGCGACTCTCAATCATGTGGTTCAAGCGTAGCAGCTGCATTATAGGCCGCTACAGTCTAAAACCTAGTAGAACCAAGCGGTTTTGGTTTTGAACATTGTTTTTCCTATTTCTTTTCCTCAATAGCCTTTCCTAAAGTTCTCTCTACCATTATTGGTTTCAAATCACTAAAAAAAAAGCATAAGATTGACTGTTATACAAGATTCAAGATTTTTTTGACCGCTTAAAAAATTCACAGCGGTTTTGGTTTTGAACATTGTTTTCCCTATTTCTTTTCCTCAATAGCCTTTCCTATAGTTCTCTCTACCGTTATATGGTTTCAAATCACTAAATAAAGCATAAGATTGACTCTTATACAAGATTCAAGATTTTTTTGATCGCTTAAAAAATTCACACTACTACACTGCTACGTATTGCCCGCTATGTAGAGTTTTGGCCACTGGCCGCAACCACTTTTTTGATCCTTGCTCTCAATAATCTTGCACGGGAGGACTAATGCCTCGGTCCATATATATATGTATGTATGTATGTATATATATATGTATAGGGAGAAGCTCCTATGAGAGATAAAGAGGGGGCCCTCACATCCATATCCAATGCCAGTAAATTAAATGTAAGGGCCCCACCATCTCTCTCATAGTAAGGTGAGAGATGCTCTCATAGGAGCATCTCCATATATATATATATATATTACTAGCCCAATAACCCGTGCTCAGCACGGTATCTCCACTGTAAAATAAATAATCAAATATTAAAACATAGTTTCCTCTTTCCATAGGGCAAGTTGCATAAAACAGAAATAGAGAAATTGGAGCAAAAATGGAATATAGTTACATAAAGGAACAACTAAAACATGAGTGGTTTGATGAAAAAAATGAACGGGATAGTTGCATGAGTAGTGGAGAGAGAATGTAGAAGCATAACTGTTGGTCAAAATTAAAACTCAGTCAAAATTAAATTCAAAAGCCTTTAGCTTAATATAGTATAATTGGTTGCCAAAAAATTTATTAGAGAGGAAAAGTTGATTACAAGGACAACAAAGCAGCCAAAAAACAGATTGGTAGCTTAATATAGTATAATTGGTAGCCAAAAATTTTATTAAAGAGGAAAAGTGGATTACAAGGACAACAAAGCAGCCAAAAAACAGATTGGCACCAATGGCATAATAGCATTATACCAAACAAAAAAGAAGCCAAATTACAAAAAGCATGAGACAAAGGGGTTGGTCCTATACATTTGACAGGAAAAAAATTGCTATAGCTATAAATAAAATAGGGTCACTACAGAAATAAAGATATATCATGGTGACCTCTATATTTTGTATTTTCTGTACAGAATGAAATTAATGTTTGTTTTCAAGACAACGATCATTTGATGTTATCTATCTTTTCTTTTTTGATCTTGTTAAGGCCTGCTACTTTGCAAATCCTTTGCCTGTAGAGCTTGTCCCCGTTGTGCCTGTTATTGGGAATTGGCAGGAAAGAGGGATACACATATTTGAGGTTTCTGATTACCCTGTAAAGACCCTCATGTTCAAGGGAAAAGATAATTTTAAGATGTTGGTTGCCCTGGTATCAGAGATATGCTCCTCTCTACAAGACCAGCAAATTCCATTTAATCTCCTTATATCCGAGTGCAGCACAAAGATTTTCTTGTTTCCTCAGGTAATTTACTTGTCTTATTGGATAAAGGAAATTGAGGGGATTTTTTTTGTTCTCTCTTTTTCACTTGAAGCCTTTTTGGGAGTGAATGTTCTTGGAATCTACTAATGCTGCTAGCATTAAGAATGACAAAAGCCATTAATGCTGGAATTTGAAGGACATGTACAGCTCATATTGGAATTCTTTGTTGGCAGTGTTCATCAAATACATCGCTTCAAGAATGGGCCCACTTGTTAGGTCCCACCATACCCATCTCTATGGGTTGGGTCCAACCACTCATTGGTAGGCTTCATCGTGCACATTTATTCATAGGTGGAGCCCCTTGTAGAGGACGTGAACATTGCCATGAGTGGGCCTAGAGATTACGCGCATTGTATGTTGGGGATGCACACATGGTTGGACCCCACCATGCACGCCACTTCGGGTGTGAGGGCACGTCTTTGGAGAGTGCCATTTGAATAACTGATAATGGTGCACGTTTCTGGTTGGCCCCGATAATGCATGTGTTCGTTGGAGTGCCATTTGAGTCCTAAAATTTTCCAGATTTCCTAGGATTTGTCCACCACTGAGAAGATAACAATGAGAACTCTTGAATTATAATGTTGACGGATCTTCATTCATAAATGACTGAAGTTCAGGGGTGCAGAGATTGCATTCTTCGAAACCAACACTTGATGTATATGTTCACGTTGCTTCTGTGTGGCGTGTCTTCTTTGCATTGTGTTGCACGGGTCTTGCGTAGTCTGGGAGCAATGATTTTGTTATTTGTACACTGATTGTGGTTTGGATGAATTCAGGTGCGTGCATCATCTGCAGATGCGTGTAACCTTTCTGCTTGGGAGTGTGGTGGGCACTTTGTCTTTAGAGCGAGGCAAGATTTTGACCTGGCCAGTGAGGAGTCTCTTGTGAAGCGTTTGGCTGCCATTTCACTAGATTCTGAAGGCTTCCAAGC
The DNA here is from genome assembly GCA_003546025.1 of Camphora micrantha. Classification (NCBI taxonomy): domain Eukaryota; kingdom Viridiplantae; phylum Streptophyta; class Magnoliopsida; order Laurales; family Lauraceae; genus Camphora; species Camphora micrantha. Next base: position 51,823,230 of record QPKB01000005.1, on the reverse strand, counting down.
AGTGAAGCAGATGTCTTGCAGCATTGCAAGCGAGCTTTCTTCATAGTTGGAGAAGGGCTTTATATTCATGCACATACAATGTGGATCAAATTTAATCAGGCCTGTCCCATATTTGTCAGCTGTGTTCCCCCTCCCCCCCCCCCCCCCCCCCCCCCCTTTTTTTTTTTTTTTTAATCTTTGGCTAGATTGGAATACTGTGTTTCTTTTACTGTTCGTGTTTCTCAGACTAACTTTCCTGTGCAGTGTGAGCACCACAAAATCTATTTTGTGTTAATACTATACTATCATCTATCAATATCATTGCAGTAAATCTAAATTGGTGCCAACAATGATGCCATCAGATGTTTGGAACTGGTGGCATGTTCCATCAAAAAGATGCACTGATTGATGGTTGCGGCAAGACGGATCAGGCTCCCATTTTAGTCGGTTGAAAGGGATGGCCCTAGTTGTAAAAAGGTGTCGTCTTTGTAGCTAGAAGAATCTGAAGAAGAAATCTATCTTCTTTTAATTGCTTGAGAAACTAATTAAAAGAATATAGATTTGTTCTTCAGACTCTTCTAAGCTTCAAAGTTTTGTAACAATACTTCTAGATGAAGCACATGCACTCTAGTGACATATCCTCTGAGTTAATAGGAATGGCTCACATTGAAAGATTGAACACATGATTGATAACATGGCTAGGCACTGATTTGGCATCCCTGCAGATGCAGTGTTAAATCACATTTCTATCGTGTGCTATATAGCATATGGCGGGACCCACTCCTATGGAGAAAATCCAGTGTTTGAAATCTTACATATGTATTGGCCAGGTGAACCGCATTGGCACATATTGGAACAGTCGTTGATACACGTGTGTCGCGGGTCAATACATATATACTTAATTGCCATCTCCTGAAAATAAATGCCTCTAATTTTTTTTAGAAAAAAAATTCCTCTATTTTGGATACATCTGGTTCCTAATCCTCCTCCTCTCTCTCTCTCTCTCTCTCTCTCTCTCTCTCTCTTCTCGTCTCTATAAGATTTTAGTTTACATATTACTAATTTGTATAGTCATTTTTAGGAATGTCACGCTCGTTCCAATTACTTAGCCTTTGGGGCTCGCTTTGGAGAATGACAATCGTCAGATTATAGGTTTTGAGGGTCTCCTCCCAAGACTTATTTATCTCCGTATAAAAATGAAAACCATTCGATCATATAGAATTCACAGTTTTAGGGCCTTAAATGTTTTTCATATACTACATATTAGATAAAGTGGAACGTGTGTCATGTTTGCATCGTCAATCCAAGGCCCTAAAAGGCAGAAAATTGAGTGCCAAATGAATGCCCATGGTGAAAGAGGGAGTTTAGATTCACCAAAAAGTGGGCAGCCTTATAATATTATCATTTACATTGCACATTTTCTATTAAATATTTTCATCAGGAATATGGTTTTCTTATTTCTATTTCTTAACTAAATATTTTATTAATTGAGCTCTTTTTCATCCTCTTCTTCTCTTTGAAACTCCGAAATCTCAAATGATTATTTTCATTTAAGACTATTCGGTTTTTATCTTACTCTACCCCTTTTTGCATTATATGCAGGCTGTGCATCATTCGGGTGTAACAAAACTAATGCGAGGCTAAAAATGGAATTAAAACTCATCAGTTAATTAAATTCATAACCATTCAGAATTAAAGTCGTTTTGAAGGAGATCTCATTCTCACCTCCCAAATAGACATCTCCACTTTGAGACCACTCCTCGGGCGTATAAATTGGACTGCAGATTAAACCACCAGTGACTCAGAAGCATAACATGATATTAATGTGATTATAATAGCAGTAATAGTAATAGTAGCATCAACAATAACAATAGGGATGAATATGGGTCAGACTAAAAGGGCAGGCCCCCAACCTTCTCTTGTCTGGTCGAGCCCAACCTTCTATTCTCTTTAACCCTAGTCAAGGGGGTTGAGACTAAGAGAGCCCATATAAAGTGGGAAAAGAAGCCCATATAAGTGGAAAAAAAAAAAAGCCTACAAAGTGAGAAGATTAACATATCTAGGGATCAAGTGACAAATGAAATTACCAACCAACTCAGCAACTCCTAGTTGTTGCCCAACTCGCTCCTATTAAAGGTGCTTTGGTGATAATGAGTTTGTTGGATTTGAAGTGGTTATGGAGATTTCAGTTTTTTGACCCAAGTCGGATAAGAATTTTGGTTTGATTGGCTTAACTGGCCGTGTGCTGTTTCTTTCTAAAAAAATAAACCACTCTTAAGCTTAAATCCGACCCGGGCACTCATTATGGTGCGGGCTTAATACCGGACCACAAAAACCCGTCATCGGTCAGGTCATGGGCCAAGAGACCCGACTAAAGAAAATAAAACTTACCTGTACCCATCGACATTGGCTCCATATTTATCTACAAATTGATACACACCCTTCCCCTGCATCCAAACTCAAATAATAATATTAAGGAAAAGCACTAGACCCAAGAGTCTATAGTAAAAATTGTTAAGGTACCCATATGTATGTATTTGAAATGGGGAAAATAAGAGAGAAACCTTGGCCCTCCTTCCTGATGCATCCAAACCATCCTTCAAAATCAATCCTCCACCAGGTCCTACATATATTTCAGTTTCTTATAACATTTTTGTTCCTTAAATACAAGAGAAAACAAACATCATAGATGGGTTGTCTTGTCCCATTTGTTTCTTTGTATATTAATGAAGTCATAACAAAGCATGCATTCCTGAATGAATAGCTACATGCATGCCTACATTACAGGTGCTGGACTCAAGTATAGTTGGGACTGATAACTAAATGGTTTAAACTTGGACAAGTTTGAACAAGACCATGTAAAGGCCTTTTTCATGTGTGTGTGTAGAGAGAAATTTTGAGATTGAAAGAATATCACAGACCATAAGGTGAAGCAGTTTTGATCTTCTTGCCACTACCAGCCTGGACTTCCAAGGAAAAAGGTGGCCTTGAAAGAGAAGGGAGGTTTTTTATGGCTGTTCTCTCAATGAAAGGGGAAGGTTTTAGAGACATGGAAGACACAAGTGCAGCTGCCATTACTGCTACTGTCCTGCTCTCTGTCTCTGTCTCTGTATCTGTGTGTGTGTGTCATACACAACCCCATTGGAGAGGAAATAATAAATGAAGCATTAGTGTAGACATGGTGTCGTGGCACTATCCTTGTGGCTGGATCTTGATACGGTGGATAGACATTATCCAAGCATTTGTAAGAAGGCAAAAGAGAACTCACTGTTTTCTGAGATTGATGTGCCCCCTGATGGAAGCTTCTTGAATTTCTCGGACTTTCCTTGTGAAGCATTATTTAGTGGTTGGGACTGTTCATCCAGTGGGCCACTTGTAGGATTGTGGCTGATACAAGAACCATCCCCACCATCGTCAAAGCTTTGTCTTAAAATAATTTCATTATTTATATATCAGCAGAAAATCAAAGATATCATAGAAAACTAAACAATAATTGTTATTGTTGTTGCCGTATCTTTTTATTTTACTTTTTTGGGTTAGGTTGGGCTACTGGTATGGGAGTGATTACTTTTAACTTACGGGGGAATCGATCTCTAGATTTTCACTGAATACTACGGCACCAAAACCACTCAACCATGAAGGAGTTGTCGGTTGTCTAAACGTTGGTTACATTCTTGCATGCGGATATCCTCATTGTCACTATGATGCCCAAAATTACGTACGAGGGGTGTCTTTGTAGAAGTGAATTGCATAAAAGATTCCATACTCATATATATTATAATGAATTGTAGGTTTGTACACATCTATCATGACTGAATGGTGTTAGCACCTTAGTTCCACAACCATATCCAATGATTGGTCTCTAAGTTCTCAAGTGAAAGCATCACTCCAATATCAATTGTCTAACTTGACCAAAAAAAAAAAATTTTGTTTATAGGCCTCATATGTAGGGTATCACACCAAAATTTATAAAAGAGTTTAGTTATGAAATTAAAAATAAGTAAATCAATTATGTGAACATGATAGGTATTTAAAATTTAATAGTCAGTATGTGCGAACAAATTGGATTAATCAAAAGTGGACTGCTTTTATAGAAACCAACGAACACCAAATAAATCATAAATCCTAAACCTTAAATATAAGACCAAGGGCTAGGATAATTTGATGGAATAAACTAGATATTTTGTATTCTCCTAATTCACACGTTCACGCCTCACTTGGTTGTCATACATTCGGGAGCACGTCGATTGTTTTAACTGATACGGCCAAGGTAGTGTACTTCCTCATTTCATGTCCATATTGCACCCAAACCTACGAGAACTCGCTTCTAAACCTGAACCTGAATTGGGTCCGGGTTACAGAACCTGTACCTGAATTTATAGAGAGGATCATAATATGGACTAGGATTGAATAAGTGCCTAGATCTAGGGTTAATTATTTATATACTAATATAGTATCCGTTTGGCACCTTACTAGAATAATATAAGTCAAGTAAAGCCTTCATTTTTCAGACAAAGGATCTTATCAATAGCACTTTAATTCAAAATTCCCTCCATCTTAATAAAAAAAAAAAAAAAAAACCACTCACTTCTCTACTAAAAGATAAAAAAGCTCAACATTTCTATATAGAAAGTCAAAAAGATTCCATGCCAAACAACTAAAAATAAAATACCAGCATAACCCAATTAAATTTTATTCTCTCGTGATTTGATGCTTTACTACACTTTATTTTGTATGTGAAATTATCAAATGGGCACGCTTATTACACACCTTTACTATGTAACATATGATTATGGCATCAAGAATTAGGATAGATGAAATCCAAATTGGGTTCATGCTATGGATCCATACCTAAATTAAAATTGTAAGAGTCCAAACATGAGACTCAATTTTAATTCAACTTTTTAAAACAGAGAGAGAGAGAGAGAGAGAGAGAAGGGACAAGGGGTAGGCCTTTTAATGGTAAATAATTTTAGAATCTACTTAAAAGCAAGAAATAATTATAGGTTAATTACCCATAAAAAATTTAAATGAAATCTTGTTAGCAACCTCGTATCTCAACCAGCTGTTTAGGGTTTGACCCTTGGACATGCTTCCCTTTTCCACTTGTGTGGGCTCCTTACTCACTTGTGTCTGCATTTTTCCTACGTGAATGGGCTCTCTTCCTAATTGTGTAGGCTATCTCCCTGCGTGTGTGTGGGTGCTATCTTGGGTCTCAAGCGAGCCCCTAAGCTGGGAAAAAAAAAAAAAAGAAAGAAGAAAAAGTAAGACTTAAATGAGTTATACCTTATTATATATCCTACCTAAAAGCCTTGAAATGAATCATCAACCAATATAAGATAACAGTATTTATCCTATATAAAGCCATAAAGATAAAGAGTACTCTTAATCCTACCTTATAAAGTCCTGAATGATAAAAATACAAGAGGACAAATATCCCATATGCTAGACCTTCACTGAACGAGTCGACAAGTCCCCCTTTGTATTCATCTCGTGAAACCAGGGCACCCACAAAATTCCATTTAGATCTTAATCAAAAGCAAGCAGTAGAAAGCTTTGCAGCAAAAGTTGCAGACTCTCTCTAAAAACACTTTAAAACCTCGTTGGCAATGGCAATGGCAAAGATAGGGGAGAAAAAGGTGTACAGTGCGCTTTAGTGCTGATCACTCCATGCTTTCCAAATTCCAAAGTGTGAGTTTTGAGTCCCACCATTCATCTTTCCTGGCCCACCTACCACATACGTTTTCTCAAAAAGAAGTGGCCCACGGGTAAGTGTACCTTGAATGTGGACACCTATCCATAGGCCAGTATGCCAACCTGGGGTGGTTGTATAATATATTTTTGACCTGTGGTTGGCATGCATGTGAATCTACAGCTTCTTTGGTTCTGGCATCTTATAAAGGTGGCCCATTTTTAGAGATTCAGATTGATTTTCTTTTATTGGTACAACATTTGATTTGGAATACTTTTAGTGGGACCCACTGTCGCATGCTGAAGCTGGGCCTATTCGGCATCATTATGACAACGTTTTGTTTCACTTTAAAAATGAATGAAGAAAAACTTGTTTAGTAAGAATTTTATCTCCCTTTCTGCACATCTATAAAATCTATTCCTTTCTATTTCAATCTTTAAATTTCTTCTCTCACTAAAATACCTTTTTTTTATATCCCACCACCCCAATCCTAGGGGAGGTCATGGCTACCCGCAGCCCCAAGCCTCCCCCTAGTTCCGCACTTAGTCACAATTTTGGGTTCTCAAAACTTACAAATCAAATAGAGAATTTTGGAGAGATAGCTACGGATGTGATGTGTTGTGAGAAATTTTAGAATCCTCATCAGAAACTGTTGCCAATCCAATTTCCAATGCCCCTGTGCAAAACAAATAGTGGGACTAAAAAAGAGATAATGGTCATGACAGAAACAATAGTTGCAAGTTTGCAACTTACAAATCAAGTTAACAAGCACATGAAACTTTATTTAAGCATAAAACAGTTTGTTTTGCACTGAGCTTACCAAGAACCAATCAGGTTCTTAAAAGGTCAACTGATTCTCGATCAGTGTCACAAATTTTTTTTTTTGAAAGCGGTAACAAAGATTTCATTAAAAGGAGGAGAAGAGTACATCAAATTTAAAAAAAAAAAAGAGTTGGAAGGTGCAAGAGAGAAGCACCAGCCACAACTCCAAATATTAATGTATTTCGAGAGAGGATCAGTGTCACAAATATTAATGTAATTCGAAAAGTACTTACATAAAAACATTGAGAAATAGATTAAAAAGTGTTTTCCCCATTCCTACATTTTTCCAAGATGATTTCTTTGTAGAAGGATTGGGTTTTGAATTAGGCCGTCAATAGGTCTCGATCCAGCCCAAACCTTGGTCCGTTTAGGCGGGCCTGGACATGCATCCGAATCTGACAGGCTGGAATCAAAACCATGTTTACCGTTCGAAACCCTTAACGAGCTGGATCCACACGTAGGGTCTAAGCCCAATAGACTGTTAGCCTGCATCTAAATTATGTATAATACAAATATAACATACATATTTAGACAAAATGATCCAACATGCAATACATCATAAAAAAGGGACAGCCTATGATTTTCTCAGAAATCTTTATAAATTTGTGCACAGGCTTCAAATGTACTCACGATCTTGCACTTGGCAAACCGGGCCTAGACGGAGTGAATCAAAATTCAAATCCAGCACCTTCAAGCAGTCAGTTTTGAACAATTATGCAGTTATACCATTTCCTTCTCTCTCTCTGTCTAAAGGAAAGCTGGATAAACTCCCGTATAGCCCCAGCTGTATCTTCCTTTAATAAACGAAAGTGCGTTGTGTTTTTGTTTAAATAATTATAGATCGACAAATGAAAGACATGGGGGGTGGTTAAAGCTCTTCTAAAAGCTTTAGGGACCTTCTTACGCATGTACACTAAACCTCATCATTTGTTGAAGAATCAGTGAAGCATTATTGAACCATGAAAGAAGAAAGTCTTTACCTTGTTCATGTTGCGGACTTTATTACTAAAGTTTCTGTCTTTTTCCTTTCAATAGTTCTTCCTCCTTTAAACAAACCTAATCAGATATTATTGAATTCAATTTATGATATGACACTCATAAAGTGGGATCGCACTTAAAGTTCTTTAGCCTAGTTGCTTTCATCAAAGGGCAAGCCCGAGATACACTTCTATTCACATTTCTTAAATGTTCCTTCATCCATGAAATGGATTCAACACATTAGTACTATTTTGACCTTTTCCAACTAGTCAATTTAACTTACATGTGCCTATCATTCTTTAATTCAATCTGCCGATCGATCATATGCCTAGTTAAATTTATATATATATATCTCTCTCTCTCTCTCTCTCTCATATTATAAATGTTCTCACGAGATCTCTCTCCACACATTTATTATAATGTTCTCACCAGATAGTGAGATAAGTCAGATGAGTTCACGTGGCTCACTTGGATGAGTGCAAACAATGAAGGACATGAGGGATTAAAAAATTCAAATGAGGATTGGGGTAGGTACAAAAAACAACCCCCTTTTTATATGTTCTGCTATATAAAATGGTTTTTTTTTTCTTAACTGTTGCAAAAATTTGTAAATATAAACTGTTAAGTTGAAGGGGTTAGATTTCATGAAGTTGGTTTTTTGCACATCATCTCATCATCAAATTCTTTCAACCCCTAGTGCCCTTCCTAGTTAACACTCTATAGGTGGACCACATAAAGTTATCTTTCTTATCAGAAAAAAAAAACACACACACACACTTACTTATATATATATATATATATATATATATATATTGGATACAATTTACGATATGACACTTATAAATTAAGAGTTTTGTGTTACACTGCGATTTGAATTCATGCACATTCTTTCACACACCCATGTCTTTTATGAGCTAAGCTACAGTTTAAGACGTTCTATAACTTCTTTGCCCCATGCCATGTGATCTAATTGGTATTATTTACATTTTTTTTTTTTTTTGCTTGAAAGTATTATTTACAATTAATGTCATTGAAAAATGTAAAAGGCGACGTCCTTATTTGACGTTACATGGAACTGATCTTTACTAATTTATTCAACCCATATTACACACAATCTCATTCCAATCCATTAGTAGCTCCATGGTGAGGCACCTATTCTATATAGAAACAGCATGGATTAAATCCTTATTGTTAGCTCTGATAGTGAGGACTAAGGAAGACTGCGTGGGTGGGACTGTGTGGGTATTTGCTAGAGAAAAAAAATGCAACCTCATGTGTGGCATTAGTTCAAAATGTCATTCAATAAGAATGCTATATATATAATTGAATTAATATAATGTGTAAAAGTACACGAGACATGTCAATTTAGTGATGTAGTTAGGACCAATATGTATATAGGGACCAGCCCATGCATTTTATCTTTAATTCTAGAAAATCATAACAATAATAAAAATAATCTTGAATGTAAAAAGTTTATTTTTATTTCTCACAAACTTAAATATAGGAATCACTAAATCATATTTACCATGCCCGCGTCATCTTGCAATGATTTATATTAATAAAATCATTGTATTTCAAATTATGTGCCTTTTGTTTGTCTCATATTTCTTATTGGGTTTTCTTTTCTTTAAATAGTTTATTTTGTTTATATTTTTTGTCTCATAATTCTTATTGGGTCTCTTAAAATTTATATTCATTTTACTTATGTACATGCATGTTTGATTTTATATGTTAAAAAGTTGCTTGCAAAGATCTTAATAATTATTATGTTCTTAAATTTTTTTAGCTAACCATTCCTACCAAAACCTTGAGGCGTTAATAGAGGCTACATAAATAAATACTTTTCAATATGTATGTCTTTTGAAGACCAAATAATTGATGTGTTTTTGTCCAAGGGCTCTTCATTATTTGTTTGAATCAGTAAATCCGTACTTAACAAGCAAGCCACCAATTGAGCTTGCGGGGGGGATTCTGACTAATTGATAGGAACACAATATGCTTCAAAGAGCGGTGGAACTAGGAAACTTGCATTAGAGGTTCATGTGAAAAACAGTTTCTTGGTGGGTCTATCCAAAAAAGAAGGCATAGTTTTGCATAATAATTGGGGTTTTCCATCCTTGATTCAAATAGCATTCAATGGCAAAAAGACTCTTTCCTAATTTTTATTATTCATCATCTTGATAGACACTACTCTTTCCTATAATGTTGTAATGGCAACACAATATATACAGCTTTCATTCCAGACAAATGAAATGGGTGAAATCCTTTTGATTTACACTTTTCACTTTATTATTACTTGAAGACACAGGCGGAGGAGTCAGTAGGTGATAAAAGAAAATAAACAGAGTGGTAGCTTAAAAAAGATATAGAATTGGAGAATTGCTAATCATTGAATGAGAGAAAGGAAGGAACGAATATTCTAACATAGGTAAGAAGAAACAAGAGCTCATACTTTGAGAGGCAATAAAGGTTTGAAAGGTTTCTTAAATGATGCATACTTTTACCTTAAAAGAAACTTAAACTAAAGTATCATCTTTATTCTCCACAAAGAAGCACTTTTACCTTACATTTCTCTGCAACTCATATGTTATAATTGCATGGAGTAAGTCCATAACGGTTTTATTTAGAGAAATGATTTTGAAGTGCATAATGCCTTGGTGCTTTTATTTAAGAACTCTCATCGTTGCCGGACTCACCTCAATGCATGACAATTAAAGGAGATACTATTATACCATTATTATGATAAAGTTTTTACGGTAAATTAAGAATGCTAAAATATTAGGCCGTTACCTTTAGGGCTTCAACTTTTAATCATTTTTTTCGGTGCAACTATGGCTAGTATATTAGGGGGTGTAGTGCCCTCATTAATTGCTTGTTGGGGCCTACTTTTTCTAGATAATTGCATACACCAACACCTTATGCAGTGATCAACATATAAATCACTACTGAAATCATTAAGATAGCCATCACTAGATTGACTATATATATACCTAGAACACATAATGAACTTAGTTTACATTTCTCTTGTTTCCATATAAATGGAAGGAGTCCCTCATCTGTGATAAATCTAAAATGACCCTAGTAAAATTGATTTTGAAATTTAAATACAATCATGTAATGGGTACAAAAGAAAGGAGTTTCTAGTGCAGAATCTGCCTTTTCATTTTATAAACACACATGCACTTGAGATCATGGAAATAATTAGAACCCTTCTCTCCATTTACCAAATGTGCAGAGAATCCTGACACACCTAACATCAAGGGCATGCAGTGGACTCTTTCAAAAGTGGATGATTGCTTTAGTTAGATGGCACTTACCAAATTCTGTTAAATGAAGCCAACCATTCCCATCTAATAGCTACCTCTTCAACTGACCTTACAAATGCCACAAACAAATCAATGCTTCAATAAAAACACAAGCTGTGGCAATCAAGGCATGGAACATCACAGTGGGCCCCACCCCACTACCCTTGCTAAACTAATGGCACCAGTACAGTGGAAGGTAAGGTCCGTTATTTGGTTGGTGGGCAGTTGTTGTGTGTCCTTCCTTTTGTCTATATATATAAAACCTTTGTACAGCAGGATCATTTACAATTTTTAGAGAAATGCAAGCAAAAGCTGCAAGTCTCTCTGTGTGCCACTCGCACTATGTTGGCCACTTATATGCCTCTTTTTACATGTGATGATTGATTCACACCATTCATCTAATGTTCAATGAGAATGTTCTATGGGGCCAACTTATATAAGTTAGGACAAGGCATTGGTTATAATTATCATGATTTGAGTTGATTCATTCAAGCATAAAAAAATCACCCCTTCATGTCTACATGCAATACGGGGCTAAATATCGAGGGATAATCAGTTGGCTTAGAATCACGATTTACACTTGCACTTAAAGATTATAGATTCGAAACTGTACTATAGGAATACCCTCCCATTAAAAAAAAGAAAAAAAAGAAAAAAAAAAAAGGCCAATACGGGGTCCGAGATTGAGGAAACGGACCGCGAACGTATGACGTGGCCGACCGGAACGTGGGCAAGGGCCGACTGAGCACAGCCGGTGCAGCCGCACGCACGGACTTACCGACAGAGCGCACACGACCGACGCAGCGGCGACCGCGGCAAGGACGCACGGACGGACCGCACAAGGCGGACGCCGCAGCAAGGACGGATGAAATCTGGCTAGTGGATCATCCTTTCCACAAGTGGGCCATCATCAGTGGGCCACTAAAATGTTCGGTCAGATCACCTCATTGGAATAGCAACTCAAAAGTCCGAAACAGGTGGCATGGGCTAAAAGGCAGTTGCAAAATAATTGCGTTCCCCTACCCGACAAACACAGGATGCCTTTGTCCCGTATGAAAAAAAAAAAAACCGGTCAAACCAAGTGGGCCCACATGCCGACGTGGCGACGTACCGTAGCCTCCCACGAGAGGAGGGGACAATTAACTTTAAAAGGTCGATTTGATAAACCATGTCACGTCCCCAATACTTTTTTTTTTTTTTTCAGAAATCTAAAATAAGGTTTTAAGTTATTACCTTATTTCAAAAAAGGACATAATCTTTTACAACTTTTTAAATTAGCCTCAAACTCTTTCAGAAAATTTTTAATTAATGACATCCGCTCCATTTAAAGCAATTTTCTAACAACTTTTTTCCTCATTTTTTTTCTAAACTATATATATTACATTAAAAAAAAAAAAACTCTCCTTCAGGTCTTCTATATTTTATTCTTTTATCCAGCATTCTCATTGTGATTGAGAACAACTGACGTCTCTTTAGCTACCGGCTTATGTAATGGTCTTTAAAAACACATCATAACTTTAAATGAAAGGTGATTTGAAGATCGGGTGTATGCAACGGCTGTCAAAATCACGTTATAACTTTAAATAAAAGGTGATTTAAATGCATTAAACAATTTGAGGAAGAAATTACTAGAAAATGCCTTTAAACTGACTGAATGTCATTAATTGAAAAACTTACTAAAAAAACTTTGGGACTAATTTAAAATGTTTTGAAACTTGTGTTTTTTCTGAAATAACGCAAGATCTGAAGGCCTTATTTGAAAATTTTCCGTTTTTTCCTTTTTACCCCCTCCTTTCTTTCTAAATTTGTTTGGCGGGTAAACACTCCCGCTTATTTTAATACAACAACAAAAGAAAAATGTGGAGCTTTCCCTTCTTCTGTCGTCTCTTTTAGTGCAGAGCAGAGAGATGGAGGTAGTGAGCAGATTAGGGTTTTCTAGGGTTTCGTCACCAAGCTAGGGTTTTTCTCTCTGGAAGAAGAGTTTCAGAGCTTGCAGAGGGATTTAGGGATTCTGTTTGTGAAGTTTAGAGAGAGAGATTAGGGCTTATACGCTCTACATTACAGGGTTTTATGGCTGCAGAGAGAGAAAGATTGGGGTTTTCTTGAGAGGATGAGGCCTTTTTGAATGTTCTTCGATACCACTGCAAGAGATTTAGTTTGTGGGAACTTCATGAACTGCAATGCAGAGATTGTGACTTCACCCAGAAAGATTGAGGCTTTGAAGGGTTTTTTTTGAGTGAGAATGAGATGAGAGTACTCGAATCGAGCTTTTGTATGAGATTAGGGTTTTCACAGGTTGTCGCATTTAATGCATTGAGCTTTTGACTGGAGGATTTGTCTTGTAATTCATCTGCTGATGCTTTTCAACGTTTCTGTAAATCTTATCTCTGTAAAGAAGCAAGTTAGCAGTTAAACTTAAAAGGAAGAAGTCAGATTAGTTGAAAACGACACGATTCGTGGAGGTTGAGCAGTGCTATTCATTTAAAGCATCTTCTTCTAATTTTTCCTCTTCTCTGGTTGGGTTTGAATGACAGAGAAAGTACGGTTATTTAAGCTCCATGCTTTTAGAGCGATGTGAAGATCATTATAAGGAAGTGGATACAGTTTCTTGAAGTTTTAATCTTTGAATATGCTGGCATTGTAGTGATTTTTTGTCTTCTTCTTTGGCGTTGGTGGAGATTAGCTTGTATAATCAGGTATTTTTTTTATTAGAGGAAGTTTTGTTGATTACATGTTTTTTCTTTTGGGAAGATTTTAGTATGGTTTTTACATGAAACTTGTAGAAATGACATTGGAGGTAATATGATACATGAAGAAACAGAGAAATGTCACAGATCTCTTGTAAAGCTTGGATCTTGCACATTTCTGCTATCATCCTTGGACAACAGTAGAACTGTTTTTCTTGTTTATTTTTGCATTGTTTTTCTTTTCTTCTCAAAACCCAGTTTGGATTTACATGGATTGTGGCACTCAGTGGTTTTAAGATTTCTGGTGTTTTTTTTTTTAAAATATTTTCTTTAGATGCTGTAGGGGGGCAAGAACAAGTAATTTACTGTTGTTGTGCTTCTGCTGGAAATCTGTTTGTTGTGATTTTCTACATTGAACTTCAGAAAATTGTGATTTTGACAGGAAAGATATTGTTCCCCTAGGAGCATTACACTTTTAGCTTTGTTCTAAACCCCACTAAAATGTTAAGAAAGGAAAGTCTTTCTAGCCAGGAGCTTGGGAAATTGTACTATGCGTATGTATTTTTGAACTTATGTATGCACATTTGTTGTATAGCCATCTAAATTTTGTTAGAATGACTACAAATCTGTTTGCTTGTAATGCTTTTCTGTGCTTCATTTTGTTTGTCCTCTTCTCAAAACCAGCCCAGACTTCACTGAATTTCATTCCTGTGGAATCACAAGCATTTCAGTTTTCCTTCTCTAGTTGGTGCTGGATGACATGATGCATTGGAATTTCGCTATTTTGCAAAAAAAAAAAAAAAAAAAAAAAAAAAGGCTTTCTCTAACCTAATTGATCATGGATTCTTGCTCTGGGAAGCTTAAGCACACCATTTTTCTAATGTAAGCCCACCAATTTCTTTTTCATTCTCCTCTCAATCTTGCTTGCAGCTTACTCATGCACTTGTGGTAAAGGCTGAAGATGAAGCTCCTTCAGCTTCTGCTGTTACCCTTGTTTGTCATCTCTGCCATTGCTCAACTCCCTTCGCAAGACATTTTGGCGCTTCTTGAATTCAAGAAAGGAATCAAGCTAGATCCAACTGGTTATATCCGTGATTCATGGAATGAAGAGTCTATTGATTTCAATGGGTGTCCAGCCTCCTGGAATGGAATTGTCTGTAATGGTGGTAATGTTGCGGGTGTGGTCCTTGACAACCTGAGTCTTGTAGCTGATGTTGATTTAGGTGTGTTTGCGAACCTTACAAAGCTTGTGAAGCTCTCCATGGCAAACAACTCTATTACTGGAAAATTTCCGGGCACCATAGGAGACTTCAAAAGCATTGAGTATCTGGACATCTCCAACAATCATTTCTCTTCAACTTTACCACCAGAAATCGGTAAGCTGGATAGCTTAAAGAACCTGTCATTAGCTGGGAATAATTTCTCTGGTTCGATTCCTGACTCAGTTGGTGGGCTTAGCTCAATCCAATCTCTGGATTTAAGCCGGAATTCCTTCACGGGGTCATTGCCTTCATCAATTACTGATCTGAACGGTTTGGTTTCTCTTAACCTCTCTTATAATGGGTTTACGAAGAAGATTCCAACTGGGTTTGAGCAAATTCTAAATCTTGAAGTACTTGATCTGCATCAGAATCAATTTGATGGTACTATTGAAGAGAAATTCTTGCTTCTTTCAAATGCTTCTTATGTTGATTTTAGCAGTAATTTGCTATCAAGTTCTGGTTCGCAGAAGCGGAAATTCCTTTTTGATATTTCAGATAGCATCAAATACTTGAATCTGAGTAACAATCAGTTTACTGGGTCACTGATAAGTGGAGGTGGGCTTCCAGCATTTGGGAGTTTGAAAGTGTTGGATCTTAGCTACAATCAGCTCTCTGGGGAGTTGCCTGGATTTGAATTTGTCTATGATCTTGAGGTTCTTCGGCTAGGCAACAATATGTTTTCAGGGTTTATACCAAATGGTCTTTTGCATGGGGACTCCTTGGTTCTGACTGAATTGGATCTGAGTGCTAACAATCTATCAGGTATTCTCTAAGAACCTCTCATGTACTCTGGAACTCCAATTTAGTTATAAGAGAAATGGCATTTTCCAGAGTTATTTGTTTCATGTTTCAAATGGGAGTGACGACAAATTTAATTTTAGTGGATGATGTGGCTAGAAATAATTGTAGTCAAAGCCTTTTTTTGATAAATCCAGTCACTGCGTGCTAAAGACTTGTGACGGGCTAACTACTTAACAGTAATTCTAATCATGTCTGAAACTAGTGTTGATTTATACATTGGTCATTTCCGTGAAATGTATCAGTCAGTCCCTTTCTCTGTATAATTCTTTTTAGTTTTAATTTATACTAGGTCCAATATAAACTGACAAGTTGACAGATCGGTCAGCCAATATGACTGTCGTGAACGGGATTTTTTGTTGTTTCTAGCAGTTCAGTCCAATATAAGAAATATCAGTATAGAGCAACAAAATTAATGTATCATGCATCCGAGAAGGCTGAAACCAGGATGTAGCTTGGCTTTGTGAAAACCATGGTTTCCATCTGTTCCCTTTTCGGTTTAGGGGCCCAGATTGTTAGTTCTTTCAATTGGTAGGAATCAAGGAATATGACTTCCCATTGGCTGCTGAGATGTGGTGTCATGGGACAATTTTTAGGGTGGGAATTTGCTACCTACCATGGATAGCCAGAATACACTAGTATAATTTGCAAGGGCTGCTGTTCTTTTTTCTTCTTTAGTTTTTTTTTAGTTGAATTTGTTACACTCTGGCTGGTTTCCATGGAACTCTGGTTGCTTATGTTTGCTTTCAGTTCTTATCAGAGGTATGTTCTAATTTATTCATGTTGCAGGGCCAATTAATATGATTATGTCGACGACTTTGCGCATCCTTAATCTCTCATCAAATGGAATATCTGGTGAACTTCCGTTGCTAACAGGAAGCTGTGCAGTACTGGATTTATCAAATAACCAGTTATCTGGGAACTTATCTGCGATTGCAAAATGGGGAAATCCCATTGAGTTCCTTGATTTGAGCCACAATCAGCTGACAGGATACCTCCCTGAGGCCACTTCACAGTTTTTGCGACTGAATTACTTCAACCTCTCCAGTAACTCTTTTGTGGGTGATCTTCCTACAGTTCTTACTCAATATCCCAAGCTCACAGTCCTTGATCTCAGTTTCAACCGGTTCAGTGGTCCTCTTCTAACTGACTTGTTAACTTCCAACACTTTGCATGAATTACATCTTCAAAACAACTTGCTCATTGGAGGCATTAGTTTTCCTCCCCCTTTGCCCAGTATATCTGACCTTCAGGTTCTTGATATTTCTGGGAATAAGTTTAATGGTACAATTGCTGTCGAGTTTGGCTCCTTCACTAATCTGCAAGTCCTCAACATCTCTAGAAACAACTTCTCTGGTTCTGTGCCATACTCCATTTCAGAGCTTAATTCCCTCATCTCTCTTGACATATCTTTAAACCAACTCACTGGACCATTGCCGGAAAACTTGCCTGACTCCCTTGTAGCCTTCAATGTATCATACAATGATCTTTCAGGGACTGTTCCATTAAACTTGAGGAAGTTCCCAGATTCTTCTTTCCATCCTGGGAATCCCGGATTAGTGTTTCCAGGTGGTCCACCAGGATCTGGTGGTTCTCCTTCTAGAAAACCTACCAGAAAACCTATCAAAACCGTCATCAAATTGGCAGTGATTATACCATGTGTGGCAGCCGCAATCATCCTCATCTTGCTAGCCATTTTCATACATTACCGTAGGGTTTCAAGGAGTGGGACTCACCCAGATAACATTAAAAGTAGAGATATGCAGAGACAGAGTTCGCAGGATTTAGCTGGCTTCAAAAGCAGAGATGCAGGTGGTGCTTTGGTGGTATCAGCTGAGGATCTTATGGCAACACGTAAGGGTTCATCATCTGAGATTATAAGCCCAGATGAGAAAATGGCAGCAGTTGCTGGATTCTCTCCATCAAAGAACAGCCAGTTCTCATGGTCACCGGATTCAGGTGAGTCATTCACACCTGAAAATCTGGCAAGGCTGGATGTCCGATCCCCGGATCGGTTGGCTGGGGAGCTGTATTTCTTGGATGATACGATTTCCCTGACACCAGAGGAATTGTCAAGGGCACCGGCTGAGGTGTTGGGGAGGAGCAGCCATGGAACTTCCTATAAGGCAACTCTGGATAATGGGGTTTTCTTGACTGTGAAATGGTTGAGAGAAGGGGTGGCAAAGCAGAAAAAGGAGTTTGCAAAGGAAGCAAGGAAATTTGCTAACATCAGGCACCCAAATGTGGTGGGATTGCGTGGATACTACTGGGGGCCTACTCAGCATGAAAAGCTCATCCTGTCAGATTATATCTCTCCCGGAAGTCTTGGAATCTTTCTTTATGGTAAGTTTTCTCCCTCAGCACATGTTGCTACCATTAGTTGGCATACGCCGCATACCTACATGTATTAACAAGTTGCTATTTCTCACGGCCGAGTTGTACTGACATGCTTATGAGCTGGCCTCTGGAGTTTGAGATAGCATAGTAGTGGAAACTGCATTATGCAGACTTCTATTTGGGAAGTCTAGTTTGTATTGACTTTTACTGCTAAAGCCTTTTTTTTTTTTTATTTGTTTTTCATCAGATTGCATTCTGCTGGATGGTTATTTTTTTAAATTCTGTTATTTCTTTTGGCTGGAAATAGTATAATTGAGAATGAACTTTTTTTTAGACCTGTGTGATTATCGAGCCTTTTACATCCATATGGGCACAAGTCCTCTAATTGGTGTCTTGGATCATCTCATTGGAAAATCCTTCTAGAGGTATGGGCCATTGATAGCAAAACCAAGCACATGAATAGTCTGGATTTCACCCAAGCTACAGAAGCTGTGCAAATTAACTGCCTTTTTTTTTAATCAGTTTGATTCATTCGGTAGAATTTCCCAGTTTTTGAGCATGATCTGTCATCATTTGAAAGCAATTAAACTTCTGCAATTACCATTCAAAAAATTCAATAATCAACATTTGCATTTAAGCATCTGAAAAATTATTCCTCACTTCTCTTGTCTCAGTTATGCATATATTTCATTCACGTCATTTTTCTTGGTTAAAGTTTCACCAATGAGATATAAATCAACCATCTTTTTTGTGCAAGAGATATATACTACAAAGGATGATTACATGGAAATTATTGAATGGGGTCTTTGCAGCATGTGCTGTTGTACATTTACCTGCCATTCATCCACTGAAAGTCTGAAATGACAAGTCCAAAATCAGGCCATGCAACTTACCAGCTAGATTACAAATAGGTGAAAGTGGAAGGCTATAAATAGACATGGTCACTGTTGTACATGTGACCATTCTTATATTTCAGCCTGATCCGTACATAGTGGGTCCACCTTAGTGGGTTGAAGTGCACATGTCCCACTTAAGGACCTATGGTTCAAAGTACTTCATTGGACCCATATCCAAGAGATAAATATTACTCGGTGTATGATTTGAAATGATGCGCATTTCCATATTATCATTTACAATTCCTAGTGAGCAATAAGTGGCATATTCTTATCACAAGTTATGGTTTTTTACGCACTTAACAGTTTATGTGCAATTTTCTCCGATAGTTAAATATTTCCATGATGTCTATATGCACTTTTTTATTATTTATTTTTGTTATATTGGATGAGTTATAGTAGTAACATGGGAGCAGAATGAATACCCATTTTTACTATTGATATCGCGTTGGGTAAAAATTGTATTCTGCTTTCCTTGTAACATGAATTTTGATTCTCTCTTTGCTGGCTTCAGATCGACCGGGAAGGAAAGGTCCACCACTGACCTGGGCCCAACGGCTCAAAATAGCTGTTGATGTCGCACGTGGCCTGAACTATCTCCATTTTGACCGTGCTGTCCCGCACGGCAACCTCAAAGCAACAAACATACTGTTAGAGGGGCCTGACCTCAATGCCCGTGTTGCTGACTATTGCCTACATCGCCTAATGACCCAAGCAGGTACAGTTGAACAGATTCTTGATGCAGGTGTGCTCGGCTATCGTGCACCGGAGTTGGCAGCTGCTAAGAAACCATCACCTTCGTTTAAGTCAGATGTGTATGCATTCGGGGTTAATTTGCTGGAGCTCCTGACAGGGAGATGTGCAGGAGATGTGGTCTCTGGTGAGGAGGGTGGGATTGATTTGACAGATTGGGTGCGATTGAGGGTAGCTGAAGGGCGTGGTTCAGATTGCTTTGATCCAATACTGACACCAGAAATTGCCAATCCTGCAGTTGCCAAAAGCATGAAGGAGGTTTTAGGGATAGCTTTGAGATGCATACGCCCTGTTTCTGAAAGACCAGGAATCAAGTCTGTTTACGAAGATCTTTCCTCAATATGAGAAGCATCTGATTTCAGTTCAACACTAATTATCTGGAAAATGGAATGCTGGCAGCCCCTTCAGCCTTGAGTGCTGCACTCTTTGAAGCTTCCTTTTTTTTTTCTTCTTCTGGTTAGATTCATCTTCCCTCCTAAAGGTACCTTATCTAACCTATTTTCTTTAAGGTGCTATTGGCCAATGCCTCACCCTTCTAACCTAGGCTTGAACCCAGTTACCCTCCCTTTTATAACTTTGATGTCCCTTACCAGCTGAGTTAGCAGCTTTGAGCCTTTAATTTCTCTTTAAAGGCTATTGAAATGTTGTAATATATATTGGCAAGGATGTAGTTTTGTGGCTTGTTAGGAGATGGATGAGGTAATTGATTGTTTGGTTCATAGGTGGTTGTTCATTTGGTTTGCATGTCATTGTTCGGTTAATCTCATCTTGGATCACTTGGGTAAGTCTCAAAATTTATTTATTTTTCATTTTTTTGGTAAGGTTGCCTTTCCATCTATTGTGTTTTATGGACCAAGTCTCCTGCTTGGGCTGGTTCTACTGGAAATGGTCCTTGGATTGTTTGCCCGAAATCAAAATTGCTAGAACCATCTTAATCATTAAGAACCCACAATAGAACCAGTGTGAAATGGACCCAATTGCAGTTCTATCTATCTATTTATTTATTTTTCCACACTAGAAGTCTTCAATTTCGTCAGTGTAGCTTTTTTCACCTGCAGACTTGTGCAGGAAACATTCTACATGAAAATAAGTTAATTACCACGTGTAATAGAAGAGACCCTCTCTCAATTCACAGGGGAATTGGTTTTCATGCAGGAAGTCTCCTATGGACTTGGAGATCAACAGTGAATTTGGTTGTTAATTTCAGATGAGACATTTAGATCACTCCAAAAAAAAAAAAAAAAAAGACTCAAATGAAAGCAATGCTGATTATCCACAACCCAACATAAGTGACTCTGATTGATTTTGGATCTCATGGGTCTGAAAAAAATAGAAGGTGGCTGACGTGTTCTAATCATACTACCATTGTCAACAAAAATATGCGGTATCATAAGGTATACAAATTTTGAGCTAAAAATGGCCTTATTTGCACACCATGTTGATCATTTTTATGCACCTCATAATAGGACATTCACAACCCTATAATAATAGGTCTTATTTATCCAACTCATTTTTCATAATAGGTCATAATGAGACATTTAGATCGCTCCAAAAAAAACAAAAAATCAAATGAGAATAATGCTGATCATCAACAACCCAACATAAGTAACTGATTGAATTTGGAGCTCATGGGTCTGAAAAAATAGAAGGTGATTAATGGATTTTAATCCTACCATCATTGTTGACAAAAATATATGGTCTCATAAGGTATAAAATTTTAAGTTAAAAATGACCTCATTTACACATTATTACCATGTTATTTATGCAACTATTTTATGCATGTGATGTAAATCAGTGTAAACAAAGACGAATGTTTATATGCATCTATCCCTCACCCACCACAGGGTGAGGGACACATACAAAATTATACATAATTAGAAATAGTCATGTGAAGAAGAAGAAAAAAGAAAGTCATGTATGTTCATATGCAAAAAAAGAATGTTCATTTGCAAAAAAGGAAAAGCCACATAAGTGTCCCTTACCTTATGGCGAGAGAAGGATGCACATGAATATTCCTCGTAAATAAATATACATATGGTGATGTTACACATGTGTAACATTTACATAGAGGTGCAAACATACAACCCATATTGGGGGTTAGATTCTTTCGAGTTGCTTGGCTCTTTGACCGTTTCAAAGTTTTTAATTATGAGTCAAGTCCTCCATGTCCCCGACTCATAATATTTGTGAGTTCACCGAGTGGAAGTCCACGGAGGGGTCCACCTTTTGAAAACCCTAAATCCCTAAAATGATTGCCCTCACCTTATATGGAATGTCTCCAATACTTAAGTTTTACTCCAATAGGACTTAAAACTACCCTAACATTGACCAAATGCATGATGAGTTCATCTTCACCTATATTACTCTTGCATATTTGCCATTTAGGAATTTTGGTTGAATCTTTTAAGGGGCGTTTGTGCCGCGCAGGACTCAATGGAAAAGGGTGGGCAGCAAATCCGGCGCCTTGCTCGACGTGTTTGATGCAGCGACGACACAGTTAGAGTTTCATTCCTTTTTAACTTGATTTCCACTTGAATTTTTTAAGGTGGCCTCCAAAGAGTCTGTTGCCATGCGAAATTGCCAAAATCCGCTGAAATATACGGTTAGGGCCTATTTGGATAGCAAAAAAAAGTAAAGTAGGGTGAAGTTGAATGGGCTCTAACTGTCTAAAATTTCAACTCTATCCTATTTGGATGAATTTGACCCAATAGATGAAGTAATGTTGTGAGCCACGTCTACTTCATTTCACTTTAATTCAAAATACTTCAATTTCATTGAGCAAAAGTGGATTCTACTCCAAACCTTAATTTCAAAATAAACATCAAAACGGAGTGAAGTGAAGTACTCTACTTTAATTTCAACGTACTTCTCTTCACTCCACTTCACATGTGAAATCCACTTCATTTTACTCCACTCCTCATTTATCCAAATAGGCCCCAAGGGTTAGGATAGTCCGTTTGTCAATCCTTATCAATAAATAGACTCTCCATGATTCCATCTACCCTCCCTATAAAAGACAGGGCAATATTTTCCTACAAGCATACTAGATATAACTTATATGCGTTCCAGCACGTGCGGTCCACTTAGATAGAAGTTCATCAATGAGAAAAAGAGCATATAGAAACGTCTCTTCATGGACAGGGGATCTAAAAAAAATCAGTCCCACCAAATCATTCCGGCCCTTAATTTAACTGTGTTAAATTTAATCGGGTATTTAACGAGTGAAGGTTTACTGAGTGTAAATTTGCGATTTAAAAGAGTATCAAAGGGGATTCATTGATAATCTTGCAGTGAGTGGCTCATAGGTGAACATTTTCCAATTGAGAAAATTCTCAATTTTTCATCCTTCAATGGGGATCTGGACTCTTAAAACTATGGGCCAAGGCCCAGGAAGGAAGACCCACTGACAACGTGTACTCCAAGTCTTCAACAGCTGGCAGTATTCAATCGGATAATATGATCAGGAAGATCTCAGCCGTCCATTCATGAATTTAACCTCTTTTCCCGTACCCATCCCCCACTGTCCGTTACTCATGTGTCCTGCCACTGCCGGTCCAAAAACGCCAAAAATATTCCACAATCTGCAAAACCCCTCCTTTCCCCCCTGCCTTTGCCCTCAAGAAAAGCTAAAACCCTCACGTTCACATCCTTTTTAATCTTCTCTGCTTCTTCCTTCTTTGATTCTCCGTGAAAACCACTCGATTTTCTTCTCCAAACCCCTTCGAATACTTCCCGATTTCTCGACAATCCTCAACAAAATCTTCGGTAACTGATGAAGATTTCTGTCATTGTTGATGAAAAAACACGCGAAAGCGTGGTCTTTTTAAGTAATGTGGCCGTTTGGATTGGTTTCTAGGGTTTCTGCTATGGTGTTAGGTTTTGAGATTTCTTAAAGCCGTGATTTTGGAAGATTTTTTTTTTTCCAACTTTCGATGATTTCCATCAATGCTCTTGGAAGAGTTTGCAAAAAAATCTGGTTTGATTTTGTAGTTCCTTTGGTTTCTGGCGTTTCTTGTTTTTGGAATGACATTGACGACGGGTTTCTTGAGTTTCTCGAAAGACGGTTTTCGTGATTTCTGCGGTCGAGCTTGATGATTTCTAGCAGTATTCTTGAAGAATCCTTGAAATCGGGTATAATCATCTCTGTTTGTGAAAGTTTTAGGGATTCTTCCATGATTTCTAGGGGTTTTGAGGATCTCTGAGCGTTATCTTTGGAAATCTTTGCTGCTTGCTTGTATCAAAGAATTTGGTGAATTCATGGATTCATATGTTTTTCTTCTCCTGGCCTCTTGATCAGTTTCCTGCACCCTTGCAATGTTCTTTTATTTTTTGATTTTCCCAGTTTCTTATGATTTTGTTTGTTCTTGATGGTTGCATGCGATTTTGATGTTTCACAGATCAAGTAAGGAAAAAAGTTTCCGTCTTTGTTCTTGAATGATCAGTAAATTTACGTTTGCGCTGATGTTTTAATGGTTTTTCATATCTTCTGCTTTGACATCTGTAGTTTCTTATGAGTTTTCTGCAATTTTTTTTTGTGTCTGGGTTCAATAGTTTCCAGCAGTATTCTGCAGGAATCAGTGAACTCATGCGTTTCAGTTTCTCTTGTTTGGTGTATGGGGCATTATACTATTCGAGGGTTCTGTAGTTTGTAACCAATTCTCATGTCACATTTCAGGTCGAACAGGAGTTAATTTTCCCGAGGGATTGATGGAAACTGGAGAAAACCCTCTTGTAACGGTAAGAACAGGTACTCCAATCCCAAAGGCTCTGATACATCAGAAATATGGTGCCAAAGCATTGTATAGGACGGAGGAAGTGAAGGAGTCCGTGGAAAATGAGTGCCCTGGATTGGTTATCCCGCAGAAGAGCAAGCCTTTGTATCGTTGCTGTTTGGAGCTTCCCGAATTTAGCATCACTTCAGACACCTTCACTAGAAAAAAGGATGCAGAGCAATCTGCGGCAAAGATGGCGATAGAAAAGGTGCGAGTGCTTGCTTAGTTTCTGCAATGATTGAGAGTATATGCATCACACACTACATCTATCTATACCACTTAAAATTACTACTTCAATGGCTCCTTTGTAGCTTTAAGATAACCATTTTGGGATTATATGTATACTGGTTCTATTGCGAGTTCCCTTGCCAAAGTGAATGTTTAACAGGCTTTTGCTTGTTTCTTTGAACATCTCATCATTGTAATATATGCTACATTGCTTTTGGGCTTGATGAGAGTGGTCGATAACTCATGTCATCTATTAAAATTGCTTCTTTTCCTCATCAAAGGTAAATTATTGGTTGCTAGCAATGTTCTTGTCTCATCAACAGAAAATAAAAAAAAATAAATTGCTGTTTGCTTCTCAAGATAGAAGTTAGTGATTGTTAATAAAATCCTTGTGTTTTACCAGTCAAGTTAAAAGCACAGGAATACAAACTACTTCTCATATGCTGATTTATAGGATTTCACATATGTAAAATGATTTTGCCATTCACTATTTCCTTGTTTAATTGTCTCTATGTCATTTATTGTTTTGTTCCTTATGCAGCTAGGTATCCAGCCAATGAGAAATAATCTCACTGTAGAGGAAATATGGGATGAATTAGTATCACGTCTATCTTACCTATTTACAGATGAGGTTGGTGATCTTGCCTGATTTCTCTTATTGGAATTGATGAGTTGGCTTACCCGTTGATGTTAATTAGACAATGTATGCTTGGTTGCTGCTAAAATAGCAACCTGATTATAGCAATTTTATTTATTTATTTATTTATTTTTGGTATGAGGCTCCTATACTATACCATTTATTTCCTCTTATTGTTCCCTTATCTCATGTACTTCATTTTCTTTTATATTAGTATCTATTACTTTAAAAAATGAAAATTCTTGGATTGATCTGGATCTTACTAACTTGCTTTTGCTCTATTTGTTTTTTTTTTTTTTTTTTGGAGAGAAGTTCCTTTTGTCTTCTCATCCACTGAGCAGTCATTTCAGAGCTGCGCTCCAGAGAGAGGGTAACCTTTGTGGTTCAGTTCCCATTTCCATCCTGGCTGCATGTGATGTTAAGCTTATAAATTTATGCAAATCCATCGACCTGAAATCAGAACTGAACCCTTACTTTACTATATCACTTATTATGAAGGCTGCACGTCTATCTGGTTCCATTCGTGTTTCTGAAGGAGAACTTTGGATATGGAGACTGAATCCACCCTCTTCAGAGATCATGCAGACGTATTCTGATATCAATTCAGGTTCTACAGAGCATGTCCAGATGGAAGCCATACTTATACCTAACTCAATGGAGAAAGCTGTTGAAACAGTGACTCTTAATATATCTTCTAAAGAGTATTACTTAGATGTTATTGCACAAAAACTTGGGGTCATGGATTGTTCTCGGGTTCTTGTCTCAAGGTTGGTAGAATTGAAGATGGTTGAATGACTTTCTATTCCTCAAAGTATGCATTCATAATGTTTACATAGTACTAATGTTAAACAATACGTATGGCATACAGGACAGTTGGTAAAGCGTCTTCTGAGATGAGGTTATATTTTCCTGCTCCAGAGGATCCAAGTTTGGTTTCTGATTTATCTTTGGAGCTGCTTTCACCTGCGAATGAAACTTTCAGTCAGGGAACTTCATTCAATGTAAGGGCTTCTTATTTTTCTGGTCAAAATATTCATGGAGATGTACTCTTGGCAAGTGTTGGACATAAATGGAAGTCTCCGGATCTATATCATGAGGACGTATCTCTAGGTACCTATTACAGGTTCGTTTTGAGGGTTTACATTTCTCATTGAGTGGTTCCTTGAATTCTAGATTTGGGACAAGACAGCTCTGTTATTCTCATCCTATGCGTCATATATCTTCAATTTTATTTTATAATTAACCAATGTTTAGATTTAAGTTTTGCTAATAAAAGACTCTTTTGTTATACTTTACACTATCTTTGCCGTGTTTATGTGCTTGGAGTGCATTTCATGGTAGAACAGCATTCGAATATTCTCTGACACTAACCTCATTTGAAAAACTAACGATCATACCGAACTTGCTTCTATCAAGTAATCTTTACAACATTCCTTCTTTCAGGGTTTATTATAGGTCCCTGCATATCTGATACACAGAACACCCGGTGTGGAAAATTTGGGTGTGAATCTAGGATCTGAACCCATTTTAAACTGGGTCCAGGCCCGAGCCCTAATTAATTTTAGGTTGGGTCGCATGAGGTTCATACCTGTGTACCCAATTACCGAACTTGCTTCTATCAAGTAAACTTTACAATATTCCTTTTGTCAGGGTTCATGTGCCAACTAGGATGCATATAGGTGCCTGCATATCTGATACACAGAACACCCGATGTGGAAAATTTGGGTGTGAATCCAGGATCTGAACCCATTTTAAACAGAGTCCAGGCCTGAGCCCTAATTAACTTTAGGTCAGGTCGCATGAGGTTCATACCTATGTGGCCAAAATTACCTGAACAGGATGTCTGTATTTAATATTTATATTATATATGCTAAGTGTGAAATTCAAGGCATATAGCAACCTTTTCTGGTTAAGGACTATCATTTTAGGCATTAGAACGTACTTAACAAATTGACTGCATACCTAGATGCCTGCATATCTGATACACGGAACACCCGATGTGGAAAATTTGGGTGTGAATCCAGGATCTGAACCCATTTTAAACTGGGTCCAGGCCTGAGCCCTAATTAATTTTAGGTCAGGTCGCATGAGGTTCATACCTATGTGGCCAATTACCTGAACAGGATGTCTATATTTAATATTTATATTATATATACTAAGTGTGAAATTCAAGGCATATAGCAACCTTTTCTAGTTAAGGACAATCATTTTAAGCATTAGAACGTACTTAACAAATTGACTGCAAAATACAACTTATTGCTCTAGGATTACTACTGGTTACTACTTATCAGATTTGGGTCCAAGTCTCTGGTTCATCATCATCATCATCAAAGCCTTGTCCCGACTATATTGGGTATGAGTCTGGATTTTGGTCCTTAATTGGGTAATGGGTAAAGGTCTTTAAATTACAATAAAGTATGGATCCTATTCCGGACCCACGTTCAGTCCATACACCATGTACTCTTCCTGAACCCATCCTATTTTCTTCCCTAGTCCTAATGCATGCTTGATCATCAATGTACCCTGTAGAGCTGATTCCCTGGCGTAAATTTGGTGTGACCCACTCATTCGGTGGGACATGAGTGCATGGTGAATGGGGACTATTGCTTGTTTCCTTTGACTTGGTTGTTTTCATAGAGACGTGAGAAACTTGATGGGTGGACTGGCCTGTTTTTGGGTCACAGGGAATCTAAATGGTAGCCCTGACGCATGAATGCCTTTGATTATATCACATTTTCCTGTAAGTCTGCAAGTCTAGCAATGGTACCAATCACAAGAAAAGGGTTTCCAGCAATGATGTTTTATTTACTTACTGGTCACTGTAAGCATAGCAATTATTCTGTTGTCAACTACTCACATTTGCTAGTGTATTTTATTTATATATTTAGACATCATTTGATTTTTCAAAAAAAAAAAATCATTTGTTGGGAAGAAAAGAATAGCACCTCCTTATTTTGTAAGTACTGATTGGTTTCCCTAGCATGCACATATGGATGGGTTTATTTTACCCCCGATTCTGATAAAGGGATCATATCATGTGCTACTATATATTTTGTATGCACTCTCTCTCTCTCTCTCTCTCTCTCTCTCTCTCTCTCTCTCTCTCTCTCTCTCTCTCTCTCTCTCTCTCTCTCTAAAAAAATAAATAATAATAAAAGCTGGTTAGCTACATATATATATATTAATAGTTATGCTAAGACAAGCCAACAAGTGGTAGCTCAGTTGGCCAAGGACACTGCGCCTCAGGAAGTGGAGAGGTCGTGTTTGACACCTACCTTTGTTGGCCACCTCCCATAGTTTTACCCTGTGCATGTGGATAGAAGGGTTTGCATGTGCCCCTAGGGATTAGTTCCCGGCTATCCAAAATCAAGTGTCCCTCGAGCTCAGGGCCAAAAAGGCTCTTGGGCTTGGCTGGGCGGGAGATATGTTGAGTTATCCAAAAAAAAAAAGAAAGAAGTTATGATAAGACAAGCTGCTTGTTGCATTCCATACAATTGTTTGTAGTTGCATTACACTTGCGACTTCATTTGTCTCCGGGATGATTTTTTCATGATTGACACCTTTTCTCCAGGATGCTCATCGGTCGAGTACCCGATGGAAACTATAAGTTATCAAGAGAAGCAATACTTGCAGCGGACTTACCAATTACATTTACCACGCGCTCAAATTGGAGGGGTTCCCTTCCGCGGGACCTTCTCTGCATGTTTTGTCGTCAGCATCGATTATCAGAACCTGTTTTCTCAACAGAAAGTACAGATACGTCGGGACCTCCCTCACAAATGGTTAAAACATCTAAAAGGTTGAAATCATCAAAGTCAAATGAAGAAACTGAAATTGGAAATGGACTGATTGATGCGGGCAATGTAGAATCAGGAATACATTCTTCCTTTGGTTGTGAATTAAAAATATTGTCGAAGAGTCAGGATGTTGTTATTCAATATTCTACTGAAGATTCTTGTAGAAAACAAAGTGATGCCATTCAGATTGCTTCTTTGAAAGTTTTGACATGGTTAAAGAAATACTTCAAAGAACTAGATATGCCTGTAGAGAAGCTGTCTTCTTTGGGCAATGTTCATGGCATCTATATTGATGCCCAAAACTTCTCCAAGGAATTTGCATTATGTGCATCTGTTCATAGTGTACCCCAGAAGATGGTATTTAGGAAATGTAGTTCATTAGGAGGATTACCATGTGGAGATCAGTCTGATGCTAAGCAGGGACATGGAGCAAATCTTTTTAATGTTGAAGGTGAAGATTCGGGCATTTCTCCAACTACAGGATCTCTAGCATGTGTAAGTTATATGGTTTCCTTGTCGAGGGAGGGTAAATATGTGGGTGAACCTCTTGAAAGCAAAGATGAGTTCGAATTTGAGATAGGAACGGGTGCTGTAATTCACCAGCTTGAATCATGTGTAACTCAGATGTCTGTGAATCAAGCTACTCGTTTTGTTACAGAAATGCCTTCCAAGGATTTAGTTTTGGCTGCAGCTGGTGAAGCTGCAAAAGATCTTTCACCGTTATCTTTAGGTGAGTTTGCTTTTCTGGTAACTGATTTTTTTGAAATGTTGAAAATAGTAAAATATACAGTAATTTTTTATGTTAACTTTGTTGTATTTTTCCAAAAAAATTCATTGAGATAGGCATCCTGAAATGCCAGTTTGTTTAATTTGGCACATGGCATGGTATGCTCCACTGGGTGGGATGCTCTAACCCCCACAAAAGTTTTAGATTTACAGAGCATAGATGTTAAAAAAATATTGGAATAGTGCCCATAACCGGATGGCTTTAGATTTAAGACCATATTTGGATGACTTTTTGGACCTCTATCATTCACAGTGAGGTCTGGATAATTGAGCCATTGATCCTACTTGTAGGGAATGCATACCATCAATTACAGTACCTATTGTAGATTTGTATTGCTATCCACATCATGTTTTGAAAGTTCTATATTTTGCTAAAAGGCAGTATTCCTGTTACAGAAGGCTGCTGCTTGGAGTACTCTGTAAAGTTATTGCGGGTAACAGAGCCCTTGGAAGACAGAATTGAACAGGCATTGTTCAACCCTCCTCTATCAAAACAGCGGGTGGAGTATGCGTTAAGACACATTAACGAATCTCATGCTTCTACATTGGTACCGTCCATGTTTCTTTCTAGGATCAGTATCTACTGGTTATTGTGTTCCTTCGAATTCCCATGGTTGACATTATTGAGTTTTACCTTCTTTGGGTTTTCATAGGTTGATTTTGGATGTGGGTCTGGTAGTTTATTGGATTCCTTATTGGAGCATCCAACTGCTTTAGAAGAGATTGTTGGTGTCGACATTTCACGGAAGGGTCTCACCCGTGCAGCAAAGGTCTGAATTGAATAATAACCTCTTTTACTTAGAAAACTGTGTTTTGAAAAGTGACCATTTCTTTTATTACAGACTTAAATCTTGTCATTTTGCACATACATGTTTTTCTTATTGGAATTTACACATGTACATTCTGTTTCTTTTTATGAAGAAAATTGTTTCTCCAGGCAAGAACTAAAAGCTTAGAGAAGCAAATTTGGTTGCCTATGTCTGTGCCTTACCCTTGTTGTAATGAAGTGGTTGTTCTGTGCTTGTATGCCTCTTTAAGTTGATGTTGGTCCTAAGGAAACACATTGGCCTTGATGTTGCAGATTATTCATTCAAAACTAAGTGTTGCTTCTGATCCTGGTATGCAATATGCGAGTATCAGATCTGCTGTGCTATTTGATGGGTCAATTACAGATTTTGACTCCCGGCTGTATGGATTTGACATAGGCACTTGTTTAGAGGTATTGGATCTACTCTTGCTGCAAAACCGTTATTACTGATTTGTAGGAAAGGCCAACTTGAATATGGCCTATTTTGGTTTCTTAGTAATCCACGTCTACTCATTAATGTGCTGTCATTTGAAATCATTGAGAACAAATTTTATATTGTGCAATTTCACACAGGTAATTGAGCATATGCAAGAAGATCAGGCATGCATGTTTGGTGACGTTGCACTTGGTATGTTCTGTCCGCGGATTCTCATTGTGTCGACTCCCAACTATGAATATAATCCAATACTCCAGCGAAACTCTCCGCTGAACAAAGATGAGGATCCAGAAGAGAAGTCTCAGCCACAATCTTTCAAATTCCGCAACCATGATCACAAGTTTGAGTGGACCAGGGAGCAATTCAACAGTTGGGCTTCAAATCTTGCCTCGAAACACAATTACAGCGTCGAGTTTGGTGGGGTTGGCGGAACGGCTGGAGTGGAGCCAGGTTTTGCTTCCCAGATTGCTGTTTTTAGGAGAAACACGCAACATCAGGCAGATGAGTGTGCAGCGAAAGGAGATCCGGTCCAGCCTTATGAAGTTATATGGGAATGGACCAACAGCAAGTCCAGATCTGCCCTATGAAGAAACTAATTGTGGAACTCATTGATTGTATCTGACAAGCCTTTTTTGCAGGAATTAGACCTTTTTTACAGTGCTAAGACAAGCCTTTTTTTTGCTGGAATTAGACCTTTTTTACAGTGCGTACTTAAAAATATAATTTATAGATAGGCTTTCAGCTTCCTTGTAGAGCGTGTCGGCAAACAATAGGAATATCAGAACATGTATCGAGGTTATCCTAATTTCGTGTGTGTTGATGTAAATATGGATGGAGTTGTATTTTGTTGGTTTGTGAGAATTTTGTTACTTTATTATGCTCCTACAGGCAAAGGGGTAAGGATCTAATGTTGATGATGATGCTAATAGGTGCTGGGCTTTCTAAGTGTAGAAATTCTATAATTGCTAGAATTGCACAGAAAATTTTGATGGAGCTGACCAAACTGTACAAGCTCAAATTTTGAATGGAATTTAGTAGGGGCACACATGGGCGATTTGAATTGGTTTAGAGGGAAAATCATCAACTAAATTAAATCCATCGATTTTCTATTTCCCGAACCGAACCGTCCATGTGCTCAAATCGAACAGGAAGGAACCAATTCGGTTCGGTTTTTTATTTTATCTTATTTTATTTATTCACAAAAAAATGACAGTTTAATTGGTGAGAGATGTTGGATTTTAAAAAATACGAAGTGAGTGTTCAAGTCGTCTTTAAGTAGTTTTTCATATACCTTTATGTATTTTAATATATATATATATATATATATATATAATTGGTTCGGTTTGGTTTGAGTGTTTCAACCGCACCTTAAAACCAAAAATCGAACCAAACGGTTTGAAGGAAATTTGAATCGGTTTAGTGGTTTTTTTGTGCACCCCTAGAATTTAGCAAGCACATTTGCAGTCCAGCTGTAGGACTGCCAATGGTGTAACTTCTGGAATGCCTGTTAGCTTACCAGGCGTGGCAGGCTGGTGGAGTAGATAGGTAAATTAATGGTAAGAAGCAGAGGAAAGTGGTGAATGATGTCTCAACATTTCATCATGTACTAAAAAGTGCTGGGCTAAGACAAGTTGCTAAATTAAAAAAAAAAAAAAAAAAAGAAGAGGTTTTCAACATTTGCTTGATCCTTTGTTCATTATGCCGTTTCTCATTTATACCCACGTAAGTGTAATTCAGTCACATTTCAATAAAATTACCTTCAAGATGACATTGGAGGAAAAAAGATACACTGATAAGAGGCTTCTGAAACTTCAATATTTTTCCTGAAGCCAAGCTTAGTCTCTATTTCTATCTTTTTGCCACTTCTCAATACCTGCAGTACAATAGGCCAGCTGTCACAACTCGCAACAGAACAAGGCAGCACCGTTGTTTGAGGCACTCTGTTCTCTGTACAAAGTAGATCCACCTGATATGAAATCACTTGTCAAATATAAATGCTAAAAGACAGATCATAGATACCTGAAAGAAGCCACTTTGCCCACAAATTTTTTTATTTATTTATTATGGTAACGGTAAAATATATAAAAGACTCAAAGAAATGTATACTAAAGAAGATGGAAAGAAAAAAACCTGCGTAGGTATTATTGCTAAATACCAACACAAAATAATAAATTAGAAAGGTGCAAGCAAACCTACATCTCTTTCTACCTCTAACTTAGTTAAAGCATCCGCCATGCCATTCCCCAACCGAAGCACATGATGAAACTTAACATTCAAAGATGATGACCAAGTCTTAATTTCATTGAAAAGAAATTGAAATTTCCATGGACTCTTCTCCAAACAAGACATGTAAGAAATCGCATTTAAGGAATCGCTTTCCACCACTATGCTATGAAAATTATTTGAGACAATCATGTTCCTATCAAGGAATCGCTTTCCACCACTTTGCCTACAATCATGTTCCCATCCATCACCTCTTATCCAATTGGTCAGCTAGCGTGTTCACCTCCTTCCGAGTAATTGATCTCATTTTATTTATAATCGACCTTAAATGAATAGCTGTCTTTCTCCGCGACCCAAATGGCATTACCAAATTAACCTTCAGAATTAAAGCTTTGCCAAAAAGAGTTATTTAAAATATCTTATTACCTGATGTACAGCAGAGAGTTCTGCATATATGTATAGAGTGATGAAAATAGGTCATCTCTCTGACAAATAAAGATGTAAATTCTCATACTCTCAGATGAACAAGTAAACATGATTTTATGGGCGTGAAGCTTCACCCACCATTATTTTTCCTGTCCTCCACAACATCCTGGGAAGTCATTGAGCGATCACACCGAAACATTACTCGGTTTCTTTAATAAATGTATATACAAAGTTTTATTATGAGAGAGAGAGAGAGAGAGAGCATGTTCATTCTAAAATAAGGAACCATTTTGTCGTGTCTACTTGGATGCATGCTAATCATGGGGAAGATGGGATGGGTAGCAATGAAGGTGGATTATAGGTATCTACCTTGAAAAAAAAAAAACATCGAATGGGAGGATTCTTGAGTAAAAGCATCGAATGGGATAAACCCTTAGGGCCCGTTTGGTAATTTATTAGGTTAGTAAAAGTAATGTAAAACCTCTATTTTTCAAAAAAGGGGCCACATCAAAAGTACATGTCTTCAATATTCCCTCCTTTTTCAAAAAAAAAAAAAAAGTAAAAAAGCAACTTCCATTTTCCACTAGATGACAAAAAAAGCCAACTTTTTACACAAAAAGTCAAAAAGATATCCTACCAATCCACTAAAGACAATACATCATAATCATCTTATATTTTATTCTCTCTTGATTTGATGCTTTAAAAGCAACCCCCCCCCCCCCCCCCACCCCCACCAAAAAAAAAAATAATAATAATAATAATAATAATTCCAATAATTTATGCGTATTTCCAGTCATTGCATTGGATGCAGCCACCCCTACTTTTGCCAAAGCATCATCCACTTCATTCCATTCTCTTAGAATATGTGCAAAGGATGCATTCATTGAAGAGCACGATAATTTAATCTCTTTTGCTATTGATGCTTGTCTCCAGAGCAGCTTTGCACTACCTTTTGCCCATGATACAACATTTTGTATCTGCCTCCACCAAAACAGGTCTTGAGAGAATTTTAACTTTTTGACCTTCGTTTATTATCTTTATTTCTCCTCTATTGGATCTCCCACTCCATATGGACCTGAAGGAGTCAGAATTAACTTATTTTCATCATTTTCAATTGTAATCCCAAGGTCAGATGGACCAGGGTTGCCAAAGGTATTTAGCCTATGTTGACCAAGCATTAGGGAAACCCAAATGCACCTCCGTGTCTTCCTTGGACTAGAGCCTTTATCACAACATTGAACTCCCCTTTTCAAGTTTGAAAAAGGATATGCCCCTCAACTCCTTGCCCTGTGGAGCCCATTGATACATGATATTATTTGATTTGTCATCTTACCTTAAAAAATTCTATTGTATCTTTCATACCAAGTTCCCCATGCAATTGCCAATGGTGTAATCCTCTATAATATTTGGTCTCCTAAAGGGAATGGTCCCCAAAACCAACCTTCAACAGAAAGTGCAAAAGAAAAAGAGAAAGGAAACACCAAATAATGCAAGGCAAAAGAACAAAATGACAAAAGTGGAGAACCAATGTAAGGAGAGATGATCAATTGATGACTCCTTGTACCAAACAAACGAAACAAATATTTGGGGAGAGAAAACCTGGGACGTTTGAGATTGTCTAGGGTTAAAATTTCGTTGGATGCCCCAATCAAATCATCAAAACTCTTAATTTAGAGGTTTAGAGTTTTAACCTTTAGATCATCATTATCATTATGAAGCTTTACCCATCTACAAAACCCATCTACAAAGGTTGTAACTCTTAGATGAAGTGCAATTTTCATGATTTAAATCAATGGTGGATACTATAATCTGATGTATATCAAATTAGGGGAGTGCCTATAGATGGGGAGTAGGTGTATATGAGGGTCTGGATTCATCGTAGTTAGGTCCTATTATCAATGAAGCTACCAACAAGCCTTCATTTCATATTGTTATTGGAGTAACTATTATAATGGCTTCACATTGTGATTAGGATTTATTAACATGACACTGACATGTTAAAATCAGATAACAAAATTTTCTGGCACCATAATGATATATATATATATATATATATATATATAAATATACCTTTATGTTGCAGCATTAAACTGTTCTTTTATCAATGTCGTCAAGGATTCATGCCCTCACTCCCAACTTGCTGCTGCTCAGGTGTGGCCCTGGAGCCAGGCCCTGGATTTTCTCTCCGTTCTTGCTGTGGCCCGCCTCTAACATTTTGGTGGTATCTTGTGATTAAGTTTCGCCTTGCTCTCCATCTCAGGTACTCCACTAGCAAAGAATTTGTACTTATTGCAATTCCGAAAGCCAGTGAAAGAAGAAAGGAGCACCGAGAGAATAGCTTTCACGTTGAGCTAAATATTTCAGTGAAGAACATTGGGAGAAAGAATTTCTCTGTGAGTTAACAAAATCACGAGAGAATCAAACAAGATAGTAAAAATAGGAAAGAGATGATTCCCACTTACAACTTGATAAAAAATATGAGCAAACATAATAACAATAGCGAACTGGAATGAAGCATATGCCCAGACATAACTCTTGCTCACTGGAATCATCAAAATAAAGGATGTCAGTTTTAAGCAACGAAGATAGGATTCTGTTATCAGAGTACAAAAGACCACAAAAAGAGAAATGGGAAAAAGTGGAAAACTTCCATAATGTCAAGTATTTAAGCTAGAAGAATTATTTTGCACACTGGCATAGCATGGAGATTCACCTGTAGGGTATGTGGCATGAATGTACCTTAATCCAAATGGTCCAAAATTTGAGCACCATTTTGAATGACATAGAGATTGAAATCTCTTTTTTTTTTTTTTTCCGCCTATCCTACCATCCAATCATTGCAGCCACTAATTCAAAAGATTTTCCTTTTCCTTAAAATATCAAATGGTCCAAATTCAACACATAAATGTCCATTTAGACGAAGGTAAGGTCAAGCTATGAGTTTGATGGATTCATTGTTGTTTTATTAATATTTGATAAATTAATTAAAATAAAAAAAAGGAAAAAAAAAAAAAAACAATTACAGAGTTGGCAGAAGCAACCGCAGGTTGTAGAGGTACCGTGTTTTTGAAGCACGGCCTCCTTGCTACCAGAATGAATACCCAATAAATTATTATGTTTAATGAGTGAGAAGATATTACTTTACTTTTTGAGCAAGATAATTCTAAAAAATATCAAGGTATAATAATGGCCAACCACAGGTGAAACAATGGTAAAGGTATAGCTCTGTTTAGAGGAACTACTACCAGGTGTAAGGTTCAACACGAGGATGCAAAAAAAAAAAAAAGGGAATCCCGATGATGATGAAAGGCAACCATCTTACCCATTGTGGAAGCTATCATGGATGATAAGAGACCCAAAACACAAGAGAAAGGCAAAGATATGGCTAAAGCACGAGAGCGAAATTCAGCAACCTGTTGTCAGAAAAATGCATCGAAAGGAGTGAAAAATGATTGAAGGGGCAAGAAAGGAAAAAGAAAAAAAGAAGAGACTCATGGGTGCCTTGCACGAGCAGTCATACTTGCTATGTAAACAGTGATTCTTAAGACAGACCCAATAGTCAGCTATAGCATGTTCGTTGAATAAAATTTACCAGAAGTTGCTCCAGAAAGCAGAAATAGGCAAGCATGCTGACCATAACAAGAACTGGCACATCCTGCCAGACCCTGCCAGAAGTGCATCAAACACAAATTGTCATTTTAATTCCTTTATTTGTAGATAGCAATTGCCTATTGAAATCAATCTACAAGCTCAAAAGGTGGATGAATGCATGCATGAAAACACAGTGATCCTAAATATTTTAATCAAGAGTTTGGTCATCAATAATCCATTGGTAGAAGACCAATTAAGTGCCTCTTGAAAATATCAATATTATACTGAGTGACACAAGGTGTGGATTTGCTCCTCACGTCTTGTTTTTGAAACCGCTCCTGATTTGCCCGGAGTGCAGTGCATTTGTGTGGGTCTAGCGGGCGCTACCTGGGGGATTAGTCTTGTTGGGTCAAAGACCTCACAAATACCCATATCATAAATAAAATAAAATAAAATAAAGTGCTTCTTTTTAAAATGCAATAAGCATAGCTCCTTCAGGAAGCTCATGTCCATTTTGTAAAGCTATACTGGCATGGAGAGCAGTGACAATTAAAATCAAGGAAAGACAGATCCTTAAAACCTGACAATTTTTCTCCTCCCTTCGTAGCTTATAAACCATATCTTCTTTACAAAGTGCAAAACTCTTCATTTCTTTCCATTCTACTTTTTATTAAGTAATGTCATTTTATTAAATAAGTGGGTTAGATACAAAAAGAAACACATGCAATATCCAACAAAACCTATGATGTCTAGATACGGATATGGCTACAGACATTGATACGGGGATTAGGGATATGATTCCTCACTTCTGAAAATCTAGGACACGGATATGGATACGGATGTCTTAATTTTTTTCTTTAGATCACTTTTGAATCAATGAAATTATCATTGTTTTCGTCCCTTTCTAGCATTTTTTTATGGTGATTAGTAAAAATATACTTTATAAGTAGGATATGTTAAACTTGTTCCCTAAAAGTATTAGTGCAGTATTAGGTACCAATACAAGTGTCGTATCGGTCAGATATACATTGGGCTTAACAAAACAAGATCAAAAGAAAATGGGAAAAGATACAACAGCAAAAACAAAAAAGAAAAGCCATTCTGACAATATATAAAAGGAGAGTACTCCCCTCTATCCCATGTCAATGATATAGCTCCATTTACTAAGCATGTCTATAACTGTCAAACACTCTGTTAGACTAATTCATAGGAATTACATTACATGAAACAAACAGTCCCTTTTTGAATCACTACTCATGATTTAAAGGCTATGATGGACAATTTGATTGTAGAAAACCACAATAGACAGATCTGATCTATTAGACTTGACTCTCCCTTGGACTCTCCCTTGACTGTCTCTCTTAATACTCTCTCATCAGATCATTTTGGTGGACACACCATGTTTAGATCATTTGAGTTGCCCCAACCTCTTTCATCATTAGGGGAAGTGGGCAGAAAAAGACGTGATAAATTTTGCGGGCCTCTGCAAATTCTTCTAAAGATGTCTTTTCTATTCAACAAATAAAGGCATTTTGGCATTCACACACCGAATCAGCTTTGAACCCATTGAAAAAAGTAAAGATGGTTTTCTTAAACTTCAGAAAAGCTAGTTTTTGTCTTTTGTGTGTGTGTGTGTGTGTGTATAAAATATTTGAATGGTACATTTTATTAAAGAAAGCATTACAAATCTATGATGCCCAGATACGGCAAGGATACACCATAGACATGGTAGGGACACAGATTTTACATATAAAAAGTGAAGTATCTGATAGCTCCGCTTATATCACGCAAAGTAGAATGGGCGTTTTCTTTTCTTTTTTTTCCTTTTTTTCTCGGTAATCCATATGGTAGTGCCTGAGGCGATTGGTCCCACATCTATGTTCAACGTTGTTATATGGAAATTGGAGAAAGTAGAGATTGAAAGGCTGAGTCCCCTCTTTTTGACAATATACAAAAGAATCACTTAGTTGTTCGGGAGCTACTCGACCAATGACGGGCTTATGTAATGAGGACATCACATCACCACAAATTTTTATTTTTTATTTTTAAATAGCAGCATTTATATTATAGTGTATACATTCTACTAAGCTCTTGTTGTGTGATATATTTTCCCATATCTAATGCATAAAATAGATAAAAAATTCTATAACTATAATTTTCATTTCTATATCATTCTGTAATGGAGAAGCATCTCAGTGCGTGGAACTGCCCATGGATCTATACATCAGGATGTCTAATACATCACTTTTCTGATAACCACATTATTGGATGTACAATTTACATTTATAGGGGACACATTTCTTTACAAGTGGAGTGGCATGGTTGGGAAAGTCATATACCTAGCATAAGTTTGTATAAGAAAAAAAAAATCATAATGGGTCAACAACCCTGCAAAAGTACACACCTGTAGCGAGTAATTTCCCTTTGTTGAGGTACATTTGCTGGCTGCCTAGGAACAGTCTGAGCATTTTGTATTCTCAATAATGTAACGGGTAGGTTTTGTACATCCTGCTTGCAAACGTCACATGTCTTGTTACCCTTAATACTAAACCACTTAACTGCACAATCTTGGTGTGCAAGCGCTAGTGCTCCTTTGCAACTACATTCCATTTTAAGAGTTTCACCCCCTTCTGCAAGCTCAATAAAACAGATTCTGCACACTGCCTCTTCTTCAGGAATATCTTCACCAGACTCTTCAGTTACTGCAACCAATAGTTTAGCACGAACAGAGTAACTGAAAGTAACAGAGCAAATCCCTCCAGAAGTATTAAATAGAAGAGAAAAAATTAAATTTTATGGAAACACAACTATCTCAGCTGACTCTCAGCTAGCTAGTGATGCAGGAGCAAATGACCAAATCAGCGAAAATCTAGCCATAAATCAGGCCCTAAAGGATTTGGATTGATTGATCGATCAAATGGGGTAACAATCCACCTTGGCAAGGGCTTGATCAAGAAGAATGAGCAAAATCATAAGTAGGACAGTTGAGATGGCGCCAAGATAAATTCCAAAGATAATTGTAAATGAGCTGAAAATAAAATAGCAACAAATCAGGTCAATTTTGGCCCAGTTGGGTTATTCCAGCCCATATACATCAAGCTGGCCCAAAACTGTGGACAGCAAGTCCCATCAAATCAGGGCCCAGACCAGGTCCTCCAATCCACAAAAGGCAGCAAGCAGCAAGGCCACTTAAATCTGGGGACCAGATACCAACAAATGGCTGGTCCCACAGGCCCTCCCTATGGGGCCCACAGCCCTTAAAGACCGCACATCAAGAAAATTGTGCAGGAAGTCTCCATGTTCATCTTTTCCTTGTTTCATTCCTATATGGAGTATCAAAGAGGACAGCTGGATGGTTTCATCAGTTTTAAAGTGGAAGTGGGTCCCACTGTTCAAGAAGGCAAGGATGATTTGCACTCTTCATGTTCATGACGTCTTTTTGTAAAGCCTTATCTTTACCCTTTTTTTCTTATCTCTTACTTAATGTGTTATGTTAGGACTCTAGAAATTAGGTTTATTATTAACTTTGGAATTGTAAGGTGAATGGATATGATAGTGTTATATTTAGGGTTATTTTGAGTTGCAAACTCTATTAAAGCACATGTAAGGGTCGTCCCACCATAAGTTTCACTTTATGATATTTTTCTTAATGATATCGCATGGTTGAAATTTATCTCCGCTTCTCCATTGGTTTGAGAATGTGTCTCTCAGCGATTGAAGACAATTCAAGGGGTGGGTTGCAGATTTGGGCTAAGCTCTTTATTACTTTCTCCTTGTGTTTGCTTGAGTTTCTATTGATTTGGGTTATGGCTTGGAATTGGGTTTCCCAATCAATTGGGGCTCACCCTTTTAGCTGCGACAGCTAGTTATTTTCATTCATTTGACATGATACTCTTAAGAGTTTTTTGTACTGCTGATTGGTATGGACAAAGAGACACTGCCTGACACTTTGGGACTTGGTGCAATATATAAACACTATTTTTTTAATAGCAGCAGTAGGTAAAGAAGTTTTAAAAATAAAAGCATACTATAATACTAAGTTGTGGTTCATATTTGTTGCATGTAATTAATTATAACATTAAACTTAGAATAATTACAACATACATGTCCCAAGTATCATCATGCTTCTTTAAGATGTTTGAGTCCAACACGAAGTATCTGTGTGCAATACAGACAGGTCACTGTGTCCAGGTTACATAGGTCATTGCTAGAGCATTTAAGTGGTATGTATGATAAAAGATATTAAAATTCAGCTTAATCTTGTAATGAATTAAAGAACAGGTTATTATCACGTGGTAATTGAACAGCACAAAGCTTCATCCACCATTTACAGTTTAATGGTAAAAGGCTACCGGTATCTGTACCTGGGGCATCACCTGGTGGGGAGCCTTCAGCAGCTTTAGGGCGAGGAGTTGTGATTACACGAATTAAACCCCCTAATGAATCCATCCGCCTTAAGCTTCTGGTTTTCACATTCAAAGGAACTGATAGTGAACGCTTTATGTGACGTTGGACTTCTGGTTTCTGAAAGAGAGAAGAATCCACTATGAAAAGGCTCAAAAGTGCATGTGAAATCATGTAATTCCTGAAAGCAAACTATTTTATCAGAAAAAAAAAGAAGGTTGTAAAGCAGGTTGAGAAACATGCTCAAAGCCTACATGAAGTCATTGTTCTGAAAGATGATCCAAGGAGAAAATAACAAATGCAAAGCAAAAGCTCAAGAAAATTATTAGAAGGTCCATCCTGAGCTTGACCATGTAATGGAGGAAGATGATTTGGGAAATTTATTCGAAATTAAGAGTGACTGAAAAAACATAAATAGGCTAGTTGCAGTCAACAAGGAAATGGGCATTTTATACATGCATGAGTACCCCTATGTTATTCCTTTATGCATTGCTCAGTGAACCTCCACCTGGGCTGACAGCATGCAAAGAGACCCTTTTAGGATGCCGATGTGCCCTATGGGGCCCAAGTTAGAAAATAAATGGATCACTCTCTCTCTCTAAACAAGCACACACACGAGAAGGAAGAGATGTGCACACAATGGCGGACCCAGGATTTTCATTTGAGGGGTGCGGACCTTAATAGATAGTTTGATTTTGGGTGCAAACCGAGGATTTTCATGTGGATTTTGAAGATAAACCCACGAGTTTTAATGGATTTTTGAAAGTGGAACCAGAATTTTCATATAGGTTTTGAAAGCGCACTGCAGTTTGATGGGTGCGACCGCACCCACATGCCACTACTTGAGTCAGCCCCTGTGTGCACATAGGTCCATGCATATGCTACCAGCTGAATAACTAGAGATACATTTAGTCTCTATACTTAGTATATAACGGAAAAGACTGCGGTGAGAGTGATGTTGGTCCCAACATGGAGATTTGACAAGATTGAGACCCTAAATAGAATGTGTGTGCTCTGTTTAAGGGAAGCAAAGGTTCATTCATTGCAAGTACACTACCTCAGTGTCGAGTTTTTTTCTTCAGCTTCCTGGAATCCTATCGGTGATGCCTCATTCGGTGAAACAACTATTAGAGAGTTGGAGCTGCAAGTAGATCTCTAGCAGATAATTTTTTGGAGCTATACATTTGCTGTTGTTGTATGGACTATGGTTTGAGAGAAATAGGAGAACCTTTCCAAAAAAAAGAAAACACACTTTGCTTATGAAGTTGCGAAAATGGATTGCATCCTCACAATTTTTAGACCATCTCACATATTTATAGGTTTTTCAAGGTCTGATCTCTGGTGTTGTGGCTGGAATGGTAATGAGATGCATTGTAGGTTTTTAGTTTTTGGTGTTTTCTTTTGGCATTTTTTCTTTTGTAACAGAATAATGAATTTACCCATTATCATCTAAATGAAAAACCTAGAACCAAAACTTAATGTACATTAGTTAAAGCGCGCCTCCTTATCTTCTTGTGCTTTCTAGGTTATGCATATTGTAGTGTGTGTGTGCGCGCGCACGCAAAATGAAGGTTTTTCTTTGACACGGGTAGAAGGATAGAAATGTTGCACGTAGCTCCTTCTTTCTTTCTTTTTTTTTAACATAATTAGAGTTCTTATTGTTGGGTTATTGTATTGTATTCCGGGTTAGACGGATTAGTCAATTTGAATTAATATGGATGTAACTGGGTTTGGGGTATTTTGGTAATTGTACTGGGGTTTTCTTGGGGGCTAGGAAAGACTTTCTTGGAGGACAAGAAAGCAGGGATTATATATATGATGTAATCTATAACCCTAAACCCTGTGGAGCACAACAAAGAAAGAGGAATTGACGTGAGCTTTCTCCGTGGATAGGGGCAGACCTAGTGGGGCACGCGCAAAATGAAGGGTTTTCTTTGACACGGGTAGAAGGATAGAAATGTTGCACATAGCTTCTCCTTTTTTTTTTTTTTTTTTAACATAATTAGAGTTCTTATTGTTGGGTTATTGTCTTGTATTCCGGGTTAGTCGGATCAGTCAATTTGAATTAATATGGATGTAACTGGGTTTAGGGTATTTTGGTAATTCTACTAGGGTTTTCTTGGGGGCTAGGAAAGACTTTCTTGGAGGACAAGAAAGCAGGGATTATATATATGATGTAATCTATAACCCTAAACCCTGTGGAGCACAACAAAGAAAGAGGACTTGACGTGAGCTTTCTCCGTAGATAAGGGCAGACCTAGTGGGGCTCGCAGGGGCCATTCTGGTTCCGCCCCTGTCTGCCCCCCCCCCCCCCCTATATGCTGGTTCCGCCCCTGTCTGTGGGCGTAGGCGGTTTCGACAAACCACGTAAATCGTTGTGTCTTCGTCTTCTTCGTGGATTGATTACTTGATATTGAGTGGATTTGTGCGTGTCTGTTTGATCGTCGATCGCAATTTGTTCGTTCCGCTGTGCCACTTTCCCCAACACTTTAAGAATGCTCCAAATTGATGGGATATGGCTTTGAAGATGAAGATGACGACTATAATGATGATGAACTAGTTCTTCCCGGTGTCATATGGAGAATTGGAGATAATTGGAATTGGAGATAATTGTCGGAAATGGAGAAACTAGGAGACAAAATTGATTGTGAGTCATATGGAGAATTGGAGATAATTGTCGGAAATGGAGAAACTAGGAGACAAAATTGA
Source organism: Camphora micrantha (assembly GCA_003546025.1). Taxonomy (NCBI): domain Eukaryota; kingdom Viridiplantae; phylum Streptophyta; class Magnoliopsida; order Laurales; family Lauraceae; genus Camphora; species Camphora micrantha. Next base: position 51,778,907 of record QPKB01000005.1, on the reverse strand, counting down.
TTATGAGTCATATGGAGAATTGGAGATAATTGTCGGAAATGGAGAAACTAGGAGACAAAATTGATTATGAGTCATATGGAGAATTGGAGATAATTGTCGGAAATGGAGAAACTAGGAGACAAAATTGATTATGAGTACATAAGAGGAAATCTACAAGTAACCCTTGCAAAATAGAAAATCAAGGGAAGGCTTTTAAGGATTGCTTGGGCATGTATTGAAGATTGGAAACAGCCCCTTCACAAATAATTTTAGTGTTACATGTATAAGGAACTAGGAGAAGGGTATCTAAATGAAGAATTGCAATGGCATGTAAGAAGATTATAGAGAACAAAGAACTTAGCTTTACGTAAGGATGAGTGGAAACATAGAACTAACAAAGACAACTCCAAATGGATGGGATTGGACTTGGATGAAATTTTGATGATTAGAAGACTATGTTAATATATATTTGAAATGTCTATATAGTAATTATTAAGTTGGTCAATTCTTTTCGTACTTTATAATTGCATTTTTAACTCCTTTGTCATTTCTATTGATGCTACCCTGGTGCTACTTTTCCTCACCAGTTCCAAATTCCTTCACCTGTTTTGTTCCATTATAGCGATCACTTTGAAACAAACATGTGTGAGATACAAATGCATCTAATGAATATTTTATCTGTAGACGATGTAGTAACCATAGTAATTCTACAATTATTTGAAGCCTGACATCAAATATCAGAACAATGATTTAAAAAGGGGCACTTACAATGAGATCAGAATGGGCAACCACATCTTCTTCCTGTAGAGGCTCTGGACCTGAATTTGCCACTGGTGTAACAGGCAAAGAATGTGTTCTTTTTGCTGATAAAGAGAAAACCCTGGTCAGAGAAAATGACCTTGAACTAGAAGGTTTGTCCTGGGGTTCAGATGATGTTGGTGTCTCGGGAATGAGAAGAACAGTTTTTTCACATTCAGGGGGTAGATTTTTCGTCTTGAAGCTCCGCTGCAGATTTCTCATTGATGGCCTGCCTTTTGCTGAACTTGGTCTTGGGGGTAAGCTTGCTCTTGTAGAACTAGGACTGGTCATAGGAGGAATATTAATTCTTGTAGAACTAGGGCATGGGTTTTCCATGGTCCTTGACGGAATTTGCAGCGATGACAGATTCGGTCGTCTTGGATGTGAGGTAGATGGCATTTCTCCATCTTTTTCAGTTTGCTTACAGGCCTACAAAACCATTCAACACCCAGAATATGCATATCTAGTAAATTTCTGCAAAAATAACATTTATAGTGCTTTGTCACCAACGATTCACCCAAAATGTAAAAATATAAAGCTTTAGCATATAAGTTGATTGGTTTGGAACGCAAAGTCGGCTCAATACATTGACATGGGCATCATGCCCAATGATGGTTGTGCATAAATAAAAATCACAAATTTTATAGATACAATTGAGCTTATCGTCCTCCTCACCACCATAACCATCACCACCAAATGTGGGAAGATTAACGAATCGTTATTGAATGGGACTTTCTAGTTTAAGATTTAGACCCATGATCATGCCATCCAAACCAAAAGAGCGAATTCACATACACGTCAAAAGTTAAGTCATCAGTGGGCAATGAAGCAGAATCCATTATTTTATCTCTGTCAATCTAATGTCATTAGCATACGCAAAAAAAAACACATTAATGGACTCATCCTTGATGCTTATATTACATATCTCCACTATTCAGGAAAAAGACCCAAAAAGACGTTCTATCACCGCATGACAATGATCTCTTCACCATTTCTGAACCAATGATTCCAAAACAAGGACAATACAGAAATTCACAATAAGGAACAAAAATCAAATGACTATCTTTTCTTCCCACTTCTGTCAATGTAACAAACAGAATCACATCTTTTGAATATATATACTTCATCAAATTGAGTTAGCAATTCCCAAACTTTTTGCAAAAGATGAAAACGGTTTACTGATATGCTACAGAAACGATCGGATCATTTCTAGTTCCAGATCATGAAAAGGAGAGTATCTCCATCAACGATAACGATAGAGAAAATCTACACTACAAACATCTACAAACAATTCCCCAAAAAGATAACAACTTTCAAAAATCACAAAGAATCATGAAACTAACTGAAAAAATCATCAAGATTAAGAGCAAAACATCCAATCAGAGAAACTTTATATAATCAAGAAAAACCGCATCTTGAGCAATCGAAAAACCTCAACTTCAGCTCAGGAAACCGTTAGAATTTGGAAAAAATACCTGTGGATCGATGGAATCCGTCCTGGATTCTTCAACAAGCTGCGATTCAGCTCCCGAACTCTCCATCAATCACCGAACAGATCTCAAATTCCAAGGAATTTAGAGACAGAAACCCTAAACTTGGGGAAAACGAAAACCCTAGATTTCAGATTTTGGGCGAGTCACTGTTTGTGCATTTCGAAGCCGCCTTGATTTTACCTGCAACGAAAACTCCACTGAAAGAGCACGAGCATGTATATAATTATACAGTAGAGAGGATGACTACCGGAGAGCTGAAAATATAGGTGGTCCACAGGAGCATCCAAAGTGTGGTTCGCAGGAACTTCTTTTTGGGTGGGCGGTGGGCCCACTATTTAATTCCACTCCAACATGACGCCTACGTTCGATCTATTGTTTAAAATAGAGATGTCTTTTTGGTTAGTTGAAAAGTTAATCTTTCTAAGTGACATCACTTGGACAAATTAAATGGACTAATACTATTTGGAGCAATATATATTCATTGTTGGATTGATGAATCCCTTCTTCTTATATACTTTTTTAATGTTGATTTTCAAACTCATACCAAATGGGATTTGATTGTGCTGATTTTTAATATATTTTCATCCCCTTCTTCTCTTAGTTCAATGCTGTCATAAGACACAAGAGACTATAAAAATATTATAGTGATACTTTTAGAGAGATAATTTCCACATCCAATTTTTTTTAAAGCATCTCATATTGTTGAATTAATAAACTACATACAATCGTCATCTTCAAAGCGTCATTCCAATTATGTCTGAGTTAGGTCAGTTATATATATCTTTTTTTTTTTATTTCAAGTTACAGCCAAATTTTTATATAAATTGCACTTTTTTTATATTTACTTTTTACTAATTTTGTCCATATCTTCTGTGGCATGTCTTTTTTTTTTTTTTTTAATTAGCTATCTATCTACATACAAAGACTTTTTCTTAATAATGTTGTTGTTGTTGGCTTGCATTTGACACATCCATCTCATCTCAAATGAGTCTCTTTTAATTTATTTCCTATTGAGGGTACCTCTAAATTACATACAATAAGTTATTTCTTTTTATTTTTTGCTATGTGAAGGATTCAAAGTCAGATACTCTATTAGCATCCTTAACTAACTGAGTTACAACTAAAAAAATTATAATAATTTAAAAGATATTATTCATAAAACCGCTCTTAGATTTGACATTCACCCCTAAGCTGTCAATATTTAAGTATTTCGTATATAATCGTCCGTATAGAATTCTTAGGACAGTCGTACATATCACCATTAGATACTCTAGTGCCGTGCACTAACAAGTCTGCAACAAATATTTAAATTTGTACTGTTTCGGAGCAAATCTCAAATCTAAGGAAGTGATACAGTCAATATCATATAGTTTGGTGTACGTCCGTCTCATTGTTCGTGACGCTTGAACTGTGACGACTCACTATCACCAATATGTGGGGACCATGGTCACACGTGATGAAAAATCTACTTAAACTTAAAGTATGAGTGGGAGTGTATGCGACTTGCGTGACACTACCAGGTGTTTAGGGCGCTCTGGAAGTCCCGCAGACTACGGGAACGTTGTCTTCCCACAGTTACCCGCCAACAACCTTTTCCGATGAGGAAATGGCGTGAATTGTCAGCCAGGTTTCAAATCAAGGTAGCAGTGGAATTTTGACTCCCACTGCACCATGCATTTTGCTTACTATTATATATAGCCATCAACCATTGGAAAGCCATCTCTTTGACCGAACATGGGAAAGAAAATTAGGAATTTTTTTTTTATCAAAGAGCTAAAATTAAAGGCTTGTTCTTTATATTACAATCACCTCTTATTCAATTTGGACTTTGGGACAATCACCGTACGACATGTCATAAATCTGAAAATAGCCCCAGAACAGTCCAAAGATCTATATTTACAGCAGAGCTGTCCGATCCGTAAGATATCGCAGCGTGCGATATCTTAGGGATGTAGGATATCCTACAATCAGAAGCGGGAAGACTTGAACAATCCGTTTTTTTCTTTTTTTTCCTTGACTGTGGGACCACCAAACCACCATCCAAACCGTTGAATAGCTGTATGAGTGTAAGAACTAATATCGCACCAAATTTGAACCGTTGATCTATCACGGTTATCGAAAAAATTGCAAGAAAGTCACGTTTTGCAAATTATAAAAATAAATTATAAGCCACATTTTTTTTATGCAAGTTTCTTGATAACTGTTATAGATCAACGCCTCAAATTTGGCGCGATATCAGTTCTTACGTTCATACAGCTATTCAACGGTTTGGATGATGGTTTGGTGGTTTCACAATAAAGAAAAATAAATAAAAACACGGACTGTTCAAGTGATTGTAGGATATCCTACATCCCTAGGATATCGCACACTGCGATATCCTACGGATCGGACAGCTCTGTGGTAAATATAGATCTTTGGACTGTTCTGGGGCTATTTACAGGTTTATGACATGCCGTACGGTAATTGTCCCTTGGACTTTTAATTGGCAGTATCACTTTTGACCGATAGGCCAATTTAGAAAAAAAGAGAAAAAAAAAAAAAAAACTAAGGAGTTTGGAATATTTTCCTTGGGTGATCTATTACACACATACCGTAAGTGTGGTGTTTAGAATTGGCCAGGGAGCCCTCATGTTGATAATCCAAATCGTTAAAATTGAATGTCGTCCCCTACATTCGCATATCCTTAAGTCTTATTTCAATAAGATTTGGTCCCACATTAAGATTGAGTACATAATTCATAATACAATTAATGGAAATGATTAATAAGTGGTAATTATGTTATCAATCATGTATTCAATCTTATAGACGGACCAAATCTTGTTGAAGTGGGATTTGAGGATATGGAATTCAAGGGGACCACATTCAATTTTAATGGTTTGGATCATCATTAGGTAGGCCCCATGGTGAGTTCTACACATCACACTCAAGGGATCCAGACTCTAATCCAGGTCCTAACTTAGCCATCCATGTCTCCCTTAATTGTTATGCATCCAAATGTGCTCGAGTCTATGAAATTTTAGAAGGTCAAATCTCTGAAATTTTACTTGTTGAACACGTAATTCCAAATGCTCCATGGATAGCTATTGATTGTCAGAATTTCTCAATACATGAAATTCTAGTAATAAATTCCCTCCAAACAAATAGGTCATTTAGAATATATTTACTCAAGTATGGCCTATTTCATAATTGGGCTAAAAAATTAGACATGATAGTCCATAAGCCTAAAAATGAAGTCTAAATCCAACCAAACCCAAAATGGTAAAAGCTTGCATGAGCACCCACAATTATCAAAACTTAGACGTGCATGAAATCTTTACATTATTTTTTTTTATACTAAGTAGTACTTATCATCCATGATTTAGAAATGTCAGGCCACGTACAAAAGAGTTCTACTATAGCACATTTGTGTAGGTTTTGCGCCATGGACTCGTATTTTTCTGTGAGGAAATTTGCCCTTTTATTTATCCACTCTCATTGAAAACACTTTTGGCAGCCTCCCAGTGCTTTCCTCACAATAAAGATTTTATACCATAGGAGAAAAATGTTTTCTTTTTTTTTTCTCAGAGAAAGATCCAGCGTCTGCTTTTTTATTGGATGAAGGACATATGATATGTTGGTATGGCCCATGCGCCTCTTCTAAGGGGGGAGGGGAGTGGAGGAAAAATTTGAGGGGGAAGGAAAATGAAGGGAAGGGGATTTTCCCTCCTCTTGTTTGGATGGGAAGGAAAAGTAGGGGAAATGAAGGAAAATGGATTTAAAAAGATAGTTTTAAAAAGGGCATTTCCGTAATTTATACACAAATACCCCTCTTTGGTTCTCATCTTCCCCCCAGTTTTGAGGAAAAAAGTTTTAAGTGGGCCGAAAACTCCCCTATTTTTTTAAATACCCTCAATTTCAATATTCCTTCTATTTTATCCTTTACCTCATTTTACCTCCTTTCCAAACTTAGTACCAAAATACGAGTCAAATTAGTTATTCATACAAGCTTTGTCAACCTCACTTGCCATTCAATCAAAGAAAATAATCCGTTGTTCCTTGTTGCTTTCATATTTTAATGTCTCACAGAAAGCTGATCCAACTATCACTCCACTTTTATTATGGCATGAGGCCACTTGACCACACTTCAGTGTCGTATCATGTATGTCTAATCTATGTCGTTCCACTTGTCAGTCCAGACCAAATATTGAGGGAAGCTAAATGCATGTGACCGGATTGTGATTCTGCTTCCAAAGTGATATGATATCTTTAAGAGGAATTTACGGCGTAGGACCCCTAAGGACTCCATACCACTCTTGAAATCCTAGAAACACAGTATTTATGGATAAGGTCCTCAAAGTACGATTTTGTATTTTTTTTTTTTGTCGTTTAGCGAATGGTCGATATCGACCATAAAAATGATCGATATCGACCATTATGCGGGAACTCAAATAGAAGTTGAGTTTTTCAGGAAGGAGAAGGGGGAGGGGAGGAGGAGGAGGAGGAGGAGGGAGAAGAGGGGATGGAACCTTTCACGACCCCTTCTTCTTCATCTCCACTGCTGAGGGCTATATCATATTTTTCAAGATTCTTCTTTACAATCAGTTCCGTTTTGGGCACCAATTTCATGTGAGAACCCTTGCTCCACAAGTTTCAAATCAAACCTATTCGAACCCAACACGTTTTTTCTGCAACTTTCTTGATGAGTTTCTCTTGAAATCTTAGAAATCCCAACTTGGGCTATTTTCAAATCAAAATCAGAACCAAACCCATCAGAGTATGTAATATCAGTACTAATATCTTGATGAGTTTGTTGAGAAAATCCACATTCAACCCCATTTGAAACAGACCCACCTGGCCATGGAGAAGCACCAGCAACCAAAGGAAAAAACCCATATTTCTCATCGCCACTGCTGAGGGCTATCTCATTTTTTTCAAGATTCCTCTTTACAATCAGTTCCGTTTTGGGTTCCAATTTCATGTGAGAACCCTTGCTCCACAAGTTTCAAATCAAATCTATTCGAACCCAACACGTCTTTTCTGCAACTTTCTTGATGAGTTTCTCCTGAAATCCTAGAAATCCCAACTTGGACTATTTTCAAATCAAAATCAGAACCAAACCCATCAGAGTGTGTAATCTCAATACTAATATCTTGATGGGTTTGTTGAGAAAATCCACATTCAACCCCATTTGGAACAGACCCACCTGGGTATGGATTCTCATTTTGAACAGACCCACCTGGCCATGGAACAGCACCAGCAACCAAAGAAGAAAACCCATTTCGTCTTTTTTCTTATTATTTCGCGATATGGTCGATATCGACCATGCAGGGAAAAATGCCTTTCAGTTATATGGTCGATATCGACCATACAGGAAAAAATGCCTTTCAGTTATATGGTCGATATCGACCATACCACTAAACGACAAAAAAAAATACGAATACGCACTTAGGGAGCCTTATTCGCGTCCATGATGAATACGGCACCTCCGAAGTGGTATAGGGTCCTATAGGGCCCTATGCCGTAAATTCCTCCATCTTTAAATTAGATAGCCCATATCGACCTCTCATTAATAAATCTATTGTTATTTTTACTGATGTGGCATTTAAGAGGCCCGGCGGAAGGGCTGGTAGTGCTTTGTTATGTACTTCGATTATTCCTTTTTATATGCAGGAGCAGCAAGGGTTTTTGTCTCCATCTCTTTAAAAGAGATTGAAGCGTTTGTCTTCTTCTTTGCTCTAAAATATGTCATGGCAAGGATTTATAGTAGACTCCATTATAAATATCAGAGTGGACAGCTCAGATCAAGTGTCACATGATCAATATGTAACACACAATTAACCACAGTACAAGACTACACAATTAAAAACTTGATACAATTCTCCTGAGATATCCTAGGAAATCTCATGAGAAGTGGGTCAACTTTCTAATTATATAGCCTTGCGTTGTGGTGGACTAGAGGTTTTTTTTTTATAGAATTCATGAGGATTCATGTTTCTTTTAATGCTCCAAAGGTGGTGTGCAATGCATCAACATGAGGAAGGAATGGTCTTTTTTTTGCTCCCATTGGTGAAATTTTGAACATTGCCTTGTCATTTGAGCAGTGGCGGACTTAAGATTTCCATTTAGGTGGGGCCAAACTTCTGCTAAACTTTTCTAGACTTTTTTTTACAATAACAATAATAAAGGAAAAAAATATATTGACTTATTCTAAACACATTAGTATGTTTGTCAAAACCATATTTTTTTATTGTAAATGAGTACATACAACGATTTTAGATTTATCTAAATACTTTTAATTTTTTTTTCAATTTTATTTGTATGAATTGGAGTAGCCTAAGTTAAGATTATAACAGTCCTAGAAAGCTAAGCGTGGACCGGACACGGTCAGCAATAAGAGAATTCTTAGGGAGAGAGGAACGACAACACCAATGTCAGTGTTTTGAGAACCCATAAAGAGAGAAATAGAAAAGAGAGGAGACAAGCACCATAAAGGAGAGAAGAGGGACTGATGATTCATAACCTGTCTACGTACCTTGAAGACAAAGCAAGTGATCGAGCAGCACTCAGATAAAATACATTGTAGAATGCAGTGTACATGGTAGTGTGGATTAATGTTTAGACGTGGGGCGACCATTACGCATATATGGGGCATGGTTCCAAGGCGCATGTGAACATCTGGGGATCTCAAAATTGATCTGGGGCGACCGCCCCATATCAGCATAAGGTGAGTCCGCCCCTGCATTTGAGTGTGTTAAGTGCTCTTTTGTCCCTATAGAGTTGAATATGATAACTCACTTTCTAGTTCAAGTTTAGCTCCTTTTAGTGAGCATCAGGTATTTTTGGGATGGTTATTTTACGCCTTGGCTCCTATCCATGGATGGGGTGTAATTATTGGTTTCATATTATAAAAAAAAAAAAAAAAACAGTTTAGGTGATCGTTGGACCAATAAGATTACTTTAGCCAAACCCACATCAGACCAGCCTTCCCACCCAAAAACTCTATTTTTTTTTTCCTTTTTTTTTCTTTTTTTGGAGTCGACATCCAAAACAACCCCAACAATAACAAGGTGGGGTTTCTGGTGATATCACACAATCCCAACAAAAACACTAATTTTTCCCATCAAATGTTCATTTATAGCTCAAATATTCTTCAATCAAAAGGACATTATATGTCATATTCTTTATATGGGGTATGGCCATTTATGGCAGGGTAAACAAGTTAAATGGTCTAGAGCTTGTGGGGACACCAAACTTCGGAAAATATAATGTTTAAAGTGGTTTCCTTTTAGGGAAAATACAAATAAAATAAAGATAACATGTGTCTAATGACTATGGTTGATAAAGTTCCTTTCCAACATCTGCCTTCCCATTTGTTTATTTTTACTTATTTATTAAAATAATATCATATTTAGAGATGATGCCTTTGGTCCATACTTTAGATATAAAAAAATAAATACTTTCATTAAAGTGTGATAATTATCTGATGTTCATACTTCACATATGAGTGAATAGAACAAGTGAGATTAGAGCTACCAATAAGTGGGACCCAAAACATGCTGCAAAAAGTAAAAGTCCATAAGAAGAAAAAAGGGGGTAGTCTCCATTGAATGGCCAGGGTTCTTAAATGATGTGATGTTTTGGCCATGTCTTATCTTATGGAAGTGTGGGTACACCAAGAATTAATTCAAGCCACATCGGTAAGTCCCATACAGTTTTTAGATGGCATTACATTAATGTATGTATATGAGGGCATTTATGTTATGCATATTATTGTCTATAGTGGGTTTCTTTAATGGAGAATATTCTCAGAGCATAATCGACGTACCGTCCAGCTCTATAGGGTCCACTTATATCCGCTTTTGATGAATGCAAATCCTTTGATACTCTTCGTCATCCTATGGTCTGGCGTCAGGATAAGTTTTACACTTATTGATTCTCCATTCACTATTAGATTGAATTCCACAAAAATCTACAATGAAGATGCCATTAAATTTTAAGGATGGCTAATTTTTTGGTTTCCTTATTCAGAAGGAGATTTGTACATCTGCCCTTATCTTATTGGTAGAAATATATCTAAGTGGGCCCCAGCAGCTAGACTGCATGTTAACGATATGCTACCTATCTGCTCGTAGGAGAGCATCGTCCTTCTTTAATTGCTTTGGTTATATGTTTGCTTTGATTATGAATTTGATTGAGCACTCCTCTATTTAAGATGAGGGATTGTAAGAATGATTAATAAGTTGATTTACAGATTTTCCTATTTTTCATTTTCTGAAAGGATTTTTCTTCTTTTCTTGCTGGTAAGAACATATTGTGGAGTGTTTGAACAGTTTCTGATCAAGAGGCATAAATGGCCTGTACATGTTTGATGTATTCAGAAGTCTGAACTTATTTACATGAGGGGAGAGGGTATTCTTAAGTCCAAATCTTTGGCATGGCTTATTTCAGACAACGCATGGTCTATCTGGCCCATAGGCCCTTTTAGAGTTTTTGTTTTTTTGAGGTCTGTGGGGGCGAGTGCCCCCAATATCCAATACCTGGGTCAGCCCCTGGCCTCGTGGATTGTTTGAGAGACTTCAGCCCCTTCCAATTTTAATCCATACCACTAATGTCTGTGATCTTTTGGTTTTGTCCACACTATGTTCAGGTTTCAGCAGTCACTGCTATACTCATTCGAACATAAAGGCCGTTAACAGTATATGGGCCGTTAACAATATATGAACAATACATTTTTTGTTCTATTTAAATGTTCAATACTTAAAAAGCACTTATTGTGCACGTGCATGTGAAAGTGCGAAATCTGACTTGATCAACTATGTCACGTAAGAGAGAATAGAGGATTTTATGTAGTTTTACAAAACTGCCTACGTTTACGGCAAGAGCAATAATTCACATTTTGACTACAGAATAAAATATTTACAGATTTAAATATTATAAGAATAAAATAGTATAGAATACAATAATGCAATATTATAATAATATAATATTTTTACTGTTTGGCAATTTTTTAAGAATATTACAGATTTCAAATTGAGCAGTTTGGAAGGTGTTATCATTAAAATAAATTACATTATAAGAAAAAAATTTATTAAATATTTTAATTTATATGTAATTTACCACGTATAGATAAAAAAGTAATGTAGTAAAGTAAAGTTTAACTTACATATTTTTACTATAAGTTACTTTATTTTATCACAGAAAATCATGGTAAAGTACAGTAAAGTAAAGTCAATAAAAAATAACTACTTTATAACTCTCTCTCCTAGTTTGCTTTACCCCATACTTCATCTGACCTTACTTTACCTCACCTTTTACCATGATATGGCATCAATTAATCTTTATTTTACTTTACCACACCCGTAAACAAGTCATTTTTTCTTTACCATATAAAACTAAGATAAAATGTGATAAAGTAAAGTAAAGAAAAGAAACTACTTTACCAGTCCTTCCCACTTTACTTCGCCATGCACTTTATCTCAACTTTACTTTACCAGACCTTTACCGTCATGTGAGATTTACTTTTACTTTACTTTACCATATGTGTAAACATAAATATTATGATGCATTTGGTGAACTAAAGTCTTTACTTTACTCTACCACTTTGTCATAGTCATTTTAAAAGATTCTTATCTTGTAGAAAGTTTTCTACAGGGGGGAGCTGTAGGAGAAAATATTGAGTTTTTTGAAAGAAAATAATCTTTTCTTCAAATTTTTCTTGAGTTACCAAACGCACAAGATTTTCTTCTTTAAAAAATGAAAGATTATATTCTATAAAATATTATTTTCTTGTATTTTCTTATGCATCCAAACAGGCCCAGGTTAGAAATTATATTATATATATAATCACCGTTTTCTTAACTCCTAAGAAAGCCTCCGGTACAATGACCAAAATACCCTAGACCCGGGCATTAGTTAACCCAATGGACCACTGATAAACCCGGAATACAAGATATAAACCTAACAACTTTTAAGAATTGTGATGTTCAAACCATTTTATTTTTTATTTTAAAAAATAGTTCCAAAACAAAAGGTTAAAAGAAAAAACCCATTTGATTAAGGCCACAGAGTCTAAAATCCTCATTTTGGTTCTTCTTCTTCTTCTTCTTCTTCTTCATCTTTTTTTTTTTGTTATATAACGGAAGGTGTCCAAGCCCTTTGGGCCTAGAGTAATTCGTATAAATCCCCTGTGGCTCCAGTGTGGCATGGAATTTCGAACCTCCAATCTCCTGGAGCAAACCGTGGCCCTAGGCCAACTAAGCTACCCCTCGGGGTTCATTTTAGACCATTGGTAATCATGAGTAGAAGCTGTGATTTCCATTTGATTTTTATCTTAATAATATATTTTACATGTGATGAATCTCATATTAAATTAGACTCTAATTTTGAAAAGGATCATCTTGAGTGGTTTGAATTTATAGTAGGCCCCACTAATGGATATAGTGTGTGTGTATATATATTATAAATATTTAGATGAGAACTGGTCCATCCCATTTTTTGGGCCACATGACCCACTTATAATCAAGTTATTACCCTCATACACTGCATATAGCAGCATGTGAACTCACTTGTGGGGCCTCCTGGAGCCATGCCAATTATGATGCAGATTGGGGATGAAAAGATCTCAGTAAGATCTAAGCTAAGGATTGCAAAATACCAACCCCATTAAATCATTGTAACTCCTTCATATGTGGCCCTTAAATTTAGAGGGCTTAAAATGCATACTTTTTTTTTTTTTTTTTTCTCAGATTTTAGTTTAATGATCAGCAACGGTTATAATTGTGGAAATTTAAGGCTACTAGTCTGTGCAAGACTCTGTTGGGGATGGATTAGGTGTTTAACTTGTTCATAAGTGTGCCTAGTGGCTATAAAATAAGGTGGCGCATCTCATTATACAAATTTCTAATACACTATTTCTGCTAAATAGATTAAGCCGACCTTGCTTAACCCCTTTTTTTTTGTTCTTTGGTAAATCAGGATTTCATTCATTAAGACAATAAAATAACAGCTAAACTTGGGGGAGACAAAGCTTCACCCAATCAGGAACAACATCATCCCAACAGAAGCTTTTACCAAGCCGATAACAGTACTTGGCCAATACATGGGCAGCCACATTAGAAATCCTAGGAATAAAAAGGAATTCAACCACGGAAAAACAACTACATTGATATTTAATGTCCAAAATAATGTGATTGATGGTCCAATTTATTTGTCCATTGATGGTATCCAACACTTCCTTTGCATCTGAAAAAAGCTCCACCTTGAGAAAACCCCCACCGGAAGGTTCCTCAGTGCAAAAAAGAATGGCAATTGCCTCTGCTTCTTTAAAGGAAATGAGTTTTGGCCCTAAATTGCGTCTGCATAAATGAGAACATTATTCAACATAAATATACACCCAAAAGAAGATTGACCATCTTTACAGTGATAAGCCACATCCGTGAAAATCAATTAAACATCATTGAAAGCATCAGTGATATAACTAACAATTCTAGTGTTAGGCCAACTTCCTTCATAGACTATCCCTTTGTTCTTCAAATTACACATATTTTGAGCCTCCCCGTGCTGAGCCTTAATCATGCATATATAAGCCCAGGTTGGCTCACTTAACTGCCGGGGTAGAAAATCAGACATGTCAAAGTACAAGAATCTGTTTGGAGATACTGTTTCCATCATCTGGATTCATGGGAACACAGAAACGTCCGGATAGCATAATGACAAAGGGGGCCTTAAGACACTTGGGACAACATTGGGAGAATCATAATTTCTCTAGGACGAGAATCCTCATAATTCTTCTAACCAAACGGGGTTTAAGTCGAAATCCGAAATATAGCCTAATTAACCTAGACTGGGCTCAGATCATGGTTCTGGGCCAGGCCCATGATCACATCTTGCCTTTCTAAAAGTTACCCTTTTGTTTGGGCGGTGTGAGATGAATTTAGAGAGAAAGAAGAAGGGGAAAAGAGAAGTAGAGGATGAATTGGAAGAGAATGAAAGAGAGAGAGAGAGAGAGGGAGAGAGAGAGAGGGGATGATCCTTCAAAGCACTAGTGAAGTCCAATTTAGTCAGCTGGTCTTAAAAAACATAGGATGTGGAAGTAGTAAGTTCGGAGGTGGCAGTAGCAGATATCTTACCAATGTGACGCTTTGGGATGAAAGTCTTGGATTCGTACGGAAATGCATGACTTCTTTTAGAAAAAGCCGGTCGCTCCCCAACGGATGGGAGGCGACACGTGACAGTCATGTGACAGAACGTACTAACGGCTAGTTTTCATAACGGCTACATTCCCTCTTCTTCCCTCCTATTTCATTGCAGGAAACGCTTCCTGTGCTTCTTTTACTCTCAGTACTCTTACTCTCTCTCTCTCTCTCTCTCTCAACATTGCCACTCACTCAACATTGCCGAGAAAAACCCAAAATAAGAATAGACATTGCCTAGAAAAACCCAAGTAAGATTCTAGGCCGGCCGGGAAAGAAAAGGGTCGGCTGAATTTCTATTGAAAATCAGCTTCCGCGCTGCTGCCGCTGAAATGCGGCACGGCACGGCAACAGCAACGGCGACATCTACTCCAGTGCAGAGCTCAAGCAAGCAGGGGTCAGAATTCCAGCACTGTCCACGACGTCCAAGACCATGGAGAAGAAGTCAACCTCCCATATGGATTCGTTTCATGTTCTTCACAAGGTGCCTGCAGGGGATTCACCATATACTCGGGCGAAGCACGTTCAGGTAATTGAAATTTGTTTGTTCATTCCTTTTTTTTTATCCTCTTTTGAAGTTGGATGGTTTCTTTCTATTTTGATGAGTTTTAGGGAATGATGATTGAATTAAGATTTTAATTTTAGGACCCAAGAATTTTTTTTTTTCTGACTTTGTTTTTTCATGGGGTTTGTGCTGCATTCTATTATCTATTGAGATTTTGTGTGTTTTGTGTGTTTTTTTTTTTTTTTGAAGGAAAGGGTGTGTTCTTCTGTTGCATTTCTTCCTTCTTTTTTATAGTTTTCCTTGTCTGTAGGAGGGTTGCTTGTATCATGTGATGAATGCCCTCAGTTCTTGCCCATAACATAAACCTATGATGCCTAGTTACGAATACAGGTACTGACATTGATATCAGAATCAGGGATATGACTCTGCACTTGTACAAATACAGATACGGCTGTCATAGTTTTTTCTTTACATTCCTTTGTGACTTTCTTTATATTGAAAAGTACAAAATCTAAAAACATTACATGAAATAGTGGACTTGATAAGTAGGATATGGTAAATTTGTATATCAGAAAGGATGGGTGCAGTATCAAGTACCAATGTTGGACATGTACAAGTATCCGGGTATAATAAGCCTGGACTATACCAAACTAGCAAACAGAGTACTAGAAAAATGGGTGGTTATAATAGACATTGGCCTAATTAAGTAGCTGCCCTTCCCCCAAAAACCAGGTCAGATAACTTAATTGATCAAGCCATGAAAAATGACTGGGTTATGGTTGGTCCCTCCTAAAGAGATGGCTTGCACACTTGAACAAGCCTTGTTTTTCCATGCGCATGCTCTAGCTATTATAGAAACTTCTAGTTTATTAATGTTCTTGGTCTCTTTGGACATTCTATCATATTATTTTGCTTAATGTTTGTTGTTCTCTCTTACAGTTAGTAGATAAGGACCCATGCAAGGCCATTTCATTATTCTGGTCTGCGATTAACACTGGTGATCGAGTTGACAGCGCCTTAAAAGACATGGCAGTTGTAATGAAACAGTTGAATCGAGCTGAAGAGGCAGTTGAGGCAATCAAATCTTTTCGCCATCTGTGTTCCCATCAAGCTCAAGAGGCTCTTGACAATGTTCTTCTCGACCTCTACAAGGTTAAATCCCACATCTCTCTTACTCGCAGATTAAATTTAATTTAACTTCTCTACTTAGTACATGTTCTGCATGCGATCTCTATATTGAAATGAATCTAGAATTTTGTTGTAAAATTACATTAGGTATGATTTATACAGAGATCACAACTCGCTCTAAATGTAGTCATACATATGCACATGTTAAAGATAAGAGTGGATAGAGGACCAACACTTGATAGGTACTGTGGCAACCACCAACTTAATGCTATAACAATGCAACTAAAGCAAACATACTTTAAACCACCATCATGTAGAAAAATAGAACAAGATACGAAATATACAAGACGCTAGATTTACGTGGTTCGATAATAATGTGTGACCTACAACCATAGGAAAACAATGCAAAGCTTTATTTAGATTACAGGCTAACTATCAATTAGAGTTATAGAAATCCACTTGCAAGTTACAAGCTTTTAAAGCTCTCTTTCCTCCCTTTTTTTTTCTTGGTCTTCTTAGAGAACATCTTTTCTTGCATGTTCCATCAATCTCTACACTCTCTGCCAAGGAATGCAAAGGCTCTTTTTCAAACCCCTTGAATTTTCCTTCGGATTTTCTAAAAGGTACCATACTCTACAACCATTGGATTGACTCAATCCAATGGCTCATAATAAAAAGAGCTAAAAGAGAGAATAAAAATAAAATTGACAAAAGTACATAGGAAAAAAAGCAAATAAAGAGGATTTGGCTTCACACATGTGTTCGTACACACACACTACACAACACATATACAATTGTAAACATCAAGAATAAGAAAAAAAAAAAAAAAAAGTGGAAAAGGCAAACAACAATTCAATTCATACCTATAACCTGCATAATTCAAGATTTTTTTTTTCTATTCTCTTCATAGGCATTTATTTATATGCACAAAATAAGAAGACTGTACATACTACATTAGACTTACATTTAATAGCTTTCAACTACTAATTAAAGAATGTTATGTGTTGTGCGTGTGTAATAACACATGTGTGAAGTCAAATCACTTTATTTGCTTTTCCTCCCTTGTACCATTTCTCATTATATTTTTACTCCCCTTAGCTCTTAGCTCTTTTTGGTGTGAGCTATTGGATTGACTCTAATCTAAGGGTTGTGGAGTTTGTTACTTCTTAGAAAGCCCAGACATAGTCTTCATTAGTGGTGGAGTGAAATAAAATTAAGAGTTCAAATCAAAAGAAAAGGAAAGAGAAGTAGAGTAACTTTTTGTCTTTTAGTGCTTTTTAAGAATACCTTTTTTGTCATTTTGTGCTTTTTAAAAGTAATTTTCGTCATTTAATAGTACTAAAAGTTACTTTTAGTTAAACAAAAATGACAAAAAAATATGCTCTTAAAAGGCACAAAATGACAAAAAAGGTACTCTTAAAATACACAAAATAACAAAAAAATGTGCTTTTTTACTCCACTCTCTTTATTTTCATTTTCTCTTGATGCGACAATAAATTTTACTTCATTTTACTACACCCTACAAACAAACAGGAGCTACTTGTAGAGATTGGAGAGAAAACAAGATGCATTTTTTTTTGTAAGCTTGAAAAAAGAGGAAAGAGGCTTTGTAAGCTTGTATTTGCAAGTGAGTTCTCCAGAGCTTCGCTTGTAATTTTCATTAGATGTAAAATAAATAAACAAAAATGCTTGCATTGTTCTCTCATAGATAGTCACAACTCACAAGTTGTGGCTGAACCACGTATATTTGCTGGCTAATATGCTTCTAATATTGTTTTCTATCTTTACATGCATGGAAGTTTCATGTGTGTTGCCTTTTTGCATTTCCATATATTGGAAGATCATATATTGCACACTAAGCGTTTGTCGAGATTTCCCAATCACAAAGAAAACTTTAGATGCTGGTCATAAACTTTAGACACTAGAATTTCTCATATGGACTTACATTTTGCAATAAAACTGACTCTTAGATGCTTGTCATGAATTTCTACAAGTTACAACAAAACTATAACATTTCTTTGGTGAAAAAAGAAATAAAGTAAGGCTTGTTGGAAGAGAATAACTTGAAATTAATGCTATAGGATAGATTATATAAGGATGCTTAGCGCCATAACCAACATGACAATAGTTTGGCCATCAACGCTCACAACATATCAAGCATGGAAGCTTGGGTTAAAAAAAGCCTTTCTCTTAAGAGGAGATTTATAAGAAGCAACTACCCAGATTTAAGTCAAGGAAGTTTCATGACAGATATGTAAAAAGAAGACATCCAATGGACTAATGGAAGTTTCAAAGACAAGGTACGTAATGTAACTCTTTTGTGGCTATTATATGTTGTTATTCGGGAATTTCTTCAAACACTTGGCTTGCAATGTGATTTTTCAATATCAATCACCAATCAAATGATATGGGAATGCAACCAAGGTACATAAAACCACCATGCATGAAGAGATAAGAGAATAATATAAGAAAGCATACAAAATACTAGTATACGTTCGGCCACAATATGTAACTCTTTTGTGGCTATTATATGTTGTTATTCGGGAATTTCTTCAAACACTTGGCTTGCAATGTGATTTTTCAATATCAATCACCAATCAAATGATATGGGAATGCAACCAAGGTACATAAAACCACCATGCATGAAGAGATAAGAGAATAATATAAGAAAGCATACAAAATACTAGTATACGTTCGGCCACAATATGTGGCCTAGGCTAAACTCTAATAAAGGGATTGATTATAATACAAATAAGTGAAGCTCTAGAGAATCCACCGACAAATATAAGCATACAATTCTCTCCTCCCCTTTCTTGGTCTTATTGGAGAAATCCTTATCTCCCTTAATTTCTACAAAGGAATACACATTACTTTTCCCTTTAGACCTTTCTAAAAGGGTGACAAGCTCCAATGGGCTCATAACAAATGAGTTAAAAGAGAGTAGAAATAGAAGGATAAAAAGTAATAAGATCTAATTCTAGTATGTTTGTTAAAAAGGATATATGCATGCATGCGATACTTATACTATATGCGGATGAGATATGAGCATTACCGGCAATGGATGAATTCTACACAAGGGAAGAAGAAGAACATACAAGAGAGACTTCTCAAGCCCAACTCATTGTTAGAAGTAATGTGAGACAACGGATGAATTCTACACAAGGGATGTAGAAGAAGAAAAGGTGTTAGAAGGAGAAAAAAGTAATAAAGAGATTTGGCTTCACACGTGTTGCACATACTTCAAGAGCCAATTCTAGTATTTTTGTTAAAAAGGATATATGCATGCATGCAATACTTCTACTATATGCGGATGAGATGTGAGGATGAGATGTGAGCATTACCAGCAATGGATGAATTCTACACAAGGGAAGAAGAAGAACAAAAGGTGACGAAGTATACAAGAGAGATTTCTCAAGCCTAACTCATTGTTAGAAGCAATGTGAGACAACGGATGAATTCTACACAAGGGATGTAGAAGAAGAAAAGGTGAAGTAAGTATGCAAGAGAGACTTCTCAAGCCCAACTCTATGTTAGAAGCAATGTGAGACACAGACACAATTCATATAGGTAAGAAAACTATTGATATTTTAGTATTTAGCTATGTGGGACAAAGGAAAAATGGTTTTAGAGAAAATATGCAACAATTCCCCACTATTTTCTAGAACACATCTTTAAAAAATATCCAACATATACTATAAGAAGAATGAAATTTTTTTTCTTTATAAAAAAAAATGCATATTGGGCAAGTGATTAGACGACCCCAACAATCTACTTACTATTATGCATTTAGTGCTGGACTGGCTGTTATACAATTGTGTAACAAGAATAAATTTACAGTACCCCAACAATCTACTTACTATTACGCATTTAGTGCTGGACTGGTTGTTATACAATTGTGTAACAAGAATAATTCACAGTATCATTGTTTATCACGAGAATAGAATAAAAGTACACTCAAGAAATGCACATGGTGGAAATATTTAATTGGAGACATAAAACGTCAGATGGAGATTCAATGTGATAATCAAAGTGACATCATTAGCTTCAAATTTGATTTTTCAAATTTGAAAAAGGCATAACATCTTTTCATTTGAGAGAAGATGCTTAAAGAAGAGATCATGATTGGTGTGAGTACTTAATATGAAGTCATGAAGTCGCAAATATCTTCACCAAGGCACCTAGGGCTAAGTTTGAAAGAAGAACAAGACCGTGTACCTCAAGTTAGCACAGAAGGGGAGCGTTGAAATTTTGTGATAACTTGAAGATATTTGGAAACATAGAGTTCTATTGAAAAGTGTAGAAAGTCTTAGGGCATGTTTGTGTACACAGCCTTGCTGCGGAAAGGAGAAATTGCCACATCAGCAAATTCCATAGAAATGAAAACCTCGGAAAAGGATTTCCGCGGAATTTTGAAATTCATGTTGGTGAAAAAACTTTTTAGAAAGAAGTGCTTTTTTTTTTTTTTGTGTGTGGGTAGTTGAGTTTATTGAATTTAAATTGTAAAGTGTATAAAGAAGTCTTCTTTATGTCTATAAATACCTATGTAGAGAAAGAAAAATGATTGTGAGTTCTTGAGTTTTACAAGTTGTAATAATTATAATGAAATTGAATAGAAATTATTCTTGTTTGCTTTTCTACACTTTTGGTTGTCTCTCCTCTTGATGACACTTTAGGTGGATCTCCTTTGTATTCTACGATCTTGATCTGCAGTGTCTCTAGCTAATAGCTATGCTTGGAGAGAATTGTGATCTCTCTCTACATATATAAATGCTGTGTATCCTTCTATACACATAAGTACTGTTAGAAAAAAAAAATTGAAATTCAATGTTTGGATTTAGGTTTGGAAAATAATTTTCATAATCAAGCATTTTCCATATAGGAAAAGTGTTTGAAAGTCCCATGGAAAAACATACCTTTTGAGAACTCAGTTCTTATTTGGGAATTTGCTTTATAATCCCACATCGGATAAGTTAAGAAGTAAGCATTTATATAAGAGAACCTATTACCATAATTTTCATAATCAAGCATATTTTCCATATATGAAAGGTGTTTGAAAATCCATGGAAAAACGTCCCTTTTGAGAACCCATTTCTTATTTGGAAATTAACTCTAATCCCACATCGGATAAATAAGTTAAGTAAGCATTTAATAAGAGAACCCATTAGGACCCTAACTAGTGGGCCTAAGCTTGAAGTTTCTCACTAGGTTGACCCAGTACCGTGTGAGAATTACATTACAATACATTATCATCAACAACTTGCATTATGTGGTGTTAAATAGTTAAGTAGTTAAATTGATGCACGTGTAACTCGTAGGCATTTTGGGTGTATTGGTTGGTTAACAACATGAGATGGTGTCAGGGTTCCAATCAGTGCTGGGCAAAAAATGGCCCCATGCCGCGTCGAGTGTGTGGGCTTATGTGCATGCCAAGGGCAAAAAGGCCCCATGTATGTCCTGTGTGGGTGGGTGCTTTGAGTCCAAGCGGATTGGTTATCAGTTAATGAGCCCGCTAGATTTCGTGGTTGTTCTTCGGGCCTGCAAACACGAACTGACTTCAGATTTAGGTAGGCTAAATGTATATTGGAGATGGCCCATCTGTGTTAACCCATTAATGACTTTATCCCACCAAGTGGGTGGCGGAAAATGTCTTAAGCAACATTGTAACACACCTTGAGCATCCATTTGTTCTCTTTTTCACAGATCACGTTCAACCAACTACATAAACCAATGTACTAAACTCTAAAGATTCTCGATAGATGTATGCTGGTATTGCAATGCAAATGTTGTTTTATGTCCTCATATACATGTTGGTGAGCACGTGGAGAGATTTTGTGCACATATACTTATATCTGCAGGTGCGGAAAATGTCTAAATATGTGCAGAGATGTGGTAGGACTGATGATCAGATTGAGCTACTGCAGTATAAGTTGAAGCTCATTGAAGAAGGCCAGGCATTTGGTGGGAGGAGGACAAAGATAGCACGATCTCAAGGGAAGAAGTTTCATGTTTCAATTGACCAAGAGAAATCCAGGTATGAAATATCTCTCTCTCTCTCTCTCTCTCTCTCTCTCTCTCTCTCTCACATATATATATATATATGCGCACTCGTCTCTAAGGTCCAAAATTTTCTGATTCGTGACTATTTATTCATTTTTCTCTAAAAAAAAAACAAAAATAGGTTGCTTGGAAACTTGGCATGGGCTTACATTCAGAAAGATGACTATCAATCTGCGGAAGCTCTTTATAGGTACTCTTTTGTATTCTTTAATGTATTCTTCTCAAAATGAACAAGAAATAACAGTTATGCGTGAAAATCAAAGAATGATTTTCTGAAATGACATACCCTTCCACCCACTCGTCCTCATCCTCAATATGCTAGTAGCAGTCTTGTCTGCGAAAAAAAGCATCAAAAGGATAAACTTCTTTTCTTTTTTTTAAATAATGGCAAGGTCATGTGTTTTTACAGTTAGATGGGCTGTACCATGAGTAGACCATGCTCCAAATTTTCTTGATTGAATGATCCTGGTGAGCATATGATATCAGCAGTCTGCATCAAACCAAGGGTTTCACACATTCAACTTTTAAGGCCTACATATATTTGGGATAAAGTATTTATTTTTCCTTTTATGTTTAAGCTTTGTCCTGATAAGTGATAACACATTGGTAGTTTTAGTTCAGTTTTTTTAACCAGTATCCATCATTACATACTCCTAGTCCTATGATTCAACTTCTATATTTAATGCGTTCTGGTCTTTATCATTCAACTTCTACATTTTATGCATTTACAAATTAAAGATTTTACTATATAGTTCGTTCTCGTTTTATTCTTTACATGTATTTACAAGAAAGTATGTCATCACATAGGGTTTTCGTTTTCACATGTCCTAGTCTGAATCTCTTCCATCCGTTACTCAATGTTGACATGGGCGGCTTATATCTATTATACTAAAGAATACTGACCAGAACAGCCGTTGCTGTGTTATTACTAATGCTAGAAACATTACTATAGTTTTTTTTAATGTAAGCAACTATCAGCAAACTACTAGATTTAGTAGAAGTGAAAAGTACATAAAGAATGCTTATGATGCATATATACTGATGGTGGTAGCAATAAGGATTGTTGATTGTGATGTGTACATCAGAAATGCTTATGATGCACATATACTTTTCTCTGTGAATGCAGGAAAGCTCTATCGATAGAACCAGATAATAACAAAAAATGCAATCTTGCCATTTGCTTGATCAAGACAGGAAGGATTGCAGAAGCTAGATTTCTACTCCAGAGGATTGGGCCTTCCGTTTTGGAGAGCAACATGACAGATTCATACATAAAATCTTACGAGCGTGCTTGCGAGCTGCTGGTAGAAATTGAGTCTCAGTTAGTCCCAAATACAGACAAAGTGGGGAAACAAGCAGATGTTGATGAACTGAATAATATCAAGCCAGCTGAATCAGCAGTACCTGCTAGAAATTCTGGCACAACACCACCTCCTCCAATTCAAAGGGATAGCTTGCTCACTTTGGTCGATGGCAATTTGACTTGTATGTCAGAAATGTCAGCTATGGATAGGAGTGGATGGACAGATCATAGAGAGGAGAAACGGGCAGCTTTCGTCAACAACCCAGTGATATGCATCACCATTAACTGCCGGAAATTTAAAAGCAAAGTCAACTGGAAAGCCAAGTGTCCGGATGTTCAAAGGAGAACCTGTTCAAAGGAAATTGGAAACTAGGACCGGAAACGTCAGTAGCAGGCAATGGAAGAAGCATGGGTATGGTTGAAATGGATAAAGAAATATCAATCAATTTGCCAATTTTGGTTGGACAATGGTTGCAAGGTCATTCTAAGGATTCAGATGGCCTCCAAACTTCAGTTACAGGGAACTCGAGGTTGACACAAGTACCATTGGTATTCAACAATGATGAGAAAACACAGGCTGGAAAAGAAGAGGATGCAGGACCTTTGGAGTCAGATTTGATTGCATTGATTGATGAAAACATGCAGACACCAATGTCCAGACTCTCAATTGCCTCAGGAACTTCAAGTGATTGGAGTGAGAGCAGGGATGCTAGAGATGTATTTCTTGATGAGAATTTTAATACAAGTATCATTAATTGCACTCCAACTCGCTTGCTGGTCCGATCACCTTATAATGCTGACTGCTTTGGACGACAGAAGCTTGAGATGGCTGACCTAAAAGGATCACTTGGAACTCCTCCACACTCAGCACACAGTTCTGTTTCAGATGCTGCTGATTATAGAAAGCTCCTAGAAAGTAGAACTCCATTTTCAACAGAAAGGACTTCATCCGCACGTCGATCATTATCTTTTGGGAAGCAGGACCAGGTGGAAGGCTGCACTACAACATTGCCCAAGACAGTGGACATTGGCAATTCTGGTTATCTGCAGGCAGTGGGAAGTGGATCTAATTTTGGAATGGATCTGAAGCCAAAGAAGAGAGGAAACAGGTTTCCCAACCAAAGAAGCTGGACAGATGGAGATGCATTTGCTGATCAGAATTTTAACACAAACATCATCAGATGCACTCCTCCTCGCCCACTGGTCCGATCATTGCATTATACTGATTGCTTTCAACAACAGAAGTTCGAGGCAGTTGATCTGAAAGGACCACCGGGAACAACAACTCCCTATGTAACATACAGTTCTGTTTCAGATGCTGCTGATCATAAAAAGGGCCTCACCTGCACTCCATTTTCAACAGGACTTGAATGGACTCCATCCGCACGTCGATCGCTATCTTCTACGAAGAAGGAACAGGTAGAAGGGTGTGCTGCAACATTGCCCGAGACAGTTGAAATCGTTGATTGCAGTTATTTGCAGGCAACAGGAAGTGGCTCTAGTTTTGAAATGGATGTGAAACTCAGGAAGCAAGGAAACAACAGGCTTAGAGTCTTTCAGGAGATCACCCTTCCAGACAGTCCTAAAGCTTGAATCATTTTCATTCCTTTTCTTCTTATTGTATTTTATCTTTTAAGTTAGAGGTTGTTTATATTTATTTCACGTGTTATTTAGGTTAGATAAGATTAGCTAAAATATTGTTAGGATAATTTGTTAAGATATCTTAGGTAAGATTAAGATTTACTTCAATTAATTTTTGCTTTTAATTGCTGTACTCAACATATAATAGCAGTTTATATAGAAGATTCTTTCCCTATTCTTCAATTTGTAAATACACTGATCTTGTCTCCGTTGTCCTGACAAAACCAATTTCATTTTCCCATCAAATGGATGCCAATATCTGCAATTGTACATGTTTCTCTGTTTCTTTTTCCCCCTTGTATAAATTAAGTGACTGGCACTTTCACTCTCCTGCTGACATGCATACAGGGAAACTTTGAGATTTGTAAATCTCCTTCACTCTATTATTTTTCAATTGGAGAGTTAAATGCAGAGAGCATCTTTTATCAAGAAATTTCATTAATTACTCCAATTAGGCATCTTATTAGATGTTACAATAGTTTCAATTGGACAAATACATGAGAGGCATCTTAATAGATGTTACAGCACAAATACATGAGTAGGGGGGGAAACTTTGAGATCTTTCACTCTATTATTTTTCAATTGGAGAGTTAAATGCAGAGAGCATCTTTTATCAAGAAATTTCATTAATTACTCCAATTAGGCATCTTATTAGATGTTACAATAGTTTCATGCTTGGACAAATACATGAGTAGGGGAAAAAAAGTAAAAGGTATGGTTTCTCCAGAAACAGTATCACTAACAACAAATAGGCATCTTAATAGATGTTACAGTAGTTTCATGCTTGGACAAATACATGAGTAGGGGGGAAAAAGTAAAAGGAATGGTTTCTCCAGAAACAGTATCACTAACAACATTTTTTTTTTTTTCTGATTCTCATCTAAGTTTTATATTTCTTATTATGATAAAAGATGCATTCTAAATGGAGTTTTCCCTAATCTCTGCAAAAAATTAAATGATCCTCAACCCAACTCTCGGAAACATCCACCAGGGAGAAGAAACCTGAACCTATCAGCATCCTGTATTAGAGCTGAAGGAAGATGAACTGCAGAAGTGGACCTTGGAATTGAACCCATCTTCCTAATCAGCTCCTGAAAGCTGTATTCCTCTGGCAGCATGTCAAAAAGATCGTCACCATTACAAATGATCCTCTGGATTCTGGAATGATTCAAAAAGTTTGCCTTCCTCACTCGGTCCGCATGGCTATATGCTGTCATCTTGAACACAATGTCTTTTATATGTCGAAGACAAAAACTACAATGCCAACCAGCATCAGCAAACAGAAGATCAGATTGACGTGAATGGCGGTAATGCGTCTTTGGTTGAACAATGTGTGCTGTGGCCCGCCAACTGCTAAAGTCCACAGGGAATTCAAATGAGTACATATAGTGTTTCAGCTCAAGGTGCATTGTGGGAGGGAGGCCATCACACCATTGGAGTAGTCTCACTGTGTGAGGGCTTGGGACTTCATCAGTGTCTGACATTATAAGGAGATCGCCTGTAGAGACCCCTGCATTTCGGAATAGTGTGTTTACAGCCACCCTTTGTCCTGCCTCAAGGTCAAAAGGGTTCAAATTAGAGCCCACCTGGCCTGGGTACATGCCGTAGACAATCTTGCTGCCTGCAAATGCAAACCGTTGGCGGTTATCTGAAAAAAAGAGTGGCTTTGGGATGCCTGTGAAAGTTGTGTTGGACTCGACGATGATAAACCTGTAAACATACGGGTTGAGCTCACGCCATCGAATCTCAAGGATGTCAAGCTCATTGCTAAAGAGGATTGCGTCGAACACACGACGAGGTTCAGAGCGAAGAGACCAACCATGGAGGCGGCAAAGGTGGTCCATTGAGACATTCTCAGCATAGAAATGGGGAATGCATGTGAAAGGTCGAGGGGGATTGTCCCATATTGGGCGGAAAAAGTAGGAGATTTTCTTCCCATGAATGAAGATTGAGATCGTAGACGTGAATATAATCAAAAGAAGAATTAACCATTGTAAACTGGGGATAGTTCTTCTGGAGAGTGTACGAGGAAACCTTCTTGCCATGAAACAAAATTAGAGAATTCTGGAGGTGACCATGTTCTTAAGTGGTTGGCATTTTCGATGTCCTTAGTAGCTTTGCTGCTTTTGATCATCTATGGAACTTTACGTAGGTTGGCAACCCTGAATAATTGTATGGATTATTTTAGTCAAATGAGAATTGAACTGAAAGAAAATTTAGTACAACTAGCTATATCATCACAAAAATACCACAAGGATAATAATAAGATACAAACATATATTATATTAGACTTTTGAAAGTTTGATGCCATAATTTTCCACTGGATAAAAGAAACATAGGACCTGTTTATTTCATGTAATTGAGTTGGCACAATTAAAAAAGTGGTTAAAAAGGGAAGAAACAAAGTGAATGTAAAAAAATGACCATCAAACTATCTACCCTTTAGTAGAAAATGAATCAAAGGGGAAATGTGAAATGAATACCCAGCGATCACCATAGTAATTCAAATCCTAGGAAAGTAAAGGGTCTCGTCTGGCTCCACCTAATATTTTTCACCTCGACACTCTTAAATATTCCCATGTTAGAGCCCATTTGACAAAGAGTTTCCGAGTATCAATTCCATGCTAACGAATGGGCCCATATAAACGATTTGCTGCAACATATCCTTAGTAATAAAATATGATGATTCAAATATCATTTTATTTTTGCTACATAAGAGCCTTCACATACAACAATCTGCAGACCTCGTCCCTAAACCTTAGAATGTGTTGATCACTGCAATACTTGTGTGGTTGGCATTCAAATATTTTTCTTCTGTACTTATTTGAACCACTAATAAAGAGTAGCATGTGAAAAATATTCTAATTAGTTGAGACTTGTCACTTGGCATAACAGGGCTAATAAAGATATTATCAACCACAAAGCAAATACATAAAAGGGGTCATTGAGCCAGAGCTTGGTCCAGCTCGATTGCCTGAACCATGGCTTGAGCACAAGGAGCGGAGCTTGGGCTCAGCTTGTCCTCACTTTACAAGCTCTAACTTAACTATGACTGCACCATGCTTGAGTTGGGATTTGGGCTTTGGACTTGTGTTCCTAATGTGCATATAAGCTTGAGTTGGAAGTTGGGACTTAAGCTTATTAACACACCAAGCCTGTGCTTGAGTGTGGGCTTGTATAAACATTTATGCATGTTATTTTAATTGTGCCAACTCTTTTATAAACATTTGTGTCTATATGTCATATTTATTGAGCCAACTGTTGGCTTCTTGGCTTCTCCATCTTTAGCTCCACTTTGCCTACGCTCAACTTTAATCGAGCCAAGCCCTTATTGATGAGCTTGAGCCAAGTGGAGATAAAAAGATGGAGTCGTGTGGGCTAAAGCATAATCTGCAAGCCAATAGAGCTGGCTCTGACTCCACTAGATTAGCTCACAAATCAAGCTTAATCCAACCCCAATGAAGAATCAAGCTAAATCAGCTAAGACCCAACAAATGCCCTTAAGAAAACATGAACATAGAGTCCACGCAAAGAAATCAAAATCCAACTTGGGCTGTTAAATCCAGGCCTGAGCCCAAGCCTGAAATGAAGAATACCCATCTCCAACTGGATTTTCATTAGGGCCAACCAACCCATACTCGAGCCTGGCCCAGCTCAGATTGCACCCTTGTTTATACTTTCCCATCCCCCCCTACCTCATGAATCATGATCTTCATAGCCGGGCATCAATGTGGACCCCACAAAAGGACACCTTTCAAAACCAAATCTGGGGGTTTTATTGACAGCACCCATCCACCAAGAATAGGACCACTTTCAGCACTATTCCAAAAAGGTGAAACGCACTCAAAAGGGGCATTTCAAAGCCCCCACCACCACCCCCCACCACAACCCATACTTGTCAAATGACCAAAATACCCCTAAAAGGGCCCAAGGCTGAAAAGGCTCATAGGATCATAGTTTCATCCGAACAAATTTAGAAGACCTCTCTCTTTTCCCGTGTAAGTCGGCACTAAAAATGCGCCGGCATCATATAACAGCTACCATCTCTGAACTGAATTAGCCTGTGCAGTGCACATTAGCTCACCACATGCCGCCACTAATAACAAATGCAAACTATAATACACATAGAAGATTTCAACCTTCCATTTTTTTTTTTTTTTTAATTGTCACTCACATGTACAGGTAGAGACGAATGCAATCTGCAATTTTTGCCTCACAAAACCAACCATTAATTGTAGAGAAGGTTTACTTCGATTTCAATGTTCCAATAGCCAGTTACTACTTTGATCCTATAATCATGCCGGCGTACGTTAGCAATAAATTTTGAAAGAGGGTAAATAAAGTCAATGCTACATGGTATCTGCCGCAGGCGCACTTTAGTAAGCTCAACTCCTGCAAAATTTGGTGTATCTGTAAACTAAAACTAGCAGTCTACAGGAGAAGCTGTTCAGCATCCAAATACCATTTCAGTAACTAAAACAGTAAAACCCCTAAAACTCATATCTTCTTCTCACAGAATCAGAGAGTTCAAAGAGAGAACTTCCATCATCAACAGATAAAAATTCATATGGATATTATAAAGAAAGAAAGAAAGAGAACTGACCTCCAAATTTAAATCTTCTTCGATTCTAGTTTGCTGTTGATGAATCTGTTTGCTGTTGAAGAATATGTCTTTCATTTCGAATCGAATACCGAAAGTTCCTGGATTGGATACATGGAAAGAAAGGTTCTTTTTTTTTTTTTTTGTTTTTGTTTGTTTTTGACGTAAGAACAGTGAAAAGGGGGAGACCTAGAGAAAAGGGGCTTTGGATTTGGGGATTTTGAAGGCAAAGACTTGGTTTTTTTATGCTGAGCACAGTCCTTTTATATGTTTTTGTTTGTTTTTGAAGAGAGAGGAGTGAGTGAGGGGATAAATGGGAGTTTCGGAGGAATCTAGATGATAGGGTTGTTTGGGGCCGTGGAAGTTTGGAGGGTAAATCAGAAAAGGCGCCAACTTTTGTTGAATCTGAAAAAACAAGCCGCCTGCTTCGTCATTCCGGCCGTAAGCATCAGCACATTGCCTGTACGGTGTACAGGAGGTACAAACGAATCCAAAACTTTTAACATTGGAGAAATTCTGCTTGTGAAAGAAAGATTTACAACAAGGGGATGTTTGTTTGGAAAAATTACAAGAAGTCTGACTGGTTAATGCTTGATAATCTCAATTGGTGCATATTAAAGTAGAATTTCAAATGTTTTATTCCCGCATTTTGGAATACTGAAATTTTAAGAATTTATGAGGTTAAAAGTGTTTTTTTTTTTTTTTCATGTGTGGGTTGAAGCTATGAAGTTTTACCAAGATATTTTAAAATAATTTTTACGCTACCTCAACTCTATAAATAAAGTCAACCTAAATGATGTAACGGTGCGGACAGGATGGAGGAAAGATGCCCCCTACAATCTACATAGCCTGATCTTACAAGTGCAAATGGAACTTCCCCTACAATCTCCATGGCCTGATCTTACAAGTGCAAATGGAACTTCGGCACATGATCTTTTGTCTTTTGGAATGTCCTGCATGCATACATTGCTGTACCTTCGACAACACTGCCGCGTAGCAGGCGGCGTACGAAACGGCACATGGGTATGAATGGGGCGTCGTCACTACCGAGGGTCATTCTATAGAATTTTATATCTTTTGAGGGAGGAGGTCCACAAAACTCTCTGAGTCCATGTCCATCCATGGAATCTATATCAAATCCAAATGGTTTAAAATCATTACTAGCTCTTGTGTTAAGTCTAATTTATATTTCACTCATATAGGAGTTCAAACAAAACAGAAGATCAATTATACATAACGAAAGTGACCATTATCTTCTTCTTTTTTTCATTTTAATCGCGTATTTTATGAGTAGCCAATCTTAAGGTCATTTTCTTTAGCATAATTCATAAAATTCAAGTTTGAGGATTTGTATATATATTCTTTAAAAGCTTATTCTTGGGCCTGTTTGGTAATTTATTTTTAAAATAAAGTGGAGTGAAGTGAAATAAAAAGAATGAATAAAATATAAATGAGTTATGATGATGTTTTGTTTCTAGTTGTTTGTGATAGAATGTTTTTGACTTTTTGTATTGGGAAAATGGAGTTGTTTTGTCTTTTATTAAGTAAATGAGTTGTTTTTTGACTTTTTTTTAAAAAAGATGGAGGAATTTTTTGAAAAATTACTTTTAATGAAATATTTAACTTAACTTCACTTTACTTGACTATATTAGTAAAATTACCAAACAGGATCAGGGGTAGAACATGAATCCTCCTTTTCATTAAAAGATTAGCAAATGCCAAGAATACTAGTCATCACGTCATATGTATATAAATTTCCAATATCACAGAGTCTAACAAAAAAAAAAATAATAAAAAAATATGCCTTTTTAAGTTTTTACTTCCAAAAAAAAAAATCTGAGAAGACATGAATAAATAAGAGTCTAATAAAAACGAAGAAGAAGGAAAGAAAGATTTCCCAATCAACTGATTTTGACCGGCACTACGTGGTTGTCGTGACTCGATGGATGTGATTGATAAATCCAAGAAGAAGATTCGGCGAAAAAATTGCTTTGCTGCAATGCACGATCTCTTTGTGGGCCTTTTTTTGTATTTATTTTTATTAGTGGGCCATGTGCATTGAAGTAATCAGTATAAAAGCAATCAATATGGTGTAGACTTTCGTAGGGTACCCATCATCTCTTCTTTGATAAATTTTAGATGGATTTCCATTTTCCTTTATCAAATCATAGAGAATCTCCAACTGAAATATTATTTTGGAGATGTAAAATTCCATTTGAGGGTTTAGTTACAGGGGCGGACCTAAGTTGTAGGGTAGGGTTGGAAACAGGTTGGATTGGGAACAGGTTGGATCGGGAACTAAAACCTTTAAAGAAAAAGTGAAATCGGATATAAATTCAGAACCGATTTCTTGGCTTTGGAACCGGAACCAAAACCATATATGGGACGAGTTTGGATCCGGGTCCGGGTCTAGGTAGAGAATGATATATATATAAAAAAAAATAATTTAGGATAAATTTTCGAAAGCTAAGGTAATCTGTCCAGTCTCGGGTCGGAACCAAGGTGGAACTGAATCCAAACCCATTTACTTATTGGTGCCTATATAAGACTCATACCCGATTTTTAACAGGTCGGAACCTTCGGATAATAGGAGAATCGGGAACCTATTTTCATCCCTATATATTTGTAGGGACTTGGGGCGGTCGAAAATTAAATCCCATAGAGTTTTGTTGTTGTAGAACTATAGAATTTTGAATGGGGCCTTGGAATAGGGGTGAACCTACGTTGGAGCTATCTAGGAAGTTGCCTTGTGCCTAAAAGTCCACAGAACTCTGTAAATCAATCCCTGTGGAGCTATCTCTCACTAGGGCTCATATGTGAAATACAAACTCTTTAGAAATCATTACTTCCCTTGTTAAGTTTGATTTATATTTCACTCCGAGTTAAACCTAACTTTAGATTAATTGTAAATAAACCACAGATGATTATCATTTTTGTATTTTAATCATCTTAGCCAAAAGGCCGAAAAAGGTATTTGTATTTTAATCATCTATTTTATGAGTGATCATTCTCCATTGAGATGGACTCATGCCATATTGACTTGATATTGGGAGAAGAGGTCCCCCCCCCACTATGGGGCATTGATTTTGATAGGTCAGGATTTTGAACGGATATGCTCTTTATTGTAAGCGGTTAACTGAATGGCTGATCACTTGAACATAGTAAAAAAAAAAAGATGGAAGCAGCAGGAGTGAGTGGGTGGCTTGTAACGTCTATATATGACTGTGGTTTGGTAAAAAAATCAGACTAATTGGAGATTGGAGACAAGATTGTGAAGATGTCAATGTTTAAAGACCAATGATGAAAAAGATATCAGATCATTTTCGAGGCTAAATCCAGTGGCAGATCAGGCCAGATGAGTGTTGAAATTGACAGACTTTTCACCTGTTGAAGTCTTATTTTGGAATTTCTGTCCGAGAGCTCACTCACTACCTCTCAGCTTGTCTAGGGGTTGGGCTAATCTGCATTTGGGTGGCTTGATTTGAATTGTGGTTTTAGGCTTATATGATATGGGCCCAGGGGTTTGTATACTCAGTCACAATGAAGCACTGAGACATATCTAACATCAATAACTAACGCGTAGGAACCGCAATTGGGCTTAAGATTGGATTAACTTTGAGGTCTGCAGGGTAGGCGACTAACGGGATGGCTTCAATAAGCCTACCCAGCCCATGTATATCACTACTATCTTCCCTAACTGGGCACCTTAAATGGGCTTAGATCCCTTGTTACAACAATGGGCCTCACCATGATTGGCCATTAATAAAACATAAAGTTCCTTAAGAGTCTTATCCCAACGCCCTGGCCTGAATTTGCTGCAAAATCAGCCCCAAGCGCACGCATACGTAGCTTGAATTGGTTTTCATGTGGGCCAAGACATGCAAGCTTCAGCCTAACCCAGCTCAGATTATGCCTGAACAATCTCCCATGAGATCCCTAGGGAGTAGGGATGTAAATGGGTACCCGATTTTTCGATTATCCGGAGGTTCCGACCCGTTAAAAATCGGGTTTTGGTCCTTATTTAGGCCCTGATAAGTAAATAGGTCCGGGTCCGGGTCCGGTTCCACCTTGGTTCGGACCCGTGAACCAGAGACCTGACATGTTACCTCAATTTTTGAAAATCTATCATAAAAACCATGTTATTTTAATATGATTCTCTACCTAGACCCGGACCCAAATTCAGACCCGTCTCATATATGGTTCTGGTTCCAGAGCCAAGAGATGGGTTCCGAAACGGTTCCGAAACCGAATCCGGTTCCACCTTCTCCTCAACGGTTTCAGTTCCGGGTCCACCATGGACCCGGACAGGAATCGACTCATTTACAACCTTACCAGGGAGGCATCACATGTGCTGCGATTTGTATAGTCAATTGATGCTGTCTTCATTCATGATCAGGCATTCATGATCAGGTTAACTGGTGCTCTTGAAAGCATTAATGCCCTAAGTTCCACCTTAAAAGACTTGTACATGAGACTCTATAGACTTTTGAGTATATGCTGCAATCAAGATCCTTTTCCCCGGCCGGCATGCACCATGCCACCATCCATGCCTGTAACTGTAATTGATCTCAACTCTTTTCTCAAAAAGATTCATTTGAGAAACAATCTTCCACAGTGATTAAATATTGGGGCTTTTACGGTGCAGCGCATCTTAGATGTGAAGATTACAGTGCACTCATCCAAACTCAAAATTTTATTCGGGAGTTTCGCATACAAGCATGAGGCGTAAAATGACAAAAAAGGCTGAAAATAGCCATCCATCCATCCATTTCATTCAAAAATCAGGTCCCATCCATTTCATCACAAAGAAGCTAAGGGGTCCATTATATTTTATGCATGGGATATAAAAATGGCATTTACATATGTAAATTCAAATATGCAAATTTTATAGATATGTAAAACTTACAGATGTAATACACGTTAGAAGCACAATTTTCATTCGGGCAGGGGCTTGGGCTTTGACCAATTGTCCAAGTTTCACCCCGTACAACATGCTGGCAAGACTCAACCAAGCAAGTGGGACGTATGCAAAGATATTCCACACGTTGTGAAGAAAAAAGATGGCAAGGAAATTGTGCTTTCTTTGCTTGTTCCACTTCCACAAGTTGGAAATTTGCAACACAGATTAAAGAAGCACCACTGTCATTGTTTGGAATATTTTGACCATCAAAACAAATGAAGAAGTCCACAACTGCCATAGTTTGAATCTTCCTGGGTTTTTCCTAAGCACCAAACCAACCATCTTCCTCAGAGCAGTTTGCATACCGATTAAATGCGGTCTAGCTAATGAGGCCGACATAGATGCATGTATATTAAAGGAGAGAGAATAAATGGAAAGGTTTCCCTATCTATTATGGTTAGCTAAAAAGCTAGCCGACTCAGATTATTCGAGCCCTTGATTTAACGACGTTAAAGTTGGACGCTAGTTTAGTCATACACTTTGTTTTAAAACGGTGAATGAAAGTTTGATGAGTGTAAAAATTGGCCTCGTGCCAATTCATGAGATGACCGGAGTTTAAAAGCAGGCCCAAATTGCCACATAAGGCTAGATTGCACTTGCAGTCTTTTCTCGCATAAGAATATTTTCTTATTTGAGTAGACTGCACACCCATTTGGATGTGGAGAAAGCATTTTTGCAGAAAACCTTTTTTACCTTGTTTGAGTTTATTAATTAAAAGAAGGAAAGTGTCTTACCTTTCAAATGTTTTTGCAAATGTAGGAGGGATGAATTTTTTTTTTTTTTTCCAACATAGGGTGAAGGAAAAGTTATTTTCTCGAGTGAAATGAAAAATAAAAAATTAACTTTTTAATAATGGATTTTATTTAAATAGTTATCTTGAATTAGTTTTCTCTTACATAGAATTCTACTTTCAACTTTAAAGTCCAAATGCAACAAGGAATCTCCACGAGAGGAAAGTATTCTCCAAGTGAGATTAATCAACCCTAGTTTTTTCCTTGTTTATCTTATCTAACAGGGATTTTTCACTAGTACTTTTTTCCACATCCAAACTAACATTATCATTATACTTGTCAAGAATGTTGTCAGTTGCAATAGTTATTGTGGTTCCACAGATAACTCAATGGTAAGGATATTTAAGGTAAGGATATTTAGGGCCTACCTACCTACATTTTTTTTGTTCAACGACTACAAATATTTATTTTGACTAATTTCCTTTTTTCTTCTATAGGTAACTACTTTACTTTTTTTCCTGATAATTTTTTAACTATGACGATTTTTCAAAATTTGTATCTTGGCACTTTACTAATATTGTAAAAGTCAAGTAAATACTCCATTTTTCAAATAAGATGTCACATCAAAAATACTTTAATTCAAAACTCTTTCTATCTTTTTCAAAAAAAGTCAAAAAGATTCCATAACAGACAACTGAAAAAAAAAATATCATCATAATTTACTTATATTTTATTCTTTCTTCAAGATCAACTTTACTTCACTTACTTTACTTCACTTGACTCTATTAGTAAAGTTTCCAAACTGGCCCTTAGGTGGACGTAGAGTAGAAGAAGAGTAAAAGGGGGGGTGACTCGATACAAAGATTTTCTTCAGGGTGTTCATTACCATTTTTCTCTTGGTATTCCAACTAAGGGGCTGGTTCTGAGAGACTTGCACATGCAAGATAATAAGAACTCACACATGCAAAAGGTAGATAAATTGCACATGTGAGATAATAGGAACCCACACAAGCCACGAGGACAAACTCGCATATGCAAAGGAGTGGGGGTGGCCATGTTCAAAACCTAGTCACCAAGATGAGAACGGCTGCATCTTACCATTGGGATAAGATACCCTTTTCTATCCCGTGATTAGTGGCGGACCCAGGATTTTCGTTTGGGTGGGGCTAAAATTCCGTTAGACTTTACATTGGAAAAAATAAATAAATTTTTTCTTGACTTTTGCGTGACTTTTTTTATATTACTAAATAACACTTACACGTTTTTCTTTAGAAAATGTCCCAACTCATGAAACTCAAATAGATGCATCAAGTTAGTGAAAATTGGGCAATGAAGAGGTTGTTAATTAAAAGTACCAAAAAGTATTAGATAGATAAAAAAATAATTCTAACCTAATCTAAGATTCTCAAACTTACATTATCATGTTTCACTAAATTTATATGTCAAAATTAATGCTCAGTGGAGGTCACTGCAAATTCGAGGTGAGTGAGTGTATGAGAAAAACTAAATATAAAAACATGTTAAGGATACCCATTCTTTTCCTTTTCACTTTCTCAAAGCCTCTAGTCTTTGAATAATGGGAGTGAAATTCTATCTTTGGATCATAGTGAGGTAAGAAGACATGATAACATAAATGAAATTGGTTATCTTTGGGTTTTTGTAGATATGCTCGGTTTTGGTGGTTTAAAGCATAAGGTATGGATAAGGATTTGGGGGTTCAGTTTTTGGAATTAAGATTTGGAGATTAAGAGTTTTTATTTGGGTATAGAGTGATTATGAAGGATTGTACTAGATATGTTTGGCAGATAAAGATGTAGTAGTCTCCAAAGTACATAGGGATCAGCGACGAAGAGCTCAATCAACAATTGACGCGAAGAGGTTTCAAAAAAGAAAAGGGGGAAGAAGAGGGAGAGCGATGTATTGCCGCAACACTTTTTTTTTTTTTTTAACCAACGAAGCTTTACATATGTGGGGCTATCTTTAGACATATGTGACAAGTTTAGACATGTGGGGCATGCTCGAAGGCTCCGTTCAACTCTATGGTGATTTCAATTTTAACGTAGAGCGACTGTCCTAGATGATGCCCCAAATTGCCCACTGTGCACCAAGACACCATTGAAATCTCAATTTCAATTTTGACCTGGGGCAGTGTATGTAGGTCCACCACTTCCTGTGATGTTTAAATGGAAAAAGGTAGAAGAAGAATAAAAATGATCCCATAAAAACTTTAATTTTGTGGTAAAGTAAAGTTTTGATGTGAAATAAAGTAAACGTTTTACATGCACTTTGGTTTACTTTCCCCCCTACAGGAGATCAGGTGGAATAAAACAAGCGCACAGGAGATCAGGTGGTATAGGATTTTAGATCCCACCGTTCATAAAGTGGGGAATTCACGATCCCGCGGCTGATTTATTATTTCCTTTTCTTTATCCTCATACATTGTATTCGGCTGAGGGCTACTTGGCTTGTCAATGTTCAACACGCTT
This sequence comes from Camphora micrantha, assembly GCA_003546025.1. NCBI lineage: Eukaryota > Viridiplantae > Streptophyta > Magnoliopsida > Laurales > Lauraceae > Camphora > Camphora micrantha. Next base: position 51,741,056 of record QPKB01000005.1, on the reverse strand, counting down.
TTCAGCTTTCCTGAGCTCGCGCTTCTGCTTACGTGCTAAAAGTGACGTCATCACCACCACAGCTATTTCTTGTTGACCAAGAATGTCCAATCATTTAGCCAAATGACTAACATGACCTGATATTGATTAATTGCCATTTTGCAACTATATTATTACGGAAGTCTACTTATTAGGGGCACGTTCGGTAGTAATATATCTTCTATTTGGAGACGGCTATCGATTTATAGATAATGGCTTGAGTTAGATTGAATTTTGATTGTACACTCTTATTTATAATTAAGTTAGATATTTCTTAATTGGCTCTAAGGATTAGATTTTGTATAGTTTAATGTATCGTGAAAGATTTCAAATGAGATATTGTGAGTTCGAATAAATGTCTTAGGCTTTGTCTGATTACATCATGTGAAGAAATTTGTAAACTTTAAGGGTCATCTCTTCGTTAACTTTATATTCTTTTTCTCCATAAGTCTAGATTATTAATTAGCTTTTGTTGTTTCAATTTTTTTTTATACAAATACAATATAATACATTTTCACTGAAAATATCTGACTTTCTAATATATTTGCTTTAGATTAACAAATCCTTAAGATTACTAATTAGATAAGTCCACACATCCAACCAAAGAAGCATACTGTAAAAGAAATTCATCAACAACAGTGACAGGAAAAATAAAAAGGCATAGTAAATCTTTAAGCACATATCTAAATCTTCAATTTGGACTATATCCAAACATGGCCACCCTAAAATTTTGACATACCTATTTATTTCTTATAAAGGACGTTCCTTTTTTTTATTCTTTAATTCTTAAGTAAAATACTTTCAACCTTGCAAAATCCAAGTCTTTCGGTAACATTCTCATACTTAGGCCAATATTGATTCATTGATGTTGTTTATTAAAAAAAGAGGTGCCTTACCACTAAGTTATTACTAAAATGGAGCTTAATTATGAATCATTCGCATATGTGGACCCGCAATAATTAATGTGCTCTCAATTTTTTTTTTTTTTTGCTAGAAAGGAGACTTCTAGTGAAAGCGGAAAAGGCTACAAAAACTGATAAAAGGCTGGGTCCACCCTTTGCCCAGGTGCCCCATTTTACAAGCTGATCATAATGTGCTCTCTATTTATATTTTCAAGTCCTTGTCCTTTTTAATGGAGAAAGGAGATTTTGGTCATTTACTAAGTATGCATAGCGGAAGGGCGGGTTTGCAATGCGATTTCGCCACTGTTTCCAGTTGACAGCACCTCCACGACTCTATAGCTATCATCTACAGGCTCAAACGAGACTCACACCTTCTTGTTTCTTTCCTCTTTCTCCACCAAAGTTGCCTTGTCTCATGCTTATCTTTATATACATGCTATGATCAAGTAGTTGTTCATGGACATAAATAGGAAATCCCATGAAAGAAGTAGGCTAGATCTTCGAAGAGAATTGGCGATACCCATCAATGGAATAGGCGCAAAATGAAATCATAAATAGTAACATGGTGAGAAATCGATTATCAGCATTTCCCTTCAAAACTTTTGCATATAGTTTCAACTTCATGTTTTTTTTTTTTTGGTTAATTGTATCAACAATATGTACCAAGGTGAATTTCACATGCACACTGCGCATCAATGCCATTCGTCACATTGGATATGGAGAAATTCAATTCAAGAGGTTTTGCCTTTGGTGAAGATCTAGATGCATGCTTCCACGTGAGAACGTACGTAGGAGAAAATCTTTTCAAACATTAATACATGAAATAAATGTGCACTTATATTGAAAAACTATTTCATTGTTTTATAATTCAGCTGAGTCGTATTGCCCATTATATACATTTTTTTATAATTCAGCAGATACAGCATCTGAACCTTTCCTCTCTTTTTTTTTATGTATTGAAAGTTCTCATCATTAACGCTTTCATTTTATATCTTTTCCATTTAGTTTTCATGTAGGTTTTAGGTTTTTTCATGAGAGGCCAAGCAATGGAGCAAAAGGAAGATACAAGCATCACGTCACCTGACATGCAAGCCTTCTTGGAATTGGTCGACAGAGAAGCCCAAAGGTTCCATTTGCTCAAAGAGAACAATCGTGTGACATCAGAGAAGCCAATAACGATGAATCGGGTCATCTGGCAACCTTCCTTTGAAATGGTCGACTTTGCACTCCCTTCTGATGGGTCTTTCAAGGTGAATTCAACTAATGGTGGAGAGGAACGTCCAAAAGAAGTAAAGGAGAAAGGACCCAAGAGAGCTTTAAAGAGGCCTGGAGATTCAGTAATTGATTTGGCTTCTCTTCCTCCTAAAGAGAAGATTAAGAAGACTTCTACTTCTACCAGTGGTGATGTTTTATGTGATGTAAAAAGGGAAGCTGACTCCTTGTTTGGTGCCAAAAATTGGAGCCTTTGGTATAAAAGCTGATCAATTCTTAAAATGAGAGAGAATTTATGGGCATAATTCTTTTATCAGTTTAATTAATATGGAAGGTTTATTTATCTAATATTGGGGTAAAGAGAAGCATATCTTCCTCTTATAATTAGGAGTCAGGGAAAGACGGTTTCGGACTATCTTCGAGCGCCACCTGTATAAAATGTGATATTAGTTAATTGCACGCTCTCAGTTGATTTTTTGGAATGAAAAGAGCAAAAGATAATATTTTATATAGGTGGTGCTCGGGGGATAAGTTGAAATAGTATTTTCCTAATGACGGTTTCCCTAACGAAATAGGGATCCGGTTTCGATGATTGGTGGCTCCCTGCCAGAACCACTCACTGAAACTAGTGTTTGTATCTGGTCTGGGAATTGTCAGAGGGTGACAATTCCAGGTGTGTTTTGAAACTGGGCATTTTGCAAAATAAATTGTCAATAGAGTTGGGGGCATTTCTACAAAGGATACAAAGAGTGTTGGCTGCGTTGTTCCAATCAGACAGTCTCTCTTTAACCATGAGGCTGTGATGGAGGAGACGCCAAAGGAAATTTTTTTTTATTTTTTATTTTTTATCTTAGGTGGGACCTCCTGCCTCCAAACTGCCTTCCAAGGAAAGTGCGGCCCATTCATTAACTCCAAGCCTGCTCTTTCCTCTCAATGTTACCCAAAAATGTCCTACATGTTTGAATGCAGATTAGTAAATCCTAATCCATAGGTAAATGATTTTTTTTTTTCATACCCATCTATAGGGGGCTAGGACTCCGCCCTCGGGCGAGACTAGTAGGTTTTGGGTGAGGTGATGGACTCCTTGGATGAGCGAAGGTGAAAAATGAGCTGGACATGAATTGACCCACCTAGACTCATACCCTTACTATAAGCCAAATTAAGGCGGATCCTCATTTTTCACAATGCAAGTTTTCGTGCATTTATTTTGCATTAAAATAATATGAATGTATGAATGTTTGGATGTAGTTCTTGTTTGGGTCACATGGTTAACTGAAAAGGATAAGCATACATGTAAATGGTTTAGGACGGTCGGATTGGGTTAATCCATGGTTAGGGTATCGGACCCATTTAGTAAACTGTTGGATACGGGGTGGGTCTCAGCCCACTCACCCATCACAACTGACCTAGCTAAGAATATTTTACTCTTTAGATTGATCAGATCATTGTTGAATCTGGGCAAAAATTTTCAAATTCAATCCTTTTTTTTTTTTGGTACCCCAAGAGAGAGCACGCACAGTAAAGACAGCCCACTCAAATGGGAAAGGACCCCGCACAGAAAGTCCCAAATTGTACTGTTTGGGGGGTTTGTCAAAGGCTATTTAACTACAGATAATTAGCAACATGTAACTTCAGAACACACACTGGGTTTGTTGGATCATTAAACTTGTTAATCATTTTCAGAGTCCAGAGAAGCAGTTTAGAGAGTTTGTATTTCCAGATTGTATCCGACTAGGCCAAATTGCAGAATTTGACAGCCCTGTTCATAGGGAGTCCTTAAGGATACGTTTAGCTGCATATGGGCTGTCATTTAAGGTCTGTGGGCTGGATCTGGGCTAATGTCATCTCTCAAGTCTCGATAGTTGGATGGACAGGGCCTGGCCTATTTATGCTTAAAGAACAAACTCGACACATTTAGCACATAAGTGCACATACGTTTGCAAATGAACTGGGTTGGGTCTGACTTTCAGGACTAGGGTCTGGATCTAGGCCACATATTAGGCCCAGTAACTAACTCTAGGAGCTGGAGCATAGTCAGCCTGGCCTGTCCTAGGCTCCCAGCCCATCAAATGCCCCTACCTGGTTGGCTTTCTGCTTAAAATCACCGTCACAAATATCAACGATATTTTTTGAATTTTCGGCACAAAAAAAAAGGACTTCTAGCGGTAAGAAAAATTGCCTTTAGTGGTGGGTTTTTTTTTTTTTTTTTTTGTCCTCTTTCGCTAAAAGTATTTTTTCATGTCAAAAGATGTTTTTCGCCACTGAAGTGCGATTTTTTCTCTAGACAGTCTATTAGCAGCATTTACAATACTTTTAACAGGGATTTAAAATTTCCACTATAAAATGGGACTTTTGGCTGCGAAAAAAACTGCCGCTAAAGTTTTGTCCGCCGCTAAAAAGTTACTCTTTTTGTAGGCTATCATCGCCACATTTTCTTGGAACTCCAAAAGTGATAGAGTCACTAGAAACCAAAATAAAAGTATGCCTACAAAATAAAGAGGAAAGTCTATGAAAATGTTTGTCATAGTATTTTACATATATATATTGTATTTAGATACACTTCTAATTATTAAAGTATTAATTTTATTTGCTAGAATATTATTTTCATAGCAATGTCTTTAGAAAGAAATCAAAACTAAAAATATAGTGGATTTTACAGAAAAAAACCCCTAAGATGGCCCATGCACAAAAAAGGACCTCATAGTTTCTATCCTCCCGCCAATTTGAACCTCTTTTTTAATGTTCTTAGATTAAGTGATGATATCTTCACTCGCTCGTGTATTCTCTCTCATCTTTCTCCATCTCCCCCACTCCATTTCTCACTTAACCCACTAACTACAAGGCTACAAACCTCCATCATCCTCAACACCTCCATTTCAGTCAACTCATTACTATTTTTTTACGTTCTCACACTATCCATCTCCATCTTAACCTTCCATAGAACTCATCCAAACCAAAGGAGCTAAAATTGAAGACAAAGATGAAAATCTACAAGCAAACAAACAAAAAGACTTTCCCTTTAATAGGAACACCCATCATGCTAACGATCAAAGAAAAACGAAAACGAAAGGAAGAACTACATAAAGGAATTTCTGTATATTTGTATAGCACATCTTCTTTTGTTACAGAAGGGTAGATAATTTACTTGGATGAAGTATGCAATTTTCTAAAGAGTATGCTATTAAAATCAAATGCAAGCATGTGGGGCGCTCTTCTTGGCTTGAAGAATGGAGTGAGAGAGATAGAGAAAGAGGATGGAGAAGAGGAAGAAAGAAGAAGAAGACTCAAGTGACGATATCGTTGCTCAACTGAAACGAGCAGCAATATCATCACTCAGCCTAAAAGGTCAAAAAAGATGTTAAGATTGGCAGGAGGGTCGTTTTTGTATAATCGAAACTATGAGATCCTTTTTCATGCATAGACAATTTAAAGGGTTCTTTTTACACATAAAATCCTAAAAAAAATGCCTATATTTACCTAAAATGATAATTTAGGAACATCAATATTTATGACATGGCTTAGGGTATCTACCTCATGTGCCCTTATATTTAAATTGGTCTGTGTACAATGAATATTTACGGTGACAAAATTTATGAGAGTATGGGCAGACAGTTTGAGTTCTTTTAGTACAACTTTACAGGTATGAGAAGGCAAGAGAATGTGATAAGGTTTTGTATGATAATGAACTAATTTTTCTTTGCAATTCGGTTTACAAGTGGTGCATGTCAAATTCAGGCCTTGTGTGGGTATGTCTTGGACATGGAAAAGCAAAACATTTTATGCTCCATGTCATTTGGTACTTGGTAGAGGAATCTTCATGATTTTTAGTGCTTCATTTTTTTACCATCTTTAGTAATAAGTTTGTTTGATTAGAGGTATTTCTATAAGAATTGCAGGTGTAAGGAAGTTTTTATGCCAGTGCTAGAGTGTGCCTCCAGCATTTGATTGTTAGAAACTGAAAATAAACCTCTTTGGAAAGTCGCTTTTAATCTTTTGAATTCTCAAAATTTTAATTTTATGAAGGTTTTGGGTTCTACTTAAGTATTTGAAATCGCATTTGAAGGACAACACTTGGAGAATTCTCTATTTCCTCAAACAATAATTCTCAAATTACCTTTAATCAAACAAGCTCATTGAGTCGCAATGAAGATATCAACCTCCAAGGGAAAAGATAACGTGACACATTCAAAACAAAAGAAAGTTGAATGAGTAAAATGTATTTTTATTATTTTATTTTTTTTGTTAAGTAGGGCCATTGGTTAGGAGTGATACTTGCATCTTAAAGACCCAGAGATCGATGCTTGAGTATGTGTGTGATACTATTAAGGTGCCAATACCACTTAATCATGAGTGTGTTGGCATCATACTTATCTTTATTACTTAGCTAGACATGGAATAAATGAGTTCTCGTAAATTTAAGTTAGGGATTTTGGCCGTACAATTTCCCTAAGACATGACTTAATTTTGCCTTTCGAGTGTTGAAATTTAAAAAATGACTGTGACTCTTTGTACAACAAAGGACATTGCAAAAGCTATGATGTTGCCCTTAAAATGTGCGATATCCTTAGATCACAGGATATCGCACAAAAATATGTCTTTTTCAATGCATCCTTAACCCATTTCACAATGTGTATAAGGATCTAATTCTCGTTATGTGATTTTATATTTTTCATCCATAAATAAATAAAAAATATATACTACAAAAACTCCTTTTTCAATATTCTCAAAGGATGAGATAAGGCTCACATACCTTTTATGATGAGTAAAATGGATAACTTGGATAATATGAGATATTATTCTAAGAGCTGGCTTCTGCAGTAAGCATATCCATGATGCAAAGAAAATAACATTTTAAGATTTGGAGGAAAAGATGAATATGTGCGGTCTCCTATGGATGTAGGATATCGTACAATTATAAAATATTGTACATTTTAAGAGAAGGGTTGTAATTTTCATAGCATTATTTGCTGTACGAATACTTCTACAAACATTCTTTATGCTTCAACCGTTGAGAGACAAAAATCATGTCTTAGAGTGGTTGATCAAAGCTGGGTTCACCTGTGGAATAAAGAGGAATGATCCTATGCTAACATCAAGATGTGAATTTGCGCCAAATGACTTCTGGATGACAGCAGACATTCATATCATACACCACTCAAAGAGCAGTTATCTGCCCAAATTTTCGCTCCAATAAGATGAATACTACCTTTCTGCTTCCTTCAGGATTCCTGCACAAGTGCATTGCTAGGACTTTTGTCACAAGTGCTTGGTGGATGTTTAATTCCTATTGTCTAAGGACAGGAACCTACTTGAATGGTGAAGATCAAAGATCTCATCCAAGCGCAATGTGCGGGCAAAAAAAAAAAAACCAGCACTATAAGTCACTATTAAATTGATCAATATATGAGAATTCTATTAAATTGATCAATATATGAGAATTGCCCAATTGGTTAGGAACCCACGTCTCCCCTTAGTATCCAAGAATTGAAACCTGGAAAGCCTGCAGGAGCGAGTGTTAATATCTTCCAGGATAGAGTTTATTACTATAACAACGGATTTTATCATTGGGGATAGAGTTTCTTACTGTGGGAGCAGATTTCTCTCCCTGAGATATGGCCTCTAATTAGTCCTAGCGCCTTTGGGTGTGTAAAAGTAAAAGTTTGATTTAATTGTTCAAACTTAATCCTATTTTTTAGCTGTATCACTTCAGCTGAAGTGGAATTAGATGAGTGTATATTTAAAAAAGCATGTGTGATATGAATAACTTGAATCACGTGAAGGCTGCATCAAACTAATTCTTTCACATCAAAACTCCCTCAATAAAATGATCATTGTCATTGAAGAACTATTTCAATCTAGCCATAAATATCACTATGATCTGAATCATAGATGGTTTTGATCGAACGTTCCACATTTACAATAAGTGGGTACTCCCACCACACAGTTCTAGTCATGAACAAACCATAGGACTGCCATGTTTCATGTTGTAGAAGTCAACAAGTCAAGATCGATCGTCCTTCCCCCACAAAATTACAGACATGCATCCTCATTTGCAAGCATTTATTTCTTCCATAAGGTAGTTGTGATGTAAACAGTAAACACCCTACTGTACTTCATAACTAAACAACACCCCCCAACTCTCTCACCCTTTGTGTTTTGCCATTGATTGAATGCTTCTCCTACCATATATTCGCTCTACCAATTTGGGTACACATTGTACAATCCTTTGCTCTGTTGAAGTCCTTACAACCAAGTAATGGATTGAGAGAAGCTCCAGATGTGTTAGTGGGCCATAAAAGATATTTGAGATGGAGAAATGACTGCTGTATCCTGCAGTGTTTGGTAGACCTCCATTGAATGCTCAAATTTTTATCAAAAGCAATAATTGGAAACCAATGGTGATGAAAAATCTGGACGAATTTTGACACCTCCCTTGAAAGGAGATATGAAACTTTATGAGCCTTACCTAATCTTAAACTGCATCACAATGTGATATTGTCATGCGATCCTAAGATGATTCATGAGCAAAATCTAGTAGCAAAACAAGGCCTCCTAAGTAGGTGAGAGGAATTACATTAAAGCAGTGACCCAAAAAAGGCAGAAATGATCAAATTCATCATCTTGTGGAGTCCACTGAGCTCCAACTACGAGTCATGAATGGCCATGAATGGGTAAATAGGGTGGGGTCTGTCAAACCTTTTGGTTCGAATGGCTTTGAAACTGTATAAAATTTTAGAAAAATAAAAAAGTGTGAGAGCAGTATAGTAAAACTAATATAGGGTACCTGAGAATACCTGTCTGGGATATTTGAATTTCCTAAATTCTGTCCCTGGATTCACAAATGCTCAAGAACTTTCAAACATTTTGGATATTGGGATTTTAAGGACTTTGAAAGTGAAAAGAGCTGATCCACAAGGCCATAAAGCTTTGAAAACTCAGAAATTGAATAGAAAATCTCAAATACTAGGAGATAGCCACCGACATGCTTATATGTAAGAAATTTTTCAAGCAGCTAGAATTCTCATCAACAATTCTTCCAAAACAAAATCCCCTTTAATGTGTATTACAAAATAGAAAGATTTTCACCTGCAAGTAGACAACATACTGTGCTTATGTTGTCCAACTCATTGGGCCAATTGGATGCATTTCAATCATTGGGGGGTAAGATCAATGAAATGGTCTCCTAGGAATAAGGCTCATGGACAAAATCAGATCCATCAGGTTCTCCTAGTTCATAAAATTTACTTGTCCTGTAACTTTTTACATTGGTGTGAAAGGATCTATACAATTAATTAGCCCCATAAAGTTGGACTTTACCTGCTCAAATTATGAACAGGAAGAAGAGAAATTAACAGAGGTAAATGAACAGATGTTGTGTTGTGTCAGTTATGAGTTGTGACCATTGCGTGGATGTGGCATGAATGTCTGGACCCTGCAATCCAAATGGTGTACGGTACACATCTGGACGTTTTAAGTACAAATGGCTTATCTCATTATCACGTACGTTGGTTGGGTCATGCACATGGGAGGGAGACTGAACAGAGGACCACTGCGGTTAATAAGTGGTTGAGAGAGAGAGACTTGGCAACCTTTGCTATCTTGGAAAAAGATCATAGCTTTGTACTGCAAATCCTCAGCTGGATCTCAACACCAGGTGGTCTGTTTTTTCTTTGGTGGGATTTTCAATTTTTTGAGACCCACCGTTCCTCACCCAACCTTTGGAGTGTTGACAAACATTTCATGGCTCCAAAAATTACTTGGATCCAAATCTGTACTGACGTGTGATCAGAAGAGGAGCCCTAGGATTGATCCAATGGGTTAGATTCACCCAAGTAAGAGATTTCTCAAAGATATGTTGCACTTCGTTGATACACTAGATTAAGGTTGTCTATGTGTTGTGTGCTACAGTTTCCCTAGTGAGTTTATTTTCAATAGAAAGTAGATATTGAAGACTACATTTTTCTTAGTTTTAGTTTTCCTAGGGCTTGTTTGTGTAATGCCGTAAAGGAGTTTCCTCCTTTGCAGAAATGAAAGTCGAAGGGGAGTTGTGTTGAGTCCGCTTTCCTCTCTCGTGAGAAGAAATCGTATGATAATTTAAAATGATTATCGGCAGAGAATCATGTTGCACCGTTAGGCAAAAGTGTTTGTTATAATGAAGGCATTGAAGATTTTCATGCCTTCAATTTCTTTCAATGACAATTTAAGCGTTAAAAGTGATTCTTCGAATGCTATTTGTTGCATGTTTTTGTTCTATCCCAATTAAGTCATTATCTTCTTCGCTTTAGGTTTAGGTTTCGTCATTTCATATTCATAATTCGGCACTTGCCATTGCAAATGCATTAGGCAAGCAAGAGATGGATAGGGAAGTCCCATTAGTTCATATTGGATAACTTGTTTTAGGTTTTAGTGTGGTATAAGGCTTCATTATTGTTTGATATTTTTTATAGATTTTGTGTTGGTGTAGTGGTTGTACTTGTACCTCTTTCTTCAGCTTTAATAAAATTTACTGTCACCATAAAATGCTGAGTCTTGTTTTTTGGGGGTAAATTTTGTCTTTTATCTCTTGCGTGGGACTGCAAGAAGAAACAGTTTTCTTTCTATTAAGTCCCAAGCTGCTTTCACAAAAATTGCAAAAATACTTTCACTTTGGACACAGTAACTTAAGCATGCAACAGGAACAACTCACAGCATGGATGAGTGCGCCATAAGTTTAAACTGTTCAACTTTGTCTGGTGGACTGCATTTGCCAGTCCATCAATTTTGCTCCAGTTAATCCGCAGATGTTCAGACATTCATAGACCAGATCCTATTTCCTACAACTAGGACAGCAGATAGCAAACGAAAATATCACTCAAATGTCAAAAGAACATTCCCTTGTCATTAATGTCTGGGTTCTTAAGTTTGCTTGTTAGTTAATTGTGGGGTTCTTTTGTTATTAGTAATTGATTTCGTAGAACTATGGTTTGTAAATGTTAGTTAATGTCTCGGACCCCAAGGAAAAAAAAAAAAAAAAAGGAGTCTTGGACCTAATCTAAATTGTACTAATAATATGAACTTGGACCCAAATCAGATTCAGGTTAGAGGATCTGTAACCATACTTGAATCCAAGTTAAATGCGAAGGACATAGATAAAGGACTTGGTCTCAAACCTGAGTGTTTAAAGCAGAGGGAGACACTTTCTGAGTGAAATTCATGCAAATCCTCTTTTTACAGCACGTGGGACCCTCTACAATCAATCTAACCCGCTCAATATTCTCTTAACCCCATGAATTGGCAGAAGCTCAAATTCGACACTCACCCAATTGTTACTCACTACTGGATAGAAAGGGTTCCATGAGATACATCCACATGGGAGCGAAGCCTTGTGTGTGTTTAAATTACTTAATAATATGGTTAATAACATAAAATACAGACAAAGAACTGGGTGTTTGGATCCTCAAGACCTATAGACTCAAATCTGATCCAAATTTTATTTGATTCTGTGGAGTGAACCCGAATCTGAAGTCGAATTAAAAACAGGCCCAAAAATTAGACCCGCGCCTGATTTTGTCTGTTCTTCATGCTCACATTTTAATCGCAATCTAAAAAAACTTAATTGAGGTCATATATTAAGGGTTAGGATGATCTAATAAGATTGGTATTTTGTATAATTCTAGGTCTCTTTGAGATCTTTCCATCTTCCTTCTTTCCTGATTGACATGGCCACTAGGTGGGCCACATCGGCGAGTTCACATGGTCTTACGTGCGGATGATTTGCATCTAGACAAATTGACAAAAAGAATGTATAAATCAAGATTAGGATTAGGCATACATATCACCTTCCCATCATGAGTGTTGTTATCAATTAACTATTTAATGATACATACCCTTAGGTACAACTGATGGGGGAAAAAAATTAAAGGAGGAATAAAGTAGTTGGCTCTTGGCATCAACAAAGCTTTACTCCATTTCTGCTACTATCACTATATCTTATTCTGTTTTATCCGTACCTTGTGGATAGAGACACCAACAGGGCATTTAGCATAAGCAGAAACTGTGTCGATTACTCTAATCAAATTCCATGATTAAAGGTCAAGCAAATTGATAAACAAGTATTGGGATGTCCACAGAAAGGGGCGGGTGCGATTACAATAACAGTGAGGAATGAAAGATACAATAATAATAGCCTACAATACCTTTTTGTTTCTGTATTAGACAGAGCTAGATGGCTATGATTGATGCATTTCAGCTGCTTGGATTGATTCTGATTGTTCATCTGGGAACCACCATGGAGTTTTCTATCTAGGAATCTTTGCCATCTGATGATTTTATATCATATGATCAAAGTGTTCTTGGGGGTTGGATGCTGTTTCTTGTCTGCCTGCTGGACAGGTAGAGGTTTGGATGGATAGAATTATTGGACTGTAGCTGGTCTTTGTTGGGCCCAGCTGAGACAGCATTTTAGCTCTAGAAACCTGCCAATGATCTCCAGTCCTGTTCACCCAACCTCCAGACAGAGAACAGTACCCATCACTTAAAGGCTCCAGCAGCTCAGATTAGATAATTAACTTAATATCAAAGATGGTTAGAAGTTGACAAAGCCATCTGTCCTATTCAAAAACATGGCATGGTTCATAGCTTCTCCTTGTCACCCAACCAGTAGTTCCTCAATTTTCTAATATTGGGTTTCATTTGCATAAAAGCCCCCTCTGTTTTCCCTATTCTGGGAGACCCCTCTCCTCTCTGACAACCTCATATACACTTTGTGGACTAATTATAATAGTAGAACTTTTTTTTTTTTGCCAGTCTTAAAACTGCAAAGCAGAACTCGGTTGATATGGAACTTAGAACCATTGTTGACCAAGGTGTTACCCAGAGGGGAGTATTTCCTAACTCGACCTGCCATCTTGAACCCAAACTTGGCCCTTAATCAAGAGTTTAGGTTAGCCCTTTGAATTGGTTTCCGTTCAACACAATCAGTCAAAAGGGTTGGATTTGGATTGGGACCATACTTGGTATTCAATCTGGTCTAGGACCACGGTTTGCATCCGGAAGTTGTATGTTCGAAACTACACTACCACATTGGGGCTACATTGGAGTTTATTCGGCTTCTCTTTCGAATTAGTCCAACCCAAAAGAATATTAACTTCAAGTTTGCACCCAAAGGAATGGGAACCTCCGCTGGCAAAAAAAAAAAAACCTAACTAATTGACCCATCAACGCCTCTTCTTTATTGCCATTCCTTTTATAAAATAAAAAAAGTAAAATGAAACAAAAGTTTGCAAATTTTATTTTCTAATTGTTTCTAGGGTGCTAACTTGTAATTAGAATATAAAAAGTAATGAGGAATTTACTCCAAAAGAACAGAGTAAAGTAGACTACATTAGCGAACACACTCATAGTTAAGTGGAGTCATACTTGGTACTTAGTTGTCAACACATTCAGTTTCAAACACATGCACATGGATTAATCCTTAGGCCTTCAAGTTAAAAGCATCATTCTTGACGATTCTAAACAACCACAAAAAAATAATTAGACCACTTGAACATAGAACTACTCTACCCTATCTAATGTAGCAACTACAAAATGCCAAGTGAAGAAAGTATGCTTGTAGTTACTTCTAATATTACAGATATTGTTTTTAACATTTAGTTTTACACACATGTCCAGGATTTAATATCCGATCTTTAAGTTGAAAGTACCACTTCGGATCAATCACCCAACTTAGCGGAAAAAAAAAACCACATTAACATATAATTAATCTACCCTATCTACTATAACAACTAGGAACTGCTAAAGTGAAGAAATTACGATTGCACTTTGCAGTTACTTCTATTTTTACAAATACTGCTGTAAGTCCATCCACAGAGCTATGGCTTATTTTTGTGGTCAAGCAAATTCTATCAATTATAGTGTCATCTTTGCCAAACATGCAAGGGTTGAAAACATGAATTAATGTCAAATTGGTTTTCTATTGGAAACATTATAAATGTACATTTTCTTCACTTATTTCTCAAATCTTGTGGCATAGCATTCAAAATTCTGATAATTAGAAATTCTAATTATGAAAAGCATTTACTTCAAATCTCTAGTTCTTGAAACATCAAATTTTAATCAGGCAGTTCTAAAAGTTTGGTACATGAACAGCTCATATTATTTTCAAAAGTTTCCAACACACAGAATTTTCTTTAAATTGACAGGATACTTGGCTATTCATACATAGAAAAATAAAAGTTGACATGATTTTATGATTGATGTTTTTCAGGTTTAGTCTATTCATGGGCTACTGTGATATAGGCCTATTTTAGGGACCACTATATGGACGACCGATATTTTGTCCATATACAATCTAACATTACGACTTCTATTTACTCAAGGAAATTGAATCCTGAAGAGCAAGGGTGTCGGCGAGATGATTACGTGGAATTGAAAAGGAATAACATATAATGAGAAGAGGATGGAAGATAGTCATGGCCTGTAGTGCAATCAGGGACTACAAATTAGCATGCCTTCACCCAGCCGGGTAGATGCAGCAACCCATTTAACCTTATTACCTGTTTAGAATCTCAAGGATTCATATTTGGATAATTTTAATTTTGCCAAAAATCATTTTTTTTTTTAAGGTGGAATTCCAAATTCTTTTTCTCAACCGAAGGGAGCATTTAAAACTCAAATAAAAGTAGAATGATTGAAATTTTAAGAATCGGAAAAGGTCGTATTAGACTTTACTAAGTGGCGCTGGAATTTGAAATTCTTATGAAAGAAACATAGCATGGAATAAGCTATCACAGCATGTTAAAACAAAAAAAAGAAAGGGGGGGCTAAACATGTTTGCTGATGTAGAGGTTTTTTATTCATCTATAGTACTTCAGACTTTAAAATTACTCCTATAATATAAAATAAAGTGTATTAACCTATAGACTTTTATAAAAGATATTTTATTTTCTTCTATATTGTACACAAATATAGCATATGAACACATGTGAAGTAACTCACTGCTAATTTATCCCAACCCACTGTGCATAATGTGACAAAACAAAGAGGTCAAAGAGACAAAGTGCAATCTAAACCATTGTTTTATTTAAATTTAGGCTAGTTTAGCACTTTACTAGCATAGTAAAAGTCAAATAAAGCCTTCATTTTTTAGATAAGATGTTACATAAAAAACACTTCAATTCAAAATTTCCTTCATTTTTTAAAAAAAATCAAAATAAAAAGACAAATACTTTTATCTACTAAAATACAAAAAAAAAAAAAAAAAAAAAAAAAAAAAACTCTACTTTCCCATACAAGAAGTAAAAAAAATTATATGTCAACCACCTAAAAATAAAATACCATTACAATCCATTTATATTTTATTATTTTTTCAAAATCAACTTTACCTTTCACTTGACTCTATTAGTAGAGTTGTCAAACCGCCCTAATATGAGATTCCATTTATTCAAGGGGGTGTACCACGTGCGGGAGCAAGCTGGATGAGAGCTCCCGCGGAGTATTTTCATTTTCTCCGGATTCGAAGTAGCTTTCCGACAAGAGTGCGTGCGGAAATGACACGGCTAAAACCAGGCGGATTCTATCGTACCTACTGCTAAATCTGACGGTGTCCCTACTTTTACCGACAAATCTCGTAGACTATATCGGATCTTCAATCTCAGCCGTTGGATCTGATATCGTTTGACCCATCTCCAATAAATCCCCGTCGGTGCCCCGAAACGCTACGAGTAGAACCACACACGCTTTGGTAGCGGGATTTTACTTACACGAATCCTGGCCATCCGGTCAATGATTGAGCTGTTACAACCAACGATAGACTTTGAGATCCCACCATCCTCAATTAAGAGTATCTGTTTCTAGCATTGAAAGTGAGGTGGCCAATATCACAACGATGACAGCCATATCACAACGTTTTGTGATTGATCTATCTCTATCTGTTAATTTATTTTTGCATGGGTCTTATTTCGCCCCATATTATAATAATATAACTTCATGTTCTAAAGAAATGCCACTCAATTTGTTGAAAATTACGGCGCCGTGCTACTCGTCTCTCGAATTTTGTCCCGGGTGGCGGCACGGGGCTGCCATGTCTCCCACCGCTGTAGACTTTTCGTGGGTTTTTCTCTCATGTTATATAACATGATGATAAAAAGAAGGATTTTACATCTGCCCAAATTTAGAATAACAGTATGCACAAGTAAAATCAAGGGTTTAGGAATTGACTTTTCAGCAAACTTATTAATTTGACAGCAGGTTTAGTCAACTGACGATATTAATGGATTTTTATTTCTCGAAGTATGTGTTCCTCTTACATTTCTTTTTTTGCAGTTGGCTTAATCTTAAGACTTTTTTTCACTTTTTCTTAAAGACTTTTTTTCCGTTTACTCTTATGATAATGTGGTAAATTGTAACTATAAATAGACGGTTTTTTCTCTAAGTATAGATTCCTCTTATATTTTCAGAATATATCTATGAAGTAAAAATGTTGAGAGAAAGTCAAAATAAAAAGTGAAGAATCAGGAAAGACTCGTGAATGAAATATTTGAAAATAAATCTTAAATTTGAAAATATTTTTAATGTCTTTTCTGATAAATTTTATGAAAAGAGTTTTTTTTTTTTTTAATAAGATAAGTGAATCTTTCATTTTCTCAATAAAACACAATTTATATGAATGGGGATAAATATATCCTCCAAGGGGGAATTCCCCATTAAATAAAAAAAATAAACGAACTACTAAAAAATAGCCCACAACCCTAATCAAGCAAAAAACATAAAAGAGTGAGTAACCCACTGCTTGGTTCATAAAATTTTTGAAATAACTATTTGTGGAAATTTTTACCAGTTGGGAGCTTACAAAATCTTAGGTGTTCCTGTTTTGGACTAGGAAGTAAACTTCATCCATATGGATGACACTTCACTTTGTGAAAATAAAATGATTCCTTCGTCCATGGTGAAAGTGAACTGCATTAATCCCAAGGTCAAAGATTAGTAGCCCCATCCAACTTGTGACATGACCTGAGATGTTGCTTGATAGTCTTTTTCTTGTCCCGCTAACACTTTTTTAATGCACGAGGCATTCAAATGGAATTCTATTTTTTAGCAAAGAAAAACAAAAGGAATTCTATTTATAGAATTTACTTATTTAAAATTTAAATCATGTAACGAATTATCGGCCGAACAAAGCATTTTCATTTAAAATACTATTTTTTTTTATTTCTTCAACCTAAGAACCATTCCTAAAATAGTCACTTCTCTTTTATGGTTTCAAATTAAAAAAATATAAAATTGGTTGTTATATAAAATTTGAAAATTATAAAACTTCATATCGTTACCCTGTCTTATTCACTAACTTTGTGATACCCGCTTGCATAGTTTTTAGAGGAAACTACAAAAATAGGAATCATAGATGGCTCCTAATCGAAAAAAAGACCACTAGTTAATATTGCAAGGAAGTGGTCCCATGTAACCACTTTTCTTTTTCTTTTTATTAAAGATTTAAATGTGTGACGACGTCGTCGCTTAATATAGAGAGTTTGCGACGACGTTGTCTCTAATTCGTCAAATCTACATCTTCTCCGACCTTCATTAATTCATTATTTGCGATTGCTGGTGAATCAGAAATCTATGTATTGTTTTTTATACACAAATAGGTCACGAATATGTAAGAGCAAGGAAGATGCTCAATGAGGTTTATGGGGAAAAACGATGGGAGGAAGAAGGCATCAATGTAGTTTTAAATCTAGAGTCCTTTTGAGCATGTATTTCCCCCATTGATGCCTTCTTTCACCCATCATTTTTCCCCATAAACCTCATTTACTAGAACTCTACTCCATACTTCTTCTTCAAATTTCCAACAAAGTCATAGACCTTATGAGGGTCTGAAAGGACCTTGAAGACACTATCCTTCTCCATGCATCTCTTCACCAAAGCAATTAACTTAGAGCACTCATTCTCTATGCTGAAATTGCCATCAGTCTCATACGTGTAGAACTAACAAGTGAATGGAACAAGCACCACATCTACATACCCCAAGCTCTTGCCACCATAAAATGGCTTGTCTTCGAGCTCTCCCTCCAATAGTTTCAAGCAGTCGATGGACTCTTTCTTAACTGCCTTTTGAGCCTTTTCCTTGCTCTTCCATATCCGTGACCCACATTCATATATATATATATAGGAAGATGCTCATATGAGAGCATCTCTCACATTACTATGAGAGATAAGGTGGGGGCCCTCACATTTAAGTTGTTGGCATTGGATATAGATGTGAGAACCCTCACCTTATCTCTCATATAAGGTGAGAGATATCTATTATAGGAGCACCTCCTATATATATATATATATGTGTGTGTATAAAAAAACAGTAACATAGAGTTCTGGTTCATTTTGTTACAGAAAACATACAATCACATATGATGAAAGTCAGAGAAGATGCAGATTTGACGAATTAGTGACGACGTCGTCACTAACTCTCTATATTAAGCGACGATGTCGTCGTTTGTTAAAAAAAGGCAAAAAAGTGAATATTTTAGTAGGAATACCGGTTTTGTTGCATAAAAACTATGGGTACCTCTTTTGGTTAGTGGCCATCTACAGTCTTTTTTTTGTAGTTTTATCTAGTTTTTATCATCGGCTACAGTAACCACTATTTTGATCTTTATAAACCAAAATACAACACTTAAATTTATATAAGATATTACAAAAATTTAGTTATTTAAGAATTTTAATACATGAACTCACTTAAATCCTAAGCAATTCTATTCGAGAGCCCAAAGACTATGTAATAAACTACTAGGGGAGGAGAGGAGAGGAGAGGAGAGGAAGCTCAGGTCACCCCGTGGGGTCCACTGTTGTACGTCTGCATTTTTCACAGATTTTGTGATTTGTGTGCCCAAAACACAAAACGACGACCTCGCGATTGATCGCCACCCAATTCCTTCGTTTGCCCACCCCCACACGGGTCCCTGCTAACGTGCGCACACCCGCAAAATTCCAGCTATAAATGCTCCTGAAAGATCCTCTCTTCTCCTCCATTCCCTCCTCACTTCCTTCTTTCATCTTCTCCAAAATCTCAACCGTCACTGAAAAGTCTCTGCTAAAAAAAATGGCTTCATCTGCGCCACTCTCCCCTCAGCTCGAGCCGACCATCAACATCGACAAGCTCAGCTACGAGATCTTCTCCATCCTCGAGAGCCGCTTCCTCTTCGGCTACGGCTCCGACACCGACTCCAAGCTCTTCATCGACCGGCATTCCCCTCCTCAGCTCACCGCAGCCCTTAAACCCTCCAAAAACCCTTCCCGGAAAGGTCCGCATCCTCTCCATCGACTCCGGCGGCGCCACCGACGGCATCCTCTCCGCCAGATCCCTCGCCCTCCTCGAAGACTCCCTCCGCCGCACATCTCACAATCCCGACGCCCGGATCGCCGACTACTTCGACGTCGTCTCCGGATCCGGCGCCGGTGGTGTCCTCGCCGCGCTCCTCTTCACCAGAGGCGATGACGGCCGCCCGCTCCTCTCCGCCGCCGAAGCTCAGCGGTTCCTCGTCGAGAACCGCAGGAAGCCGGCCAGTGGAGGAGCATTCCGGCGGATATTCGCCGGCCGAGGGTGGAGGAGGAGCGCGTGTACAAGAAGCTGTTTTCTGAGAATACTTTGAAAGATACATTGAAGACGGTTTTGGTACCGTGTTACGATCTGGCGTCGAACGCGCCGTTTCTGTTTTCGCGCGCGGACGCGCTGGAGACGGACGGCTACGATTTCAGGATGAGGGAGGTGTGCTTCGCCACGTCGGCTGATCCGACGACTGTAGGGGCGATTGAGATGAGGTCGGTGGATGGGAGGACGAGGATCGTGGCCGTTGATGGAGGGGTCGCGATGAGCAATCCGACGGCTGCTGCCATCACGCACGTGCTGAACAACAAGCAGGAGTTCCCCTTCTGTCGCGGAGTGGAGGATCTCCTCGTGGTGTCGCTGGGGAACGGGGAGTCGGGCTCCGTCAGGTTATCTCGCCGGAGCTCGACTCCGTCTGCCGGAGAGTTCGTCAGGATCGCCGGAGATGGTGTTTCCGATATGGTAAGTTGTAGAGTTTTTGAAAAGGGACGATGTGTCGGCCGAATCGGAAACACTGATGTTTCGGTCGATACATGGGTGTTTGAAGTGTCTGACGTTTTCGGATCGAAGCCGTATGAAAATGAAAACAATAAAAGGAATTGACGAAAATGCCCTCGACTTCTTATTCTTCAACCAGGACAGCTGTAAATGGGCTGAGGTTTGGGTGATACAGTGGTGGGCCACAAGATTAACTCATGTGTACAGAGTATTTTTTTATTTTTAGGGCGAATCTTAAAAAAAAAGTCTTTAAGTTTCAGCCCTATTTAAAAAAAGAACACAAATTTTAAAACTTTTTAAATTAGTCCCTAAGTTTTTCATGAAATTTTCAATTAAGCACATCCATTTATTTAAAGTTATTTTTCAGCAATTTTTTTTTAAATACCCAAATTACTATGCATTGTAATAAAACTCTCACTTACTTTCCCTATATTCTCATCATTTCCCTCGCCGGTGTCCTCACGGTGATCAAGGACACCCAGTGTTCCCACAGCGAGCGATTGGCTGCATGTAGTGGCTGTCGAAACTATGTCATGGCTTTAAATGAATGACAATTTGAGTATTTTCAAAATATTGAGGGAAAAGGTCACCAAAAATACTTTTAAATGGTTGGATGTCCTTAATTGAAAATTTACTGGAAAGCTTAGGGACTAATTTGAAAAGTTCCAAAACTTGTATATATTTTTTTTAAACAAGGCAAAAAAAAAAGGCCATGTGTGAAAATTTCCTTCTATTTTATTCTGATATGAGTAAAATTTGGGACAGCACATATGGATAAGATAAAAAGGCGTTTAAACTGTGCAAAATTTGGGAGAGGACCCACAGATAGAAAGGTGTTTAATTTGTGAAAATTTGATTAAACTTCCAACATGGTTAAATTAGATTACAGCTTCCAAATGTGGGAAAAAAAAAAAAAAGTGAGAGTTCTTTGTAAACATTATTAGTGGTGGTATCCTTACATAACTTTAAATGTTGGTGAACAGGTTGATCAAGCGGTCTCCATGTCATTTGGGCACTGCAGGGCGAGCAATTACGTCCGGATTCAGGTAAGGAACTTTGGTCCTGCTCCAGTTTAGCAGTTGTTTGCCACTATTTAAGACAATTAATGTCCTTTAGATTTCAAAGCAAGGGTACGTTTAAGGGTTTTAAATGTATGCATCTAGTATGGATAGGAGGACATGTTGAAGGAATAATAATTTTGAGGAACCATGAAGGTAGAAAACCACTTGAATTTGAGTAATGAGGAAAACTTGTTAAACCCTAAACTTACAATAGGGCAGCTGATGTAATATAAAAGACTCCAAATTTATAAAATTATGCTAATTTAAAATGTGTTTATTAGGATTGTAAATGGGTCCCTGATTCTCCGATTACCTAAAGGTTCCGACCCGTTAGGTTCTGCGTCTGAGTCCTTATTTTGGTCTTGATAAGCAAATGGTTCCGGTTCCGGATCATTTTTTTAGAACCCGATACCTAAACAGTTCTAGTTCCGGATCCACAGTGGCTCAAATCCGTGGACCCGGCACCCGACTCAATATACACTAACACAAGGTAATTTTAGTATGTGAAAACAAAACACTTCTTACTTTTCAATTTTTCTACGTTAGGGTTTCTACTTTTTTACATCTCATACCCGGAACCGAAACTAGATCTGCCTCACAAATGGTTCCGGTTTTGGTTCCCTTTAATATTATTGGTTCCGTTTCCGGTTCCACCCTGGACCCGGAGCGGAACCGACCCGTTTATAACCCTAGTGTTTACACTCTACTCGCACGAGTATAAGAGAAATCACACTTAGACACTAATGTTAGATAGGCACACGATCTTGGCTTGTTTCTTTGCTCGAGTAGACACATTTTACTCAACCTTAGACAGATCAAATAAATTATTGATGATGATGATGATATATATATTTTTTTTTTCAATTGTATAGGCGAATGGATTTAGAGGAAAGAAATTTGGGAGTGCAAAGTACTCAAATTCCAGCAAAGCGAAAAAGGTGTTGGATTTTGCGGATGAGATGCTAGCGCAAAAGAACATGGAGTCTATACTCTTCCAAGGGAAGAGGATATCAGAGAAAACGAATGCGGAGAAGTTGGAATGGTTTGCAGGGGAGCTGGTGAAGGAGCAAGAAAGGAGAAAATCAAGTGTCTTCCCCACAGTTGTATTGAAGCAGGCTACCCCAAGAACCTCATCTGTAACATTGACATCATCATCTGGTTAATCGAAATAAGCGGGGTTTTCCCTTTTTCTACTGGAATGCTCGCCGCTCAGAGACCAACTGAATGGAGGTGTGTCTTGACTCTTTTGAGTCCGCACAAAGTAGAGCAGAGCGAGTTTGCTGATTCAAGTGTACAATACACATTGATTGAATGTTTGCTGGTGAGAGAGGAAAGCATTTTGTAAGGGCATATATGTAATGCATGTATGTATTGTTACCTAGCAGTAGTCCTTGGGAATTCGGATGTATTATTGTTGGTATCCATGCAATTAATGGGTCAGGTCCAATCAGTTTCTGTTAATGAAAGCCTACAGGCAATTGAGCTTTTCTATGATTTTATATTATGAATGAAGTTTTGCAACAAAATTATTGTCTAGATAATAGTTCTTCAAGGGTAGATCAAAACCTAACTCAAGGTGTAGCTCTGAGATGCACAGAAGAATTCTTGATCAAATGGGTTCCAACAAAAGACGATTAAAGAGGCGAAGGACGAAGAATATGAAGTGGTGATGCAAATAGGACTTTGATTTTCTAGGATCTGAATCGCTAGTGGCTTGGTTTTCATTTACCAACTCTCCTTAATTCATTTTGAGAGATTATTTGATGCCATTTACACATTTTAACATTTGTTTCTCCAATACCACTCATAGGAATACATTTTTGAATTCCTATAAATTTAATTTCATGCAGGCGAATCTCAAGAAATTCTTAGATTTTTATTTCTATGATTGGTCAAAAATAAAGAATCAAGGATTAATAGCAAAAGATGGCCATCAAATAACCTCTCCTCTAATATAAATCAAATTTCAGGAAAGATGGGAAATAGATACCAAACCATTACTCTAGAGTAATTCAAATCCTAGGAAAGTCAAGATAACATCTACAGGTATCTTATATCCTTTTCTATTTCTTCCATGCAAACAAACATTTTTTCACTCTGCATTCATTTCCCTAATTCTTCATCCGAATTCTACAATTTTTCCTTGTAATTTTTTGGTCTTCTATATAATTTATTTTCTCAAACTTTCTTACCCTTTGCTTTCTAATTATAAATGGGCCTATCATTAATTCAACTGGTGGATCCAGTAATTGATGGAAACAAGGCTTAAATTGTAGTCCTACTTATTCAAGATTGCACATTTTGTATGACCATTGATCAACTCATGTGAACTTTGATAAACTTCTTGCTTGGTAGATCCAACAATCACATGCATTTTTCCCCAAAATTTCATCTGATTTAAAACAAGAGTAAATAAACCCTACATGAAGATAACCCCTAAAAATTCAGTTCTAAAGAATCTAAACTATAATAAAACGCTAGCAATAGCACCAGAAGTTGTTCACAATCTGTCCACCCTTTAAAGAGAAATTAGCTCCTCTCCTTCAATCAAGTAGTAGCCAAGGAAGCTACCATGCCCACACAACTCAAGTTACCTAGTGAAACAGTTGCCATATCCATGTTCTATACTACAAAAATCAAGTGTAGAATCCATACTGGATTCATCTCTCCGAGTATAGTAGCAGACATGTTCAAGTCTTCTTGTTGGGCTCAAAGACATACTTGATGATTGAGTCCTTGATGGAAAGCAGACCTGGGAACTCATTTTTCAGCTTCGATGCATCCAATTCGTTGTTACTCCTGGGCGCCACGATCACCTTTGCCTGTTCTTCCAAATTGAAGTTCTCCCACTTAAAGCTAGGATCAATGTAATCCCTGTACATCTCCAAGATCTCATTGTGGCTCACCACGCCTGGATTGGTGAAGTTCCAGATGCCTCTTAAGTTACGTTTTGCCATTTCGATGGAGATTGGTAGGAGCTCGTCCAACACTGTCATGCTGTTCGGTATGTTGACGACTTTGTTGTAGCGGCTAATTTTGGTGATGAAGTTGCGAGGGTTGCTCAGATCAGAGGAGATGGGCATCCTGACTCGAAGGGTGCACACATTATCATAGTCTCTTAGAAGCTCTTCTACCTGAGAGAGTAACATTAAGCAACCAAATTCTTTCATATCTACAAGCATTTGTACATAACATTCAACACACATTTTTTTAACATATTTGTCAAGTATCATATGCAACTTAGGAGCTTAGATATTGAAATCATCTACTAAACATCTATAGCCATGTAGAAAAGGATACAGTCTGTATTTCTGACAGGAATTCTTTATCTAAAAGGTGAGAATTCATAAAACAAGCCTAGTGAAACATCACTTATGCATGTAGAATTCTCGTAATTTTAGTTTCCAAAATGCTACATTGTACACGAGCATTCGTGAGAGCATTTTGGGAGTACATAAATCTCACACACGGGCGCACGCGTCCACGCGTACACAATAATTCTCGGAATTCTTACAAACAAAAGGCCCTCATTGCAGTAGAGCCTTTGAATCCGAACAATGAGTGTTCCAAACCTTATGATCAGTCCACTTTAGTGTAAACCTTTCTGCACCCAATTTTTCTTGTGTTTAGGAGGAAAAGGTGAGTGATCAAACGGTAATAAACACTTGTTGGCATGAGTTGTGAGCAGTTAAGCATAACGGTCCATTAATTTCATGTGCATTGTTGTGAGTTCAATAGAAAGGGTAATCTTCACTAAGTCAAAGTCATTATTAAAAAAAAAAAAAAAAAAAAACACAAAAATGGAACTATTGTTACCATGGCTTTGGTTTTGGAATAGAAGGATCCAATGAAATTTGCCTTGTCTTCTTCCTTGAATCCAATCCCAGATCCTTCAGGGTGCTCACTGTCATACTCAAATATGCATCCGGTAGCAAAGTTTACCAGCAAAAGCTCATTCTCCTTGCAAACATCAGCCAGAGTAAGCGTCCCAACCACATTCGCTCGAATTGTCTCCACCTTGTGCGACTCACACCAATCAACATTTGGCCTACCCGTCACACCAGCAGAATTAAAAACATGTGTGGGCTTCACCCTCCTTATATCTTCTGAAATCGCCTTTCGGTCTTCTAACCTCCCTCTTCCATGTTCAAGTTGTATCCCCTCTTTCCTACAAAGCTCCCCAAGCAACCCCCCTATCCACCCTGTTCTTCCATAGATCAAGAACTTCAGTCCCGGCTCGGCCCCCGTGGTGGGGCTCACAAAATTGAGACACTCGGTGAAGCCCCCATCAATAAAGCCATACCCCATAGACGACATTCGAGGATGCGGGAGAAGTGCACCAGTGACATCTCCCCACCAATCTGGGTTCTTGGTGTACCACTCTAATGTCATCTTTAGCCCTTCTTCCCAGTGTGTTTTCTCATGCCAGCCCAAATTCTTGAGCTTCTGATCATCCAAGAAGTAACGCTTGTCATTAAACGGGCGGTTCTCAACGAACTTGATCATTTTGTCCGCATCCAAATTGAAAAGCTTGCACACATCACGGGCCACATCGGTCACACATCGCTCTCTTTTAGTACCAATATTGTACACATGCCCAAGAACTCCGTGATGGAGGATCACTTCAAAGGCCTCTGCCACATCCTCGCAATACAAGTAGCTCCTCACATTTGATCCGTCGCCGTGAATAGGCAGTGGTTGCCCCTTCATAGCTAGTAGGATGAATTTTGGGATTAGTTTTTCTGGGAATTGGTTTGGACCATACACATTGTTTCCACGCGTAGTGATTGTGGGAAGGCCATAAGATTGGCGGTATGCCATGACGAGCATCTCAGCACCAGCCTTAGTTGCAGAGTAGGGGTTGGTGGGGAGGAGCTGAGAGGCCTCTGAATTACCAACATCAGCATACACATCGCTCTCACCATAGACCTCATCGGTGCTCACATGAATGAACCGTTTGATCTGGCGGGTCAGCTTGCATGCCTCAAGAAGGACATGGGTTCCATAGATGTTGTTGGCAGTGAACTCGAACGAGTTTCCAAATGAGTTGTCGACGTGGGTCTGAGCTGCAAAGTGCATTATGGTATCGACGCCCTCTGCTACTAGAAGATGATTTACAAGGTCTGCACTCGCAATGTCACCCTTGACAAACTTGAAATTCTGGGAGGATCGTGCAGGGAGGAGGTTCTTCAGATTTGAGCAGTAGTCTAGCTTGTCAAGTGCGATGATCTTGTAATCAGGGTACTTCCTTATCAAACAGTTGGTCACATGCGATGCGATGAAGCCGGCTGCACCGGTTATGAGAATGGTCCTTGGAGTGTAGTTATCTGGTTGGTGAGACATCTCTTCTCAGTCTTTTATTCTCTTTCCCTGACTTACTACTAAAATCATAGAACCGGACAAATAAAACAGAGTACAGTTTATTAGGTTTCAAAGAGAGAAATATGATAAACTGTACATTAACAATTGATGCAAAGATATATTAGCATCTAGTTTGAAATGGATGCAACAGGATAGACAATTGAATCAAAATTGACCCACCCCATTGGGATGTACCTAACCTGAATGTCACTCTCCACTTCGAGAGAGATGAACTATTGATGTCAAGGGTTCTTCATTGCAAAGATAAAAATATGAGATCAGTGTACAGTAAAAGAGTATTTCAAACCAACGGTGAATTCCACATCAAAATCCACTCACATTGGTGCCAGCAGGGTTTTTTATACAGAGTAACCCTAGCAAATATTGGCCTATTTGGGCCAACCATGGTTTAGATTTGCACACATGTATCATAATAGTCACTAAAGGGATTTTTACAGATCTTCAAACGTCAGGACTCCAGAGTATCATCCGCCATAGAGTTTGTACATTCAGGGTGTATGGTTTTGTGAATGGTCAGTCCCAAATGACCAAATCATCCCTCAGAAGTAAATTCTCATATGCTGATGTCTTGCTGGTCCTCACATGATCAATCTAACCCCACCATCCTAATCCCTTCCCTCACCAAACATATGTCAAAGATCCCATGGGTTTTACACTGATCCGAATGACAAAGACCATTGACTTGAAATAAAATAAAATGGGGCATTTTAACACTGTTTAATTTGAGAGAGAGAGAGAGAGGAGTTAAGATAATGGGATTGACTTGAAATTTTATAAATGGGGTGATCCCATCTGGATCATATCAACAATGTATATCAAAAAAAAGCATGGCCCACTTGATACTAGAGTTTTCAGTCCTTTGTATAGAGCATCAAAAGCAAGAAGATGGTTAGACATGCAACACAAATCTATGGTCACAACTAAACACATCCAGCCCATTAGCCGAAGAGTGCCCCATCAAAGATGAAGCAAATCACATCAACAATATAGATCAAAGAACCATGGTCTCGGCACAAATCTACACTTGGGTTTTCAATTTCTGTAGAACTCAAAACCATGGAAAATAGAGAAAGACAAAGAACACTTACATATTAAAGAAAGGATCTTGGGCTGCAATTGTTTATTGATCAACTTGTCGAGTGAAGAAGGAAATGACTAGTAGTTCCTCCAAAGCTTTAGAAAAATGAGAGAGAATGGAAGGATGGTGTGGACAGCAGGGAGAGGAACTGGGTCTGCTGAGGGAGAAGAGAGAGACCAAAGAAGAATGTGGGAGGATGGTAAGAATGCCATAGAGAGAAAGTGGGTTTTTCCAAGAGGAAGGTGCAGAAGATCCGATAAGTGTGGAATTGATAAAAAGGTAGTTAGAGAATGGAGGCGTAAGCATGGGGACTTTGTTACAGTAAACACCAGAAGTGGGTCCACCACCTATGTGACTTGCACTATATTATATATATAAAAAAATAACCAAGATAAAAAATATACCCGAAAAAGGCTTTACGTGGGCCACCGCACCAGATTTATCTCATCTCATCACATCCAATTCAAATTCAAATAAGTTCTTTTTTTTTATATCTTTATTCTTTCTTAACCCATCTCGTCTTTCCATAATACTCCTCTACATTAATAATCTTATCCCCCACCCTCTTTTATGCGAGATTTAATTTGGCTAATAGCAAAGCACATCCTATCCAACTGTACATATTATTTTGTTTCACGTTTTCGTTCGTTTGAGTGTTAAAAACATGATAAATCTTTTAAGACTTTAATACATAGATCGTAAATTGATTAACATTAAGACATGGGCCCATCATATCTGAAGGCCAATCCCACTTGTAAATTGAAAAAAAAAAAAAAGAAAAAAGAAAAAAAAAGCTATTTTAAATATTGCGTTTGTGAGCAATCCATCTATAAAACATGAAATCATGTCAACCACTAGCTTTCCTTGAAAAGGTCTCATCACGTGGATTCGTGATTTTCAAAGAGCCATGCATTCCGGGAGATCTAATAGTGGATTGGCAAATTTGAAAGAGTTGTCGAAGATGAGATAAACATGGCCCATGCACATCTCTGTCTATTGACATTGTTTTTCTTCTTTGGGTAAGAGATGATAGCTAAAAACAGCCTACCGATGAATATAATAAATTATACACGTAATGCATGAAACGCCCCTTGATCCATTTGATAAACAAAACTGCCAACGGCATGAATTCCCAGATTGTCTTTTTAAAAGACTGGCATAAGGGTTTCAATTTTATCTGTCCATCTCCTGGCCTTTAAGTTAGATGTCATCTTTTTTAATTTAGGTCTCTTTTTTTTTTTTTTTTTAATTATCGGAGTGTTCCCAACCCTTTGGGTTCTGGACTAATTCCATCGGGCCCGGGCTCAGAGGGAAGCTTGGTAAACTCTCCTGTAGCCTCAGTAGTGCAGTTTCGAACCTACAACCTCCGGGTACAAACTGCAGTCCTAGGCCAACGAGCTATCTCTTGGGGTTTTTTAAATTTAGGTCTTCATTCTCCACAAACATTGCACCTGTTATATCTCATTGAAAAAAAAAAAAATTTATATATACCATCCTAAGGTTTCTAGGATTTGTAAATAAGCCCTTAGTTTCAATATTTGTATATACCCCCGGCCTTTTTAATTTAATACATTTAATATCCCAAAATTAATAGCCTTACAGCCATTATAAGTTTTTAGAGTAAAATGACACTTTTTCCCATCTCTTTATCCATATATGCATAATTTTAGAAGCTTGGATTTATTTTTCTTTTCTTTAAAGCTTATAACATTAACTATTATTATAGTACATTTAGTGGGAAAGAATAACCCTACATAAATCTATTTTTATTAATACAAGTTTATGTCATTAAATCTAAATCAATTATGCTAATTATACTTATAATTTTTTATAATTAATCCAATCCATGCACAACCCCCTATTTGATTGATGAGAGTTTCAAAAACATGATTAGGCTTCATGTGCATAAGAGAACTTGAGACAGACTATTGGGACTTTGGGATAAAATAATGGTACTTTCATAAATAATGACATACCCATCTTTGTTTAAAGAATTTAAGGACAATGTCATCATTTTTATAAAAATTCAACACTAATCTTTTGGTGGTCACCTTTTCTCATTATGACTAGTGATTCTGGGGACATGCAAGGTATTAAAATAGAAACGGATGTGGTATGTAAATACTGGAACCACATGGGCCTAGTTACAAACTCCATAAACCCTAGGGGGTATATAATAAAAAAAAAGCCCAAAAAAATCTAAATAACTCTACAAAGGAAACTTTGGAAGAACAGTATTTGAACAAAAAAAAATTGTGATACAGTCCAATTGTTGCGTTCAAGATATACATCAATGTTTATATTTTCTTATCAAATGTAAGCATTTTCTTAGAACAAGGGTTCGATTTCCAGCCTTTAAGGGAAAAAAAAAAAAAAGGAACCAAGTTTACTCTGGTAGCGATTAGAGAGGTAGGGATAGAAGTAGGTATTCATTAATTCATCTAGGCAGTTCTGGCCCATACAAACAGAAAATGGTTACTTGTGGACCTATTTAATTTTAGGTATGGTTTTGGGTTTATTAAGAGGGACTCATACCCAAACCCAACATAGAGTTTGATAATTAAAGCAATATGGAAGTTAAGTAGTTAAGAAGAGAAAAATCATTATGTTGTTAAATAGACAAAAATTATAAAACATAGACTTTGAAACATCCACTCAAAAGAGCACTCAAAAGAGCGCAAAGGCCTATTTCAATTAGTGTAAGTTTGATTGCCCTGTAATTCTGAGTTGTTTACTGAGAGCATGTTTAGTACCAAGCGAGCAATCCATTGATCTGATGATTTTTTACTATCACTGGATTAATGATTCGTTGCTGGGGATTTATATAGTTGAAGATTTCATATTGATATTGGTGTGTAGTGATGCATATAGTTGAAAAAAATAAAATTCGGCGTGCAAATCCACTTAAGTGAGGATTTTCAAATCTTATGAGTCATGGTCTGATTTGAAAATCCTAACAAATGAAGATTCTCATTCGTTCAAATCCTTAGTAATTTACAATTACCAAACATGGATTTACCACAACTTCATGAAAACCGAAAATCTTTTCCCTAAAGATTCGGTTGTCAAACGTGACCTCATTGTTGATCTTCCCATTTTATTTTCAGTAAGTTGTACATCATCACCTTTAATCCTTCACCTTTTTAGCACATTCGACAGAAAGTGCTATTGGGAAAGTCTCACATCCTATATCGCCAAGTAATAAGTTTGACAAGGCTTCCTATACTTGTTTGGGCCTTCCACCTATAAGCGGTTGGTACATGGTATCTTAAAGGTCATGAGTTTGAATCTCCTAGGAGGTATGTTACCTCCATCTGTTTGCCGTTTTCCGTCTATTTGTTGGGCTTCCCTTTTGCGGAAATTGATATATGATGCCAAGCAAAGCCCTTAAGAAGCAAACAGCACATAAGAAAATGGGAAAAAATAAATAAATAAAAGAAATGCATTCTTCATATCCATCTAATAAAATAACTGTATTTATTTAAGTTTTTATAGATAAATGCATTCTTCATGTCCATACATTAAAAAACTGTTGATATATAGAGGAAGCCACAGCTAAAAAGGCAAACTAAAAGCCAAGCCTAGCTTTGAATCCACGTACACGAGTGCAAATAACTCAGTTTAGATGTAAATGAAGTTCTTGTACTAGGGGAGTCACCAACTTACAGCTGGTAACATGTTCAAAGGAAACCAAATGGAGACAAACTCTAAACAAGCTTTACTTCCCTCTATATACAGTTTCATTTCTGGTCTTCCCATAAAATTTGCATGCATGAGGTTGTCTTTGTACAAGGACTATGCAAGTCCTTGTACATATCTGGATGTACATGTTTTGATAAATCATCTTTTCTTAAGAGAGAGAAACCATTTCAGAGCATATCTGGATGTACCCAAATAGCAAGTGTGATGAATATATAGCAGAACTTAAGAGCTACAATTCCACTCTGCTTGGCATAACATCACCGCTAATGTGTTTTTTATTCTTTTTGCCCATTTTGGGTTCCTAGGAGCCAATGGCAATGAAAGTCTACGCTCCAACAAACTATGAGAAGAAAACTGATGCTTGATGTACAAAAAGAAATTACTACCTGATGGTAAGATAGGCCTCACAGCAGTAGTTCAGAAATGACTACTCATCAACGGTAGCTAAGGAACATGAAAAGCAATGAGTGAAGAAGACTTTCATTGTCCGCAAATCACGACTTCATTCCTTGTCCGCCTTGAGATTTACAAATGCCATCAACCATGCTGATTGCTTCAGTGTTAAAATTCCCACAGATTGTGACAATGAAAAAACTACTTCTCTATAAACCATAATGATGACGATTATAATAATAATAGTGATGATGATATTGTTATTAATAATAACTCAAGTTACTCAACTTCCGTTAGTACCATGGTTCTCTCCAAGTGGATTCCAGTTTCTAATTTCTTACCTGTACAGGCAGAGGAATTATAAGATCTGGAGCCTCAGCAGACCTACAGTTTGCTGACGCACAGGAATCTGCACAGGGGCCCAATGCTTTTGTTCCAAATTGTTCTCAATCCACTGAGGATAGGTATTGCCTCCAACAGCTCCAAGATGAGAACTTCATATCTGTTCCATGCTTGGCCTTGCATCTGTCTGAGTGCCATTAATGGGAGGATTAGGATTTGAATCTGAGAAGTTTTGGAGCATCCCCTAGTTGCGAAAGTGACCATCAGATAAAGCCAGCATGCACCTGTATAAAATCCCGGAAAGAGGACTGAAAACCAATGACTTCCTCATAGATGCACGTAAAAGCCATCTGTTTAAGCATACGCACACATCCCAGCAGGCATATGAGTATCAAATCATGAATATATCCCACACACAAACACATTATACAAAAGAACATAGGCATAGTTCACAGACCCCAATACGATGGCAGACATACTTGTTACAGGCAGCTCAAAATCTCTAGAAGGTTTGCAGCTGCTTGCTTTCCACTGAGTAGAGCACCTTCGATGCTCGGGCTTACACAGAAGTCCCCACAGATGGCCAACCTCTTGTTCCTGTCCCAGAGACATTTCTCTTTTCCAGCAACAGCAACAGCAGGAAAAGCACTACCCCTGCAAAATTTTAGCCAAAAGGAAAGATGTTAAATAAGAGACAGAAAAAGATAAGATTTATTGTGTGCATTCCAAGTCAAGCTTTAAAGGTTTGATAGATAGACATACAGGCAGGTAGATCTTCCAACGCAAGAGCTAGAAACATTAGTTAAATAGGCAAGCAGACAAAAAGATAAATAAATGGATGGAGAGAGAGGGTTTCAAGACTTCCATCAAAGATAAGTTAAAAAAAGTTGCTGCTTATATAATTTGTCAATTGGTATGAATGTTTAGCAATACAGTTGGCCATCCTTCCGTTGTGTATTTGGGTGGCGGGATGACTGGTAATCACATTGGGTAGGATTCTGATTCAAACTTTCCCCACCACATCTCAATATCAATGATGAGCACAAAAAAAAAAAAAAAAAAAAAAAAAATGGAGTGGTAAAAAGAAGACAGTATTTTTTTTTTTCTGATATGGTCATTGATTTCTGCACCACCCCAAATGCAAAATCGACTCGATAACTGTCCATTGCATCAAAAGAAGACATAATTAGACATTAAATCACCATGGCAAAAATAACCTTCTTTCTTAATCAATGTAGCACATGTTCCCGCTAACAAAATGATAGATATGAAAAATAGACTTCTCATCCCGAACTTGCAGTTGAAAAGCAGAAATTTTATGCACTAACCATCTATGAGCTTTCATGAAAAATGGCTGAGGAATATGCAGTCCTGTGCTTTGTAATGCTTCAAACAATTCCTGTGCCACCTTCACCAATGTATCACTTGAGGGCTTTTGAAGCCCAGTTTGAGAAATGATACCCTTGGCATACTCGGTAGTTGAATGCAATACCCAACATTCACTGGTTGCCCAAAAAAAAAAAAAGAGTATTAGATGCTATGCAACACAATCCTACCAAATCCAAATCCATTGCTTCATATCATAATACCAATCCACATTAATGAAGCCATTGACTCTGAACCACTATTCATAGACAACATCAGAAATTAGCATGGAATAGATGACCCATATCAATTATACAAGAAGGCCGGCTAATTATCTATCCGAACTGTTAAATCATAAGGGCTCCCTTCTGTTTAAAAATCTTGCCCTTCTGTTTCAAGGGATAGAATATAGATGGTTATCAGTGGAAGGCCAACAACTGAATGGTTAGAATCATCAAATCATGAAACAGTGGCAGGAGGGATTGGACATTCCATATCAGGGGTTTAAAAATCTACATACATACAACTCATTTTCACCGCAATCTGGCATAAAGGAGTTGTATAGGAGCAATTCTAATTCTGATACATTCGAAAAGAAGAAAGTTGTTTATATACCATGCAGGTGTAAAGTTATATTTAATGAGATATGTTGTTTACAAACCTACTACTAGGTACATGGGAACGCCCTGGCTTGCTACTGTCACAAAAAGCCCAGCTTAAAACCTCAGAGTCCCTAAATGAAAATCCTTTTACAGGTACCTGAACCACAAACAAACAGAAATTACTAAAGAAACACAAGATAACAAATAAAAGCACAGGTCTTCAAGTGTCGGAAGTCAGCAGAGGTGTCAGCCAATGTTCATTCATTGATGAACATGGATTTGGCTGGGCCAACCCAACTGATTGTCTCGAATACAATTTTCCATTTTTAGGATAGAAGATGAGCAGATCTCTTATAAAACTAGGGACCTTTTCATTTACTGGGTGAAGTACAATTCAGGAAATGAAAGATAGGCAGAGTTCATAGAGGATTTGTAACAATGGCAACTGCCACAAGCACATAGGTGCACACTGCACACCATACTAAAGCATTAAGATTTAAGAATCATAAAGGGAAATGAACATAAGAACTTGAACAATGACCTGGAAAATGAGAAACTCAGCCTGATCAAGATCTAACAAGAAGTCGGAGGGAGAATGCAAGAAGTATGGATATCAGACATTTCAACTGCACTCTATTTTGAAAGCAACAAAAGTACAACTTATTTATTTATTTTTGTTGGCAACATTACTTGAACCCACAACCTTATCATTGCACCTTCCAACTATGCTACAAGCTCAATTCAACTATATACATCAATGTAGCATGGAGGCAGTGATGGTTGGACTGCACCTCAGAAACGCCGAGTAGCAGAACAGTGGGGAAGATGATGGATTGAGGAATCCAGGGCTGGCAAAGTTCATCGACACCTTACTCGGAGATTCACTCAATCCTATTTGTTGGAATTCCTCACTCCCAAAGAGGGAAAAAGGCAATGGACTTCTTTCAAAATAGAGGCAAAACTAAAGCAGCTACCTTAATTTAACTTCTAAAAGGAGCTTATATGCATGCCGTCTAGGGCAACTTGCGCAAACTTACTAAAGATGACACCAAACAAGGAAAATACAAAGATCCAAGCATATTAAATGTAAGGGAAATGATGGAAGTTTCTCAGAATTCATGCTTTGTGACAAAAGTTTTATGCCAGTTGTCAACCTACCTAATGCAAACCCTCCTTTATCTGGGCTTGGGACCACCAGAAAAAACTGCCAACCCTAACATAGCTGGGACAAGGCTTTGAAGATGATGATGATGGTGTAAGTTTCGATATCTTGGGTTATGGGGCCTATGGGCCAAGCTGCATCAGTCTTATGTATGAACCAACAACTTCTAGGCATGGGTCCCTTCACCATATCATCTTGTTCTTTTTTCTTGCAACATAATGTATGACATGGAATGTGATGAGCCTGTGTCTGCTCGCTAGTCACGATAATATAAGACTTTCATGCACATATTATGAACAAGTTTCCACATTTTATGGTATTATTTAACATAGAGAAATGTTAGAAATCAATGCATGCCTTTGCTAAGACAACGGGCTTAAATTCGGCAAAAAGAGAACATTATAATGGATATCGAAGAGATGTGAGTGTCAATTTAGGACCATGGTCTATGCACACTACGACCAGTAGATTGATTATCCCAAATTCCTATCATCATGTAGGGTGGGGGTTCTCTACAATACGGGGTCAAAGTATCACTTTTTCCAGAATAGGCTTTTTCTTTTTCTCACAAAAGGATGTATATTTGGAATATAAATAAATAAATAATCAAAAAATTAAGGTGTTAGAAATCAAGTAATTGCATTTCTTACCGCTGACAAAGGTTCTGAAAATGCCAACATAAGAGCAAAACATGGACGAACAGGGACCTCTTGCAACTTTACAGCAACATCTGGACACACATTTGGATCTGAAAATGAAAGGGTGACCTTAGTGTTAACCTCACATCTTGTCTTTCAATCACATTTTTCTTTCAACAGAAAATATGGAACTATAATATAGACCACTGTGTAAAGATGCATTTCAATGCACCCCTACTTGCAATTAGCTGACAGTTCTGGCAGGATGGATGGTTATATGTTTCCTTGCACTTTAGGTGGTACCAATCTTAGATGGTCGTATGTTTCATTGTTTAGTTTTTGGATTTTCATCACTGGAATATTACCCATGATTGGTTCTTAATTCTTATAATGAATTGGTGTGGAAAAAAAAAAGTCACTGCAACATCTTATACTTTTATCCAATTTCCACAGGGGCCTAGCCACCGAACAGAAGAAGTCCGTCTGGCTTTACAAAATCTTTGAATCACTTGTGATTTAGGGATACACTCAAATGAACTGTTAACACAATTTGCCATGTTTAACAAATACAATGAAAAGCATTCAAATTACTGGATCCAACAATGTGAGCCCTCCCAAGCTTCCTGAAAAACTCAAGTCTGACAACAGATCACCCATCAATGAGGAGGAGTTGATTCATGTAGATCTCATCTTCGTTTAGGGTTCCATATGGATGAGTATAGCCAGGTTCTCATTTGTTCTTTTCCTCATTAACATATTACATACAATATATGCCATAATGATAACATCATCATGTGTATGTCTTGGCAAACCTGGATTTTTCTAGGTCATTTTCCTTCTATTTGATCCCTTATAAGTATATCAGGTAGGGCTGTATGGCTCTAGAAAGCTTACCCATCATCATTTATTTTTTGGATTTTCATCACTAAAATATTACCCATGATTGGTTCTTGATTGTCTCTCAGGCTCTCAGCTTCATCTGACACGGGAGGAATGTAACTTCAAATCCGTACATGGCTCGGATCTATTAGCAGCTGGCTATCTAGATATGAGATGACTGAAACAGATGATTGACACTCAATATGATGATGATACACATGAAAACAATGTGCGAAATCGTTATTTGATTCTTTATGGTTTAATTAAAAAGAACGTTCACGAGTAATCAAATCAGACATGATCCTAAATCTGACCAAATGTTTCTCCAATAAATCAAGGAAACACTTCAGAGTTCCAGATTACGCCATAGCTCTGAAGAGATGGCTAGAAGTACGAGATAAATCAGACACGCAAACAATGATGGGTAAGCTTTCGAGAGGTGCTAATAAGGACCATAGCACTGATTTCAAAAATATAAGAACAATAGACAATATAGTTGAGGAATCTGCAAAGAGCCAACTAACCTAAAGGCGGGGATTGCCCAGTTAGCCCTGTGAATCTTGGAGAGGCTATGTTTTTATCCGTTGCCACAACAGCATCAAAATGGCCTAGATTCTGCCCGTCCAAACCACTTAACAACCACAAACTTCTGCTTTCCAACCACTCTAATTTTCCGATGGTGACCCCAAACTTGGCTTCCACTCCTAAAATAACAGACATTGATAAACTCATTAAATGTCGGCTACAATCTAAACTTAAAAGTATATTAAAATTGAAAAAAGTAGCATCCATAATAGCAATGGATACCTGGCTCAAGGCACAGTGCCTTGCATATAGAATTCATTCCGGGAACACCAACAAACTTCTTACTTGCTCCTTCCTAATGATCAAACATTAACTTTATTAATCACTTCCCTTGAAACAGAAAGTAGAAATGGTAGCACATAAATGCATAGAATGCCCTCGTAGTATATATACATGCATGCATTATCCACTAGCAGAATAATATACAATTGGCATCATACACATCCGGCGCTCAATTATATGTAAAATATCTTCAATGTCATTAATGGGCAATAGAACCATATAGAAGAGGAGAAGGTTTGACAGTATATCCTCAACCAAGGATACATATAGTAACCTAGAATCTTGAGTTTGTACCAAGGCCCATTGATCAGTGAGCAAGACTATTGACATAATGGGCCCCACCTTGGATAGACCATGATCGAAATGCATCTCACATTGGAATGTCATAGTTTTCCGATAGTTGGCCCTTTTCACATGTGGATAACTGTTGTACACCAGATGCAGTAGCCCAGCGGGTAGATGCCACTGCTCTCTAATGCTTCTGCTCTCTATCTCAAGCAGGTTCTAGTATTAGAAGGGGATGTTCTCAGGGTCTACATAATTAATAGCAGAGTTGTTTTACTAGGTTGTGCATAGTACAAAAAAAAAAAAAAAAAGGGCCTGGATGAGTGCACAAAAGGAATCAAGGTCATAGGAGGGTTTTTGAAGAGAGGTCCACATGAACAGTGTCATAGGATGGCTCAATGGGTATGTCTACTAAGCTTTTACTAAAAGCAGGCTATGAGGGAACTATATAAATCTCATGCATACATTTTTTTTGGAGGATTTATGGGAAACAGTTATTTGGTTATTATCTCTCTCTTCGATTCTTCATTTATAGGGGTAAAGCATTAATAGACGATAAATTAAGAGATACTCATTTAAGATGATTTGGACATATCCAATGCAAGCCAACAACGGCATTGACAGGGAAAAGTTTCTCCATGCAGGTTGATTGCCTCTCAATGAAAAGAGGCAGGTTGAAGAGGACATGGATGGTAGTAGTATGGATAGATCTAAAAAAGTGCAACCTAACCAAGGATTTGGCCTAGCGTAGACTGGAATGGCGAAAAAGAATTCATGCAGCTCACCCCAACATCATTGGGACAAGGCTTTCAATAATGTTGATGATGATGATGATCTCTCTTGGATTCTCCTTTGTCCTGATATCTCCATTTTCTGTCCCTCTTCTAGGGGTGTCTTTATTTCTCCTCTAGTTTTCAGGGGCCTACAAACTCAAGCTCAAGGATATACAATGCACATTTTTTAAGCCAGAAGTTTCATAGTTCCTCAGGTAGAGGACCCTTCAAAAAATGAAATTCTTATTCATGAAACCAAGACATGCATTTAGGATTTTTTATTTTTTTTTTAAAAATGTGCATTTAGCATTTGAAGACTCTTTTGCCCATTTAAAATGGTTCCAACCAGTAACCCCGAAGGAGGCTTGACTCTTTATTATAAAATGCAAACATGCATTTAAGAAATCGATTGTAAAAGAAAAATTGACCTGGGAAAAGTAAAAGCAAATTTACACAATTAGTAAGAACTTGAAATGACTTACAAATTTTTTATAAAAACAACGAATAATTAGCCTTTTTCCACAAAGAACAACAAGACAAAATGCCTGAAAACTAAAGAAAACAAAATTTAGTGACAAACCTTTTCAAGATCGACAAATTTAGCACTGGTTTGATCAAAACACCCAAAATTTGCCTTCCATTCGGCAACAAGGCCTCTTGTTTCCCATGTGCTAACTATATTCATCACCTCGCCATCCTCCACCGTAAAAAATGGAGCACCATGGTCAAAGAACAGCTCCTTTCCATCTCCAGTAATTTCCCTATAATGAATTACATGTTTAGTTATATAGAAACTGATATATGTGCAACTGAAGCATTGGAGCATCACTTTTGAAAGTTGAAAAGCTTAGCATTAAAGATAGGCATGGACTACATTGCAAAGATTATTTGAAACAGAGTAATATATCAGCATCGGATATGAAACTGCCAAATTACTCTTGTACTAATTTGGGAATTGTTTGGAAATGGATGAGAAACTATTATACTATTTTATTCTTTTGTTAAACTAATGGTTACTTGATTGCCAATAATAAGAAGTTTATTGCTTAATTGCTTAGAGCGAGATTTGTAAATCATTTGTCGTTGCCATTATGTTGGCATATTAATTAATTTAGAAAGGCATTATTATTGAAATTATCTAAAATATTAATTTATTGTATTTGTTGGGAATTTTCCAAATGTACCTTGTACTAGTGTAGGATCTCAACAGGAATCTTTACAAATGCAACTTAGTGCATGTACTTAATTTAATCAAATTGGGCTACATTACACACTGAATTTTTCAAAAGAGGGATGGCTATACTTTGCACTCTGCAATCTTATTTTCTTCAACAAGAGCTTTGCTTCGCTTAAGTAAATAACACAAAATTAGCTTCATTATGACATTCATTTTAAGGTTATGTTTGTTTGAGGAATTAGCGGAATGGAATGGAATGGAATTATCCAGTCTGGCTAGAAATTGGGAATTTCTTGAGGAATATATTCCATGATGATATCATGTGGTCATCAATCAAACTGATTCGAGAAATGAGGCAAAAAGTAAGTAATAAAGACACCTCTTTGAAATCTACAAAATTCTGAGAATTCGATTCTGTCAGCCAAACAGAATGGTGATATGAAAAATGCACACATTTTGCGAGGAATAAATTCCATGATGATATCATATGGTCATCAATCAAACTGATTCGAGAAATGAGACAAGAAGCAAGCAATAAAGTCACCTCTTGAAATCTACAAAATTCTGAGAATTCGATTCTGTCAGGCAAACAGAATTGTGATATGGAAAAAAACCACACAAACATGCAGTCCTAATTTGTTACCACATAGGACAATTCCATTGCAATTACAGGAAAACAATTTGGATTTAGTAGTTCCAGACTTCGAGTTAGTTTCTATATTTGTAGTCACTTGCATTCTTATATCCCAATCAGAAATAAATTCTAATACTATATAGCAAAATGTAAAAGGGTGGTGCAGAATCAAGTAGAATCATCATGTGTTTTCTTTCTTTTTGCATCCTAAACATCATCTACAGGATGAAACCCTTAAGAAAAAGCACCCAACTCCCACCAAACACAATCCCCAAATTCCATTCATAGACTCATCCACTGCATGTTGACCCACATCAAAACACTAACAATTTCCATTCTGTTTCAAGATTTGAGATGAGAGCTCCAAAAAAAAAAGAACCCCATTTTTTAATTCACATTTGGAGACAATAACACCCACCCCATATGTTAAAATCATGAATATTTCAAGAATTCCCAAGCTTTAAAGAAAAAAACCCACTTCCAAATAATCCAATCAAACCCAACCCATCTAACAAAAGAATCAAAAAGGTTTGTGGGAACCCAAAAAAAAAAAGAAAAGATCTTTAAATCATAAAACAAACAAAACAGAATAAAGGTGAAATCTTTTCAGCCAAAGAACAAAAGAAAAAAATTGAAAAAAAAGAAGGAAACCTACCTTCTTCTTGAGGTTCTCCCTCCAGGCCCTCTTCCAGACTCGAACACCGTCACTGACACCCCTTTCTCCGCCAGAGACGCCGCACAGACGGCGCCGGAAACTGACCCACATCAAGAAAATCATCAAATAATAATAAATTAATAAATAAGTAAATCATTACTTTACTTCACTTCACTTTACATTACTTTACTTTATCAAATTAAAAAAAAAAAAGAGAAAATCGAAAAGGACAAAGACAAATTGTGGGAGCTAAATTAAATTGGGCATGTTACTATACTTCCAGAGCCAATGACAGCCACCTTCATGGCGGATGCCTTGATTGATGACGACAATGCCCCCCTCATCATCATCTTTCTTTTCGAGGAAAGATAAAAGACGACATGGGAGGGTACTGTTGTAATTAGAGAAAAGCAACGGGGCATTTTCGTCAGATGTGCGTCTTGTTTTTCTGTTTTTGGGTGGACGAGAAGCCGCAGTGGGGGTGGAATTATTTGAGGATGAGGCAGGCTTTCAGAAGGGTAGGGAGCCGGATGTGTACGTTTTGGTGGTTGGAGGTAGGAGGATCTGCACCGTCCATCCACACATCTGCAGATCATAAATCGGACGGTGGATGGTGTGGCTCTCCTGAGGACCATGTAAAGTGGGGCCCACCAGATTGGAGATGTCCAATGGGAGAATCCAGAGCCCCTGAATGGTCTCTTACTCGCTTCTCATGAGTGTGGCCCACCTACAAATGATCTCAAATCGTAAAATTTGAAAGTCAACCCATATGGTAGCATATCCTCAAATCTTACAATTTTGGATTACAACTACTAATGATCCCAACTGTTAATATTGAATGTAATACCATCCATTGTGCATCCTCAAGATTCAACATCCTCTATCACAAATGTTACATGGGAGGTGTGTTGTAACGCATGCCTAAAAGCCCATCGTGGGGCTCTTATAGAGATAATCCGAACTGTTCAACATAAATCACACTCCCTCTGATGATATATACTGAAATTGAAGCTGAAAAAAGGGCAGGTCCCACTTTACAATTTGACTATATGACAAAAACACGATTTACATCATGTCAGCATCGGTGCCACGTAGGTGCTAGTCTCGTTTCAATTATGTGTTCAATTGAACCGTAAGACTCACTCCTATTGAACAAAAACTTGAGAATATGTTACTAGATGGGATGACCTTAATTTTGAATGGCCCGGATCATTTCTATGTGGGCTCTAAAATGAAATTTTGGAAATGTATTACACGACTCCTTTTTAAAAGTCAAACTTTACTTGAATAATATTCTAGATTCCAAACCCTTTGTTTTACTCCTGCTAGTGGGCCCATTGTTTTTTTGTTTTTTTTTCTTAAGAGAAGTGGGCCCATTGTTATTTCACATAGTTTTTACATCAAATTCCATTCATTTTCTATTTCAACTACTTAAATTTGAATTTTGAACCGATTCTCCTCTCAACTAGTTATCGTACTTCCTTTTCATTCATTTAATAACGCAAACAAACCTAATAACAATAACTGCACCTCGAAATATATCTACTACCAACCATCACAATTCAAAACCATTTTATTTAATTTAGTGGGACTCATTAGAAACATCCCCACGATCAGTGGTTGCCACGTGGTCCCAGTATATATTAATGAAGGAATTCAATGTGGGACCTGATAACTGGATTTTAAATAATAATAGCATGGCATGTAATATATATATATATATATATATATTATATGGGTCAGCTCTCCTAAACTCAAGTTTAGAATAAGGTAAGCTCAAGTGTGTGGTGGGGCCCACCTAGGGACCCACATGGGAATGGGAGTTGGAGGGATTTCAATGACTC
This sequence comes from Camphora micrantha, assembly GCA_003546025.1. Taxonomy (NCBI): domain Eukaryota; kingdom Viridiplantae; phylum Streptophyta; class Magnoliopsida; order Laurales; family Lauraceae; genus Camphora; species Camphora micrantha. The sequence continues at coordinate 51,698,009 of QPKB01000005.1, read as the reverse complement.
CTTATGATCTTCCTCTCTGCAAAAAATCAGCCAAAATCGTGATTTCTATCATCTTCATATGGGCCCAAAAGTTTAATGGTTAATAGTCCATTTGGATTGATACATAGTCGATCCAACGGTCCAGTAAATTCAGATATAACCGAAAGTTGATGGACATGTGCAATTTAGAGGGGTCATGTGCTTGGTCCATTTGGATGGACCAAAGGTGAACCCCACAAGTGTAAACTTACGAGATTTTATCCTAAATTTGAGTTTATAAAAGCTTTGCTCATGTATGTATGTAATATATATATATATATATATATGGAGAAGTTTCAAGTGCATCTATCACTCACCATAGGGTGAGAGATACTTCCATAATTGAAAATTTTCAAGTACAAAAGTTACTTTTCAAGTACATAGGGTGAGGGATGAATGCTTGTCTTCATGTGTAAAAATGGAAGTATCCCTCACGGATATATGCACTTGAAACTTTCCCTATATATATATATATATATATATATATATAAAATAGGAGTGCAAAACAAATAAAACGACGTTGAATGGACTTTGCATTGAAAAGAGTCTAATTATCTTCCTTTCTCTTCAATGTAAGGAGCACACAATTAGAGCAATCATGTTTGATTGTTAATGAAATTTGTGATAAGAAGGGGACTTCTGACCGACCTGCGTCTTGGTTTGGGTCCACCAAGCACCATCAAAGGTCGTGTCAGATGGCAACCCCTGTTTGTAAAGTTACTCAAGTGGTTGACAATTTGGGTTTGCCCAAATGGTCGGTAAATGATATCCGGATTTACAGCTCTCACAATTTGTATAGGATTTTCTTTTCAAATGTGTGGGCTTTCTCGAATTGGAAGTCTTTTTTTTGTTGAGTCACAGCAGCACCAGCAACAACGGTGTAAGCATTTAGGAGTGGTCCCATGCATGGACAAGTACAGCTCAAGATGCTTGTAAGCAACTTATGGATGTCTGGAGTCATGATCGGATGTCTCTAACATGCTTCTTGCTAATGTGATGTGTGGTGTGGAGCTCTCTATTGGGCTCACCCACGGCCACCACGAATGATTTGAACCGTCAGAATTGAATGTCATCCCATCTTTTAATATGTAATCAAATCTTATTTCTATAGGATTTGGTCTTACTGGATAATATATAATAGTACATAAAGGCAAAGTAATCATTTTCAATATACAAGAAGAAAAAAAATGCTCTACAAACAAATCTGATCAATAATTGTACTTGAATTACAACACACAATGTACTACTATCACAACCATTTATTCGGTGGGCCCCTTTGCCAACGGCCATCCAATCTAAAGATAGCCCAACAAATTAATCATTCCCATGTGGTGCAGCTACAAGAATGATAGGAAGCCAACATGTGGCCAGATAATTGGTTGAATAATGAGGACAATTGCATAGCAGGGGTAGGTTTTTTTTTTTTTAATAGGAGACGTCGAATTTGGAGGGAACATCTAACAAACCTTTGTCTTGGATTGGGTCCCATTAAGGCAAGCAACCCATCAACGGTAGTGTCGGCGTTGAAGGGTGGGCCCCACACATGGAGAACTACAAGTCTACAACTTGGGACGCTTGTAAGTAAAGGAGGTTGGTTAATGGGTCTGCATCTTATTGGAGGGGAAAGTGATATCCTGGGTCGTTTTAGGTACCAGCTGTGGGCTATTGGTGGTGGGTCCACCATCTGTTGTGATAATTCAGCCATGCATTGTGTCAAGTGCAAGTCAGGCAGTCTTTTGGTAGGGTTAGAGTGTGGCTCCACACTTCCTAGGCAGTAGTGACCTTTTCACTTTTTTTTTTTTTTTAACACGTTCTAACAAAAGGGTTTTTACCTTTTTTTTCTTTATCTTTTTTAATGATATGGTATCTCTGAGGTCTTTGATCCGGTATATTGATCCCACCAGCGGTGTCTGCTAAACCACACAAATGCACACCAGATAATTTTGGGGCAGTTTTGGACTTGTAGGTGCAATATGAATAATATGTGGGCCCTGATTCTTGTTTTTGTTGGAGAGAGGATATTATATTCTTAGGGCATGAATGTGCAAAGCATGCACCGTGAAAATTCAAATCTGCGGTGATCCTTTTATATATATAAAAAAAAACACATAAGAATCAACTTTTCGTGGAATGGAAAAAAAAATCAACTCATTTTGCACTCAGTGGGAGAGAATAACCCTACATAATTATTTTTTTTTTATCAATACAGGGTTCATCTCATTAAATCTAAATTGATTATGACGACTATCAATACATTTACTTATAACTAGTTATAATTTATCTTGTCCATACATGACCCACCGTCGGATTGATGAAAGTTTCAAAATACATGATTATGCTTCATTGGGGTGGGGGGTGGATCCGAACTTTTCTCAGATATGTGTGGGGGCTTCAGTCCCTAAGCCCTTATACTTGGATCCACCCCTGGTCATGTGTATGAGCGAGAGTTATTTAGAGAAATCATTGGTACTTGAGATAAAATAATAGTATTTTTGTAAATAATAATTTATTCATTTTTGTTTAATTGATGTAAGGGCAAAGCTGTCATTTATATAAAAACTCTAAATAAATCTCATGGTGGCTGTCCATTCTTATTAAGAATATTGATTTTGAGGATATGAAAGGTATTAAAAAGAAAAAAACAAGGGCCTATTTACAAATATTAAAACCTTATGGGCTTATTTACAAATCCTGCAAACCTCAAGGGGATATATATATACAAAAAGCTATGAAAGAAATGTGTTGATTCAATCTTATCACATTTACTAATTATGTTTTTATCCAACAATTAATTTTTACTTGAGTAAATTTCGAAAATAATTTTTATGGAGATGGCATTTATTGCCATGGCCAATTTTCTAGAGTGAGCTTCACCATGGGATTTATTCTTTCCTCTTTGCATATGTCTATGATTGAGCATTCTGTAAGCCCGAGGGGAGCCGGACTCCATGTGTCCTAATTAATCAAGTCATTTCTACTATAATATTGCACTATAGCGCATCCCACAGATGATGCACATCATTATGTGAGACAATTTACACGATATTGACAGCTCAGGAAAGCTTTCTAGATTTCATCGAAGAATCCACCCAATGAAAGGAATCACTTCCTGTGGTTCCACACTTCCACTTCATGTAACTTTTTCCTTGACTTCTCTCGGCTTCGGGTTTCTTTCTTCAATTAAAAGGGCCAAGCCAATCAAAGGGATGACCCAATGAAAGGGCCTTAGGTGTCTTTCTTCTATTATTTTTTTTTCTTTTTTTCTTATTTTTTATGAGAGGGTTATTAATTCTTTGGACTGCGCTAATCCCTCCGAGCCCATAGAGAAGTCGAATAAACTCTCCTGTAACCTCATCGTGGGGGAGTAAAAAGAAAAAAAAATGTTGGAGGGTGATTTTGTATGTTTGTTGGAGTGGGGGAGGGGGTTATCTGGTTGTGGGGTATTTTTTTATATTTTTTAAATTACAAATTATCGTGGGATGAGACATATATGCCAAGAGGTTGATTCCTAGGTAGTTATGAAGGTGAAACATCCGCTTACTATTGGGATATGAGGCACGTGGCATGATTTTGTGAAGAAGAGAATATGGAATTTGGATGTGGGGCTAATTACGAAGAAGAGAGGATATAATTTTGTATATAAGGCGATTTTGGGAAAAAGAGGAGATGGGGGTTTTGAATGTTAGGAGCTTTGGTGTAGAAGATATATTGAAGATATTGCGATGGCTGGGGATGGAGTTTTGGATTTGGAGGGCTTTGGAGAATGAATTAGGTAGATCATAATTGGAGAGGAAGATATCGAGACCGACTGTCTTGTGAGATTGTTTAATCTCACAACATGTGGGTTAGAATTTAGTTTGTCGAAAAATCACAATATTGTGTGGTTCAAGAACTTTGCAGTTATTTTTTAAAATTTTATCGTTTAGGAGTAAAAAAAAAGTCTAGAATGTTTTTTTTTTTTTTTTTTGAAATCCATGTTTTAAAGGCAAGAATTGAGTTTTCTATTCTATGTTCCAAAAAGGTGTTACTTTTCTCAATTGGAAAAATGAGATGAGAAAATTTTTGGGGTCAAGCTTGTGTTATTATTTATTTATTTATTTTTATGTTTGTTCTTGCTTATCCTAGTGGCCAAGGGAGGCTGCTGCCTAAGACTACCTAGTATCTGCTAGGGATCGATCTATGGGCTGTATAGTGAAAGGAGCAACCATATCCACCGAGACATTGCTATATTCTTGAGTTACAATTATTTTATTTTTTATTTTTTACTTACATGGGAGAGAATGGTAAATTTTCTTATTCCTAAACTATAGCTAAATATGTGAGCCCAAAGGTCATCCCTTGGGTCCTCCATGCAATGTATGCTCCACCTAAGTATGCTTTTCCATTGTCCTCTACGTTGCTTGAATAACCTTCTCCTTGTCATCCGCCCACCCACAGTCCTGGTAGTACTTTGACACTATTGGTGAGGATTGGAAAAGTGCCACTGAGCCATCTCACAATTCCCAGTTTGAGCCAATTAGAGAAATCTATTTAAAATATTTGAATCTTCTTCACTGCTTTAAAGTAAGAAGGCTGTCATTAATAGATATTTTGGGCAACCCAACCAATGGGGCTGAGATTCAAGAGAGAGCTCTCATACACACAGGCCCTCATACACACAGAAAATAACTCAGAAAATAACTCATTCAAATGAGAAGGAAGTCCACACAAGTGAGAAAGGAGCCCACACAACGAAAAAAGATGACAAACTCGGAGTTCGTACCTTAGACAGCTAGATAAGGTAAGGAGCCTTTGTTAAATTGTCCTAAATAGTTTGGATTTGTTTTTGAACTGGTTAGCTTTATCTCTTGTGGAAAAGTTAGGGGTGAGTTTGTGATTTTCAAACCCAAAAGGGCTTTATACGGATCTAAGGAGCACATGGAGTTTAGATTAAAATTTCATGGTTGGAGGCGTTTATCTTTTTCCTTCATCGATTCATGTTTGAGATGAAAATGCCTGTTTTTCTAATCACATTTGTATGGAGTTTAGTGTCCATACTGACTCTTTCATCATCTTATATGAATATGAATGGAAAATGGAAATGTCGGTAAGTTCACTCTTAACCAGCATTCCTCCATCAAATAGGGCAATTCGACCCACTAAATTCGATGATAAGTCCTCACCAATCAAATCATTTTCAACATACTACTGCAGCATGGTGGGTCCCACTGGGCGATGCCAATCATTTCATTAGGCAAATTACATGAAATCCACAGCCATCCAGAACTCATAGAAGCCACCTAATGGCAAAGGCGTCATTTCATTGGAAAGACAAAAAAAAAGTGTCACTTTCCTGTGGTTTTCCCATCTGCCTTCCTATGCATATAAATTACAATAATCATCTTTACATCACTCTTCCCATCAACCTTCCTGTGTATATAATATAATCAACTTTACATCACTCATAGTCATGTCTCATCCTCTTCCCTAAAATGGCCACACTCTAAAGATTTTGGCGTTTACAGATTGCAACATGCAACATGGGATCCATCTATAAAATTTAGATTGAACCCACCTTTTTAAAATTATAGTACTTGGAGCCTGGTTTAGAAGTTATAATGTATGGCTCACCGTAAAAAAAATTATTTTGTCGGTCCACTTATAAAAATTATATGAAACCCAAGGTTTAAAAATTAGGATATTCAATGTTCGACTATCTTTAGAAATTATGGTATGTGGGCCTACTTATAGAAATTACATGTAACCCACATTTAAAAAATTAAAGTATATGGAGTCCACCTTTTAGATGCTATAACGTGTTGCACACATTTACAAATCATGGTACGTAGACTCACTTTAGAAATTGAGCCTGCCCAAGTTCTGCTGGAAAGTAATTGGAATTCTTGAATCCCTAGAAGTTCTATTTAGAAATTCTTAAAAAAAAAAAAAAGGGAACGGGGTGGGGGGTCAAGAAAGGTTACAAGGAATAGGACATCAGCTGGTAGATAGTTTAGTTAGTAAGGCACCACTTTTTTATAAAAGGACAATTACCGTATGGAAGGTGCCACGGAATTGTTCGATCTGTAGCATATCGCAATTTGCGATATTCTAGGGATGTAGGATCTCCCACAATCAGAAGCGAGAATACTTGAACAATTCATTTTTTTTTTCTTGACTGTGGGACTACCAAACCACTATCCAAGCCGTTGAATAGCTATATGAATGTAATAAGAATATTTTTTTCTTATAATTTTGCAAAATAATGTGGCTTATAATTTGTTTTGATAATTTGTTAAATAATATAATTTTTTTATAAATTTCTCGATAACCGTGATAGATCAACGATTCAAATTCTGTGCAATGTTAGTTCTTACACTCATACAACTATCAAACGGTTTGGATGGTGGTTTGGTGGTCCCACATTCAAGGGAAAAAAATAAAAATTTGAATGTTCAAGTATTCTTGCTTCTGATTGTGGGATATTACATCATTTCTTACAAATCGAATAGCTCTGCAGTAAATATACATTTCCCACTGTCCTGGGAAAGAGACTTAAGTAAGTGAGGATGAATTAGGTGTTTGAATGCTTATCTGAAAAAAGAAAAGAAAATTAAAAGAGATTACAAGGAGTCAAAACATAAATTTTACTAGAGCTTTTTGTATATACTTCCCTAAGGTTTGTAGGATTTGTAAACAGGCTCATGAGGTTTTAGTATTTGCAAATAGGCCCCTGCATCTTCATTTTAATGCCTTTCATGTCCCCAAAACCAAAAGTCTTCCAACCACCATAGGTTTTTATAGTGAAATGACACTTTTGTCCCTATCTTTTATCCTAATTATATGTATAATTTCAAAAGTTTGGATTCAAGTTTTTTTTTTTATAAAGCATGTAATATTAATTGCAATTAGTGAGAGAGAATAACCCTATATAAATTTTTTTTTTATCAATACAGGGCTCATCTCATTAAAGACAAATTGATCATGACAACAATCAACACTTGTACTTTTAACCGATTATAATTTATCCAATCTATATATGACCCACCATTAGATTGATGAAAGTTTCAAAATACATGATTATGTTTCATGTGCAAGGGGTGTATAATAAATATTGGAGGAATGGGCAAATGTAAAAAAAAATATTAATTTTTCGAATTTGCAAGGGGGTGGTGTTTGGCTCTATGTAAAAGAAATATTGAGGGAATGAGTAAATATAAAAAAAAATATTTAGAATTTGCGGAGGGAGTGGTCTTAAACATTTTCAAATATGGGTAGGGCTTCATTCCCCGGGCCCTTGTACTTGTGTCCCCTTTGGTCATGTGCATGAGAGAGACTTATTGAGAGAAATCATTGGGACTTAAAATAAAATAATGATATATTTTTAAATATTAATATTCTCATTTTTGTTTAATTGATGTAAGGGCAAAACTGTCATTTATATAAAAATCAAACACAAATCTCATGGTGGTTACCTATTCTTGTTAGGAATATTAATTTTGGGGACATAAAAGCTATTAAAAAAGAAAAGGCATGACCTATTTACAAATACTAAAACCTCATAGACCTATTTACAAATCCTACGAACCTTAGGGGGTATAAAAAAAAAAAAATCATTTTACTAACATGAAATAAGGGAAAGTAGTTTTCACTTGGATAGAAATATCTAATGTAAGTATCCATAACTTTTGCACCATTGCATCTAAAGTGGCTCCCACAGTGTGACGACAATGATTACGCGATGCCGTTCACCTAGAAAATGACTTCTCTCAGGAAAGTCACCTCGAATTCCTCCAGGTTAAAACCCAATCGCAAACGCGTCATTTGTGCTCGCGAACCAACTTTCCAATCTACCTTCCCTTCCCATATAAAACCCTTCTTCTTCACTTCACTCTACTCATCTTCTTCTTCTGTGTCCTTTTTCTTCTCTTCTGCGACAACAAAAACGCACTCAATGTAGTTCTCTCCTCCTCTCCAATCGTCCGTCATGGCTCGCATTCGACCATTCAGCTGCAGCAAACGACCTCCATTACGCGCCTGGCTTCTCTCCCAAACATCCCTTCGTCTCCTCGTGGGTGGAAACCACACCTCCTCCCGTTTTTGCACTCGCTAAAACCCTAGTCCCCATCAACCCCTTCTGCATTTCATTCCTGTCTCTTTCTCCCCCAAAAGTGGGAACTTTCTTATCCTAAATCGGGTTCCAATCAAAACCCATTTCTCAGATTCAAGCTTTTTTTCTTCTGCGATCATGGATCTCAAGCTCCAACTGATGCTCCACCATTCCTCCAAAACGATCATCTTCAAGCTTTTACTGCTAGCCACTGCAGTGGCCACGATCCCCTGCTTCCATTTCATCAGCGAGATCGACCCAATCAACGGCTGCGATCCGCCCTGGGCGAGATTCCGATTCCACCCACTCAAACTCTTTGAAACTCCCCCAAACTCGACCGCTCCGGAAAAAACCCCAAACCCCAAGAAAACCCTAACACTAGATCTCGATTCCCTGTTCAAGGACATGATCGCGTCCGATTGGGTGGCGCGCGGCGACCGGATCCTCTGCGTCGGCCGCGGCGCCGCACGGGCGGTGATGGTCCTGCGCAAATTAGGGTTCCGGGGAGCCATCGGCGTCGATTCGAGGGCTTGTTCCTCTCTGGTGGTGAAGGGGGACCCGTACCGGCTGCCATTCGGCGGAAACTCGTTCGATTTCGTGTATTCTGGTGCGCTGGATGCGGTTCCGGTGCCGGCGCGGCTGGTGATTGAGATGGAGAGGGTTCTCCGGCCGGGGAAGGCCGGGGCGGTTGGGCGGTGCGTGGCGGGGCCACTGCAGACGATGGAGGTGATGAAGGCCGCCGCCCCCGTGTCGTCGTTCCTCCGCTTCTCCGATGTCGCGGGCGTACGGACGATGAATTGCTCGGTAATGGTGGTTTTCAGGAAAAGGGATGGGGACGCGGGAGCACATAAGCAACTGCTGCTCCCGCAGCTGCCCCAGTCTCAGTCTGAGTGAATTCAGCTGGTAACGACACCTACCGAAACGCCCTTCATCCCTGTGCCACACTGGTTTATTCACAGCGTCGTTGTTTTTGGAGGTGCACGCAGTTTCGGTGGTCTCGAGTAGTATTATATTATAATAATAAAAGGGTGTAGGGCTCCCTCCACACGTGGGTGATTCACTTCACACGCGTCTAGGTATGGGCTATGGGACCCACTTGTACTGTGGGAGTGTCAGACAAAGGCGACCGTCGGTTGTAGTGACAACTCCCTCACTAGGTATTATTATTATTATTATTATTATTATGTTGTCTATGTTGTTATGTCCGTCCATTATGTAAATGTTACTTGTGGTGGGGCCCATTTGTAGATCGAACGGCTGAGAGTTGCCGCAGCCTCATGAGTGAGATGCTGTTTGTGGGGGATAGAATGGGGCCATGCAAGAACATTATTAGGATGTGGTTGGTTGCTACTTGTGTGAGAATAAAAAAGGGGAGGCTTGGTCGATTCATCTGATTCGGCTAAGTGTCCTTTTGTTCTGTTTTAGTACTTGATTAGTGTTTAATGTGGATGTCTTATGGTGTATTGGGGCTTGAGTTTGGATCCCAAGATTGGGTTCTGAAGACATATCTTTTTTGAATCTTTATTGGAAATGATGTGTAAGGTGAGTAAACATTTTTCATATATTCATATTCCTTCCTTAAGAGTGGGAGAGAGCACCAAGGATGGCAAAAGCTATATCTTCTTAAGAAATGCAATGGTGGCAAACAAGATTTTCTGTAATGAACTTTGCCTTATTCATTTAGGAGAAATTCATGGAAATTGCCCCATTTCATGTCCCTCTATATTTTTAGGCCACCAAGTTCACCTCAGCCTTTTCCGCACACTATTTTCATGAATTGTCATAAGTCCAAACTTGAACTTTTATTCACCATTGGATTGAAATCACAAGAAAATGATGTCCTTAAATCATTAAATTTCAAGGTATGGATTAATGGGATTAATGGGTTAGAATGGTCTAATTGAGTTAAAATTTTGCATGGACAAGTATCATCTAGATCTGTTCATTTAATGACATTTTATGGTTGTTGTGCCGCCAACTTGCCCCAACCACCAGAGGGGTTTAAAAAAAAAAAAAAAAAAAAAAAACACTTTAGGTGACAACGCTACCAGGGATTCAAGGGATCAGGCAGATTTAGAATTCAAAAGCCTCATTTTCTGCCAATCCAATACATCTGAATTTGAATTTGAATTAGAGTTGGATTCAATCAGAAACTCTCCAACGGATTAACAGAGAAAAATTAATTTTAGTTTTTGCAGATGCTTGGTCACGTTATTTCTAAGAGTTTGCATATGTGAGAGAGAGAGAGAGAGAGAGAGAATCCTCTTGCATGGCTCTAATAACGATATAAAAGGTTGCTGTGAAAAGTGATAAAGTTAAACAGAAGCTCATAAATACGCATGATTAGTATCATAAATCACATAAAAACGGTAATGTCAATCCACTTAAGCATAGAGATTCTCTCCATTGATAATCAGTGTGCACTTAAGTAGGCCCCATAGGACTGTCACAAGGGAAATTTTCAAATAAGGCCTTAGGTTTTTGCCTTATTTCAAAAAAGGACACAAGTTTCAAAATTTTTCAAATTAGTCCCTAAGTCTTTCAATAAAACTTCAATTAAGGCCATCTAGTCATTTAAAGGTATTTTTATGGCATTTTCTCTCAATTTTTTTAAAATTCTCTCAATTTTTTTTTAAAAAATACTTAGAGTACCTTCATTTAAAGCCATGTCATGGTTCTGATAGACACTACATTTAGCCAATCTCTATGAAAATGCTAGTTATTATTGATCACTATAAGTCTACCAGTGAAAAAAATGAAGAAAATATAGAGGAAGTGAATGTGGATTTTATTTGATTGAAGAATAATTTGGGTAGTTTAAAAAAATCGAAGAAAAAAAGTTGCCCTAAAATAGCTTTAAATGGATGAATGTCTTTAATTGAAAACATCATGAAAAACTTAGGGACTAATTTGAAAAGTTTTAAAACTTATGTCATTTTTGAAATAAGGCAAAAACATAAGAACTTATTTGAAGTCTTCCCATAAATTTATTTTAGTCTTTGCGAGTCAACAGTTGCAACATGTGTGAAATTTAGGGAGAATTTGCCTCAAGTCCCAATGGCCTTGTTGGATCCTCCAAACTAGGTTGTCCAGGCTGAGAGCATAGAAATCTAATTCCTCCCTATTATCTGAAACTCATATAGAAAATCATAACGGTAACTTACAGGTAATTCAGGTTATCCAAACATACGAATCCTTGTTTACATGTAAACCAAGTCACCTTACTTGATTTATGAAGATTCAAAACCTGCCCAATACTTTTTTTTTTTTTACCATGTTTTCTTAGTAACATACAGTTAATAGAATCTTCTATTCTTCTTGTCTCATATTGTATCAATTCTGGATACTTCTGTTATGGGTTTTATTGAATTAGCCTGCATGCGACTTTTGGGGTTCACCTTCTATTGGCTCAATTATAAATACTTGTGTGTTATCTTCTGGTTTTGCTCTATTGCCTCAATTCTGGATACTTTTGTTCCAGGTTTTCTCGAATCAGCATGCAATTCTCAACGAGGGTAGTGAACTTTTAGGATCTGGTAATGATTCGGTTTATGTAATGCAAATGTCATTTTGAGAACAGAGTCACTCATAAACGACTGCAGCCTTTTGTCTTTCTTAACTTTGGCTAGCTTCTACAAAAGATTTGTATTAGAACAGAAACTTTGTGCCAAGCATTCTATGCAGGTCGTCCCATCTTCCAGCCATCCTGAATCCTGGTTGTTCAGCTCGTGAGAGAACAAAGAATCTCTTCCAAACGATATTACTTTTTTTGATAATTGGCTGGCTTCCTTATGGATGGTTTAGAAAGAACATAGGCTACTGTCCATTTTCACCTTCCAATAGAACAATGGCTCCATTTGGACCATTTGATTCTTCAATAGAGAATAGTTTCTTTGGATATCAATCGCGGGATGACCGGATGAACTTTCTGGATTACTGCAATATGTACTCAGCCTCAACCCTAAATGAGGTCATTCTTTCATACACTGAATTCACTCCATTGCATACTCTAAATGATAAATGTGGAGTGGGGTAACCTGAAGGTTGGCCGGGTGGTCAGGACCACAGTTCCCCCCCTCTACCGAAGGTAGAGGTCTTGGTATCAACCCCAGTTCTCTCCTCTTCATGAACCGAATGTTGAGTCCGCTTGTGCTACCATTTAGGGGTCACAAGGGTTCTATCTGGCTTCTCTCTGGATCTGAAGGAATTAATTAAACCCAAAGGATTGGGAATCATCTGTTAGCAAAAAAAAAAAAAAAAAAAATGTGGGATGGTGGTTTCTGTACATCCACGTTGCAGCTAGGGTGGCAAAATTTGATACTTACAATAAACCTGTTATAAAAACAAAGTAGTTTAATATATTGATACTTGCAATAATTTATTTTATATATATATATATATATATATAGAATAAGTCTAGAGTGTATTGAGCTTTTATGGCCTCCAATTTAACTCAAATATGACCTTGCCTATATAGATCTAACGGAGGACAGGGCCCTAAACAGATTTGATTGGCATCATCAAATCCATATAGCCGACCCCACTTAGTGGAAAAAGACTTGGTTTGATTTGGTTTATAACTTTAATATTTGAATTGGATTGGGTTTGGGCCACTCTTCTATCGGATGAATCGGGTAAAACGAGTTGACCCGCAATGGGTGCCGCTTGATGTTAGTTGATCTGTTTTAAAAATGGGTGTGATTGAATTTCAAGTTTCAACCCATAAATATGCCTTGCCACCCGTGACCTACAGGGCCCTGCTATTGATATTTCATAATTTTGAAACCATTGGGAACTACTGGAGTATAGTTTCCACACTTTTGGTGCACTTGATTTGGACATTAATAAAATGAAAATGATAAATGGTTCCCTTCATATGGTTACTCTTATCTTACCTGTTCCTTGCTTCTTTGTGTCTTTGGTTTTGGGAATCCTGATAATGATCAGCTGGTATATAACTACAGATATTTTCTTTGAATATCTATTTAGGGCCACAGGAGCATTCAATTTAGCAAGATGACATTATCTGACATCTGCATTGTAGGCAAAGTTATTAATTTCGTACAATTTCGGCCGAAATTACCGAATTTTCTCATTTTAAACTTTGGACCATTTCGGCCAAAATTTTGAATTTTAACTGAAAAATCACATTTCGGTCGAAATGATATTTAGCATAATTATTTATTTATTTATTAGTTTCTATACATATTATTCTTTGAATTTCTTAAATTTTCCCAAAATGTAATTCTAAAAGGTTTTACTAGAACGGAGATTAAATCCATATTTATTGTTTTATTTTTTAACATATAAAATATTTTTTATATTTTTCCGAAACATAAATTCAAGAAGTTTCACCGGAATTTCAAATCGGTCGAAACTTTTTATTTTGGAGGCCATATCGAAATGAGGTCCGAAACGTTATTGACAACTATGATTGAAGATCATCTGCTATGCAATAGATGTTAAAGCTCCAACTCGCCATGTCAACTGTCTTCAAGAAACTACGGTTGACATAAAAAGGGACGATGAGAAGTTCAAGTAGCCTGGCTTCATTACCGACTTCGTCGACTTGAAAAGTCAGAAACCCTGCAGAGGAAGCTGACTTGAAGAATCTGTATTCATGCTAGACCAGATTGCTAGTATCGAATGGGGTCGACTCCAACTCTACCCCAAATATTTTTATATGTTCCAGACAGTCATGGTCAAGGCAAATGGCCCGTAAATGCTAAGGGCGCGTTTGCAACGGTCGTTGCAGAGTATTCTTCCCTACTTTTCTATGCGATGTTGGATTTCCCACATTTAGCTGAACGCAGATTTGAAAAGGACAGATGGAAATAGTCTCTTCTACCGATTATTCTGCAAGTTGGACCCCTCCCCGTCGGACGCCCAGAATCCATGAAATAGAGGAAAGGCGGAGCTACAGTAATGCAATAGTACAAAGGGTGGTAATATGGGATTAATAAGTTTTTGCTTTAGAAATGTACCTTTTGTGTCCCATAATCAAGATCCAAACCATTAGTCACCTTTAGTGACTCCAAAACGGCTACCTCACCAAATTTCAGCCGTTGATTCCTTTTATATCTTGATATATATGTCAAAATATTTGACCGTTTACACTATTATTGAAAATGGGAATCAAAACAATCTATTTTTCCAAATTTTCTAGTTTATGTAGGGTCCACAATCAAGATTGGAACTGGTCATTAGTTTTGGAAGGTCAAAACGGCAAAGTAATTAAATTTCAACCGTTGATTCTCTTATATCTCTGAGATATGTGCCAAAACGTCCGAACAGTTTACACTTTAAAATTTTTCGGTTTATGTGGGGTCCAAAATCATGATCGGAATTATTCATTAGTTCGGGAAGTCAAACATGGTAAGGTGACTAAATTTTAACCGTTGATTCTAACTATATCTTGAGATATTTGTAAAAACGTCAATTGGATCAAACATTCTACAAATGGTAGGAATCCTTCCTCCATCCAAACCTGGAACTATCATCAGGAATCCTACCTGAGGAGGCGTTGATTATTTGGAGATGGAGAGAATCCTCTGAACAAAGGATTCCTCTCCTAGCATGAACTGTTGCCTAACGTGCCCTAAGGATCTTCTCATATTACATGTTTTCTAACACATACATATCAAAAGGGCTTTTTTTCTTTTCTTTTTTGGTAGAAGTGATGAACAAGAAGGAAATGGAGTTTATGGAAGATACCAATACAGGGGAAAACCAAAGGATAGAAATTGGTGCATTGTTTATGATGCTTACTCTGAAGGTGGTGATTGAAGTGAAGATTTTCAAAGATTTGAAGCCCATCAATTGTGCCAGGGAAAGGTCCTTGCTGAAAGAATTTGGCAAGCTCTTTGATTATTTTGAAACCTCAATGTGCATTTTTGTAAGATCTACGAGTGCAGAACTGGAGAGAAGTCGCCACGGGGCTAGTGATCATGGACGATGGTTTCTTTCCATATCTCTCTTCTATGTGCTTTATTTCCTATATTTTCATGGATCTCAGTAGGGCTGTCAATCGGGTCGTGTTAACGAATTCAGGTTGCGGGTCAAACGAATTCGGATTAGAATCACCTCAACCCGAACACGACCCATTAAGAAAACGGATAAAAAAATCAAACACGAACCCAATTCGTTTATTTAAAGGGTCATACAACACGACTAGTTAACCCGTTAATTTTGACAAAAATATTGATTAAACTTAAAAAGTATCTCTTTTCTAAACCATGGAGCCATACTTTATGTTTGGAGACTAGGCTCATTTTCTAAGTAACTGTTGTATCTCTTCTGATTAAGTGCGTTTTCCATTGAACAAAAGTTGTGTTACTCACACTTTGATTTTTTGCAAGGTGATGTGATGCACACTTGGCAGCATGGCTTTTTGGTGGGTTATATTGGGTCGTAATGGGTTATCGGGTTTATTCGTTAACGACCCATTAATTTAATGGGTTAACGGGTCCGACCCATTAACGACCCAAACTCATTAAGGGGTAACCCAAACCCGTTAATATCGTGTGGGTTCATGTCGTGTTAACGGGTTGTGTGAAATTTTGACATCCCTAGATCTCAGTTTCCAATTTATAAAAACTATAGAGGGTCGGATTTATCCACCAAATCTGGGGAAATGGTTCACCAATTATGGCAAATGTGTGTGAGATTAAGGGGTTAATTTGTGCTCATCTCTAAGAGCCGTCAAGGCTCTGTGGGCAACCGTAAGATCGATGATGATAAATAAAAGAAAATTTGATAATGGGCCCAAATCATATTGGAGTGAAAATTTTCAGACCCACTAACAATTTCAAGGTTATTTTACATAATAGACACGTAGGAAAAAAAAAATAGAAAGAGAAAACACAAAATCTCATAAAAGCTCCACCGTAATTTCGGGTGACGACTCAGTGGCCGCACTGGTCAAAAATTTGAATAAGTGAGAATAGCATCCTTGTGTAGTGTGTAGTCCTCATCACATTTGACTTCAATAGTGCACAATCATTGATAATTTTAAATATTCAAAAGGTGGGATGTACGGCGAATTGAGATATGGTGAGGTGAAACATCAAATCCAGAAAGAGTAAAATATAAGGGGTTATCATGATGTTTTATTTTATATAATTTGATATGAAAACTTTTTGACTTTTTGTAGAAGTGAGGTTTTTTTTTTTTTTTTCTGGTCTTTTTGTGGAGATAGGAGATTGCTTTTTTGAGTGGGGGAATTTTAAAATTGTATATTTTTGATATGACTCCTGATTTTTTTTTTCCACACTTTCCTTTAACTTAACTAGTTAATTGCCAAACACGCATGTAACTGCGTAATTATAGGCAAGCATGTGTGGCTCACTTAGACCCACTTCATAGTTCCGAGTCACTCCCACAGGATCCAAATGAATGGCTACCACTCTCAAGTCTCCCCTCACATTTTTAATGCAACTTGTTTTATGAATGTGTTGAATCTATTCAGAAGACATGCATTAGGTCATGCGGTGAGCCCCACCAAATTCAGTAGGCTCCCCACCAAATTCAGTAGGCTTTAGGTATGTATAAATTGTTAGTCCAAGAACTCTATTACGGGGCGCCCCCACTTTCTTCAAAGTGAAAGTCTACACGTCCCGGGATTTTTGTCCCGGGATGTGGCACGGCTCCCATGGGAGCCGTTGGATCCCATGAGCCGTGCCACTGCCCGGGAAAAAATCCGGGACAAGTAGTACGGCTCTTCTTCAAAACATTTATATCTAGACAGATTCTTCAGATCTCCCCCAACATTGCTTTCACACTAGCGTTTGATTATTGTCTTTCTTTTCATTTGTTTATTTTCTCTCACCACTGTTAGAAGTGGCATCTGCATGCCCCCCACTCCTCAGGTTAAAGTAAGGATGATTTAAAGGTATAAAATACTAGTAAAGTCACTTTACCTGAAACCATTCCTATCTGCTGACCACCCTAAGATGGAAGAACTCTTGTCTTCCATCAAATCAGATTATATTAGTAATATAATAACATACTGATACCACTAACAACAGTAGCAGAGCAGAGGCCAAGTACAAATGCAACACAACATGCATCTCACTTTCACAAGGTTCTGGGTTTTCCTACCTACGAAAATGCACATTGTCTTGTTTGGCGTTTCTAGTTTCTAGTCTCAGTCTCTACAGTCTACTCTACTCCACTTTTACTCGTGGAATTTGGTGGGCCATGTATATCATATGTGTGACCCCGATGTCATTGATATGTCTGTACTTGTATGGGCTTGAGTTGAACGGCTAAGATTCCCAAAGTTATGCACACACGCCAACATGGCAGGTGGGCGTGGGATATGGACACTTCATTCACCTGATCTTCTTTTTCAATGGTTTGGGTACACTTGAGGTCTTTGATGTAAGATGTACCCAATAAATCTACAAAAAGTCTTCTCACCCCGGGGAAAACCCCGGGGTGGAGCACGACTCCCGTGGGGAGCCGTTGGATCCCCACGCCCATGGGGATCCAACGGCTCCCCATGGGGAGTCGTGCTCCATCCCGGGGTTTCCCCCGGGGTGAGTAGCACGGCTGATAAATCTAACGTGGTTTCGAACAAAGACAATGAAATAAAACAAATAAAACGATAACGTTGAAATAGTAATATTTTAACAAGCACAACATTGTTCAAACTAGAAGACCAAAAGAGATTATGGCTGGAAATGACACTCTCTTTGGGCCCGTTTGTTTGCATTAAAAATATAAGGTAATCCAATGCATAGAATTTATGTCATAAATAGTTAAAATAAAAGATGGGAATCGATCGTCACCCTCAATTATTCATTTCCAATCTTTCTTTCATTATATTTGCATAAATAATTGATATTTGAAGCTAGTTTTTGAAAATTCACCTTTGGTTTGATTTTTAACCGCTTACAATATAAATCCCATATATTTTATTCTTATATATTCTAAAAAACAGACCCAAAGGATAAATTTTCTTTTTTCTTTGATACAAGTCCAGAGCAAAGACTTTTAAAACAAACCACCTCAAGATACAATCATCTCCTTCTAGCATGGATTAGACTAGTTGCACATAGATTCCAAGTTAAAAAATTTATCACATACTTTTTCTTTTTTTTTAACTATTGGAGGGTTTCCAATCCTTTGGACTGGACTAATCCCTCCGGGCCTAGAGGGAAGCCAGTTAAACACCTCTGTAGCCCTAAAGTGGTAGCACTAGTGGATTCAACCTTCGATTCCTGAAGAAAGGGAACCAGGGGTCGATACTAAAACCTCTAGCTCCAGAAGAGGGAGGACCGTGATCTTGACCACGCGGCCAATCCCTTAGAGGTTTTTTCATTTGTTTAAGATACTAGATGAGAATGTCTGACCTAGTTTCTTTCATTTGTATAAGGGAAGAAGAAAGAAACTTTCCATTGTTAACTAGAGAAAGCACAGGGCAATTCTTTTATTCAAGGGTTTTACTTAATTAGTAAGCCACGTATCTTAAAGTCAGAGCATGTTGTGACACCTGAGTACAAGTGCCTCATAAAGGGATAGAAAATTCAACGACATAAAAATGCATGTGTTGAGAAAATCATACTAGAAAATTCAACGACACTAAAATGCATTATGCATGTGTTGAGAAAATCATACTTAGAGCAAATCTATTCCTTTTAAGAATATAATCATTTTGCAATCATATGTTAGTATATATAGGCCACGGAAGACTATGGGCCAAGATGCATGCTCCCAATTAAACATTTTTTAGTTCAACTCTCGGTGCTAAGCTCAATTCTTTTTTTTTTCCTCACCAGCCAAAGGGGGTAGGGACCCAAGAAAGAGCCCTACATGTGGAATGACAACCCACTCAAGTGGGAAAAAAGCTTGCACATACAGTAAGAGGGGGCATACCGAGGGTTTGAACCCTGGATAACCATGCGATAACTGTCGTTATTTACCACTTGGGTAAGAGACTGCGAGCATATATAGCTCTGCACGTTCTTTTCTTATGAAATCTTTTTTAAAGGTTTCTCCAAAATATGATATAGAACTATAATTCTGAATAAGATAAACAAAACAATTTGTAAAGCCTAGTTTTGTTATTTTAAAATACACAAACCAAACAAAAAATACAATAAAATAGATGCAATTATGGACCATTGGTCTACTTCATAACAATAGGGTGGAGGGCTAGATGTATTTTAAGTGACGTTTGAATAACTTTATTGAGAAAGTAATATAATGTCAAATAAGTAAAAAAGGCAATAGTTGTGTGAAGGAGAAGTATGTTTTTTTCGATAAACTATATTTTTATTTGTTTACTTGAGGTAGAAGTAATTTAAAGTAAAATAAGTGAAGTAACTAATTTACTTGTGTCATATGAAGTAAGATTGTTTTCGGCATAGGGGAAAGTTCTTTTAACAATTGGGACTTTACTTTTTCACTTGTCGTCACCAAATAAACATGGGTAAATAGTGAAAGAATCACTTGAGAAACAAATATTGCCTTAGGTTGTTTGCACTGATAATTAATATATGCAAAATGATTCACATACTTAATGGTTACAAATCATCACAAAAACCGAAGCAGAGTACAAGAGAGAGAGTCCGACCACATAGAAGAAGAAAGAAGCAGAGTATAGCCGACAACAAAGAAGTAAAACCGAAATTCATTTATGTAAAGGTACTTATCATCATGTTTGTTTCTTCTCGTTTGCATGTATGTGAAAATGATATATAAATAAAACCATTTTCACACCAAAATAGGTGTGTAACTCTTTCACCACTCCCACTTAACAAAAGGAGCAAGTGCATGGTTGATATGGTACTGCGATTGCATTTTGCTTATGCAATTGGTCAAGGGATTAAAAACAATCAACCACAATTTTTTCACATTCTTGTGGGCCCATACTTATAATCGAGATTGTTCAATTTCTTTCATAAACTAATAAACCCCAAAACCCCTGAGCTGATTATCTTAAATCTTCATACAATTTGAGTCAATTGTGAAAACCTAAAAAATATCCCAACCTATGGATGTGATACTAGGCACTTATATGGGCCCCAATTCATGATCCAAGCATTCCATATTCTCATATCAATGATAAACATCAAGATATTTATTTACACATCTTAAATCTCCATGGATTTTACACATCTAAAACTCTCTCTTTCTTTGTTCTTTTTTTTTTGTATTGTGTTGCAACCAAAGGGGGTTGGAACCCATAATAGCACCCCCATATATGGGGAGAAAGCCCACACACACAAGTGAAATAGGACAGCGAATCTAAGACATTTGTAGAAATAACATTTACATACGTAAAATTCATTTTTGAATCCAATGGGTAAAAGGCAAACATGCATTATTATGGAGAGCTAAGAACCCAAGAAAAATAGAGGCAAGGGTAAAGGAGAAATAAAGTAGAAATGGTTGCTAGTGAACAGGGAGGGGAGGACATGAAATGGGGTCGGATCGTACATAGCGGGTAGGACGTGAAATGGGGTCGGAGCGTACATAAGTCAGAAACCACCCTGCGGACATCACGGTCCGAAAATCTCGCATGAAGGAACCGAAAATAAGCGGGAGCTGTAAAAGAAGATTATGAGCAGCACCATCACCATTTTGGCATCGTTATACTCGATCGCAACAGTATCAGTTTTATAAAAAAACTATATATTCGGCAAACAAGCAAGAATCATAGGCGAACCTTTCGTCTTAGGGAGGCCCCACTTGTTTGTATGCATCCACATCACTAGGGTCTGTCTTACACATGGGCATCATGTGCCTATTAATCAAATGGTTACAACCATCAACTTAAGTTGACATGAAGTTATTTCAGGTAGGTGTAGGGAGTTATGAAAAGCCTTCTTCCACTTACCTCACTGTTAGAAAACAAGAGTTGACAAGAAGTTCTGTCATAACTTGTGTTCTTGTCCGGAGGCATCTCTCCCTACAGCGAGGGGTGAATGTCGCTATAGCGATCTAGTTGGTTCCGTGCTCTGTTTTAAGAGTTTCAAAAGGGGCTTCTTTTCTTATTGGATTATGACTAGGAGTGCAGATGCAGATTATCTTTCAAGTTTTGAATTAGTGAACTAATTGAGAGAATTATTTTCAAGAGATTTATTGAAGAGTTGTGCTGCCAAGTATTCTAGAGAGTTATGTTTTTCTGCATCCCTTGTAGAAGATCATCTTCTTGCGTAGAAGATTTGAGGAGTCAAGCGCTGGACTGAGTCTGTTGCAATCAACGGTGTGAAGTCGTTAAAGCGTGAAGCGACATAAGGTAACTTTAGTCCTTAGGTAGGGGATATCTGGAGAGGAAATTTGAGTTTCTTGTAATTACGAGATTCATAGTGTTTGATTATTGATCCAGTTTGGATCATTGGTTTTTCACCCGGTTAGAGTTTTTCACGCTAAATCCAGTGTCTTTGTTGTGTGTTCTTATGATTTTATTTCCGCCGCGTAGATTTTTATTTTTTACATATTATTAGGCTAATTTATTGAGTGGACCAATCTAGAAATTTCGTATCGTAAACCTTCACTCACTCTGAAAAATGGTGTCTGATTGTTATTAAAAGTGTATTTTTGAGAGGTGTAACATTCTCTGAGTTTTTAGATGAATTCCTTGCATCAGGACTGTTTTGATACTTTGGCTATAAAAGAATAGTAATGGGTCGGTTTAAATGGGTGGCCTCATCAATCCACTCCAAATAGAGACGGGTTTGTGAGTAGTTTCTTCCAATTTCCGGTTCGGGACTAGTACGTCTAGATCTTGACGTCAGGCAAATTTGTGTTGGGTGTTTAATTAGGTTTTGATTTTCCACAGCATTTATGACTAATCATAGAATATAAGACACCACACGTACGTACTTAGCTTGTATTAGACATTTGAAGTGGAAAGTGTTGAGTTTTCAGATTTCTCAGTAGAATATGGATCTTCTATTACAAGCATATGAGTGGATCACTCACGATGAGCCACATTAGCACAAATCACGTGAAGCTGCATGTGATTTTTTAATGGAGCAATTGCACGTGTTTCATGATGATAGGGCTCACCATGAGTAGTTCACTTATGGTCTGCGCATGCCAATTGTAATAGAGGATCCAAACTCTTCTCCATTTGTAGGGCAAAAGGATTATTGGTGTCAAACACAACACGACTTATAACCATGTAAGTCCCATGGCGGATTTTCCTTTCTTTGGTGCCCAACATAGGGAACCGGGCAACTCAGTCGAGCCCACACATGTGGTATGAGTAAGTCTATACCATGAGATGGAAAAAGAAACCCACAAAATGGAAATGATAGCCCACATAGCTGGAAAGAGTGTCATGCCCCGGGATGGAACCCTCGGGTGACATACAATTGCCTAACAACCGATTAACCCTTATTTTCCACACAACAAATTTTATATCACATATCATAAACTCTTCATGCCCTAACAAGCTCTCAGCCCAAATTGCACCTTCACACTTCCTTGGACACGGAAATTTAGGCGTCTTTGCCCAATGTTTCACCCCTCCATAGTATTGCTTCATATGCCGTGATATTAATACCAAATTAAATCAAATCCTCAGCTGTGCCTGTCAATCAAAATACACCGACCAAACCATATTAGCCTTCAATCAGACTCATTCGTGTTTATTACTTTCTATGGATCACTTCCACTGCTACACCACCTCGCGTTACTATATACCCAAGAATGTCAACATACATTTCATAGCATAAAGTATCAATTAGGGTTCAACTTGGGGTTACCTAGGTTGACCCCAAATGAAACCTTGGCATGCTTAACCTGATTATAAATTTTCCCCCAACTGAAAACAATGGGGGGCTCAGTTGGTAACCCTGCCCTGCATGTGGATTGATAGATAGATATGTGACTCTTCTCACTTGTGCGGCATATCATTCCCAGTCGTGTGGCCTATATATCATTCCCACGGTGAGGGCTTTTTCTCCCCTTTTATGTGAGCTCTCTTGAGTCTCAGCCCCTTAAGCTAGGGTACCAAAATAAAAATAATCTTCAATTGCACCTCGGGTTGAGTTGATCAGTTGACTCAGTTTAAGGGAAGTACCCGGATTTCTTGGCATGATATGCTTTTCAAATGATGTAAAATTTAAATAATGTATATACTATATACTTGGCATATAATATGATGTGAATATATGTTTTATGGATAAGCCCGAACACTAGGATCGAATTTGAGAGCCCACACTCAAACCTCACCCGGATTGCGAGCGGGTTTCAAAATTCAGGCTCGAGCCCGACCCTAAACTAAACAAACCCAACTCAAAGCTCATTTTTGGTTGGGTTGCCCTTTTTCTATTTTTATCTGGTAAATACTTACACCACATACTGACTATAAGTCCCTCACAATTAGCGGATTGATCTTTGTTTATTTCTGTGGAGGGGAGGTGCCTCGCCTCCAAGCTACTAGTGGATTGACATTTAAGCTCATTTAAGTCACTACAAATGTATT
The DNA here is from genome assembly GCA_003546025.1 of Camphora micrantha. Lineage (NCBI taxonomy): Eukaryota > Viridiplantae > Streptophyta > Magnoliopsida > Laurales > Lauraceae > Camphora > Camphora micrantha. The sequence goes on along the minus strand of QPKB01000005.1, from coordinate 51,674,463 downwards.
GAATTCCTCTAAAAAATTAGAAGAAGAAAAAAAGAGAAGTGAAGGAGCTATGGTGGTGATCATTAGAGAAGTAAACGGTGCTTAAGGATAATAGTGTGTGATAAAAGGATGGTCTTGTGTCGATCCCTGTAAAGAAGGTGGGACGTACAATATGGGTATCTGATGACAAGGGAGGTTAATTTACACTGACCCTATCTTCAGAATCGCTGGGGGCTGTCGTTTGATTTGGTTTGGCACCTCTGCAAATTCCTTTCAAGGGAAAGACAGCCAGTCGTTTGATAGAAAGAAAGCTGCAACATCTAACATCTCTCTTTATTCCTTTAGACAGAAAAGGACATAAAATATAAAATACACCAAAAGCTGTTTATGTGAGTGTCTCTGTATGTATGTATGTGTGTGAGAGAGAGAGAGAGGGCGAGCAAAAGCTCCCACAAACCAAGATGGTGTTAATTTGCACCACCAATATTTTATAGTTGGTGCCAAAAGAATATAAACACTTTTCCAAGTGAAGTGAGAAGGGACAGAATCATAAAGGGTTTTAGCATAGTTTCGTTTAAATTTTATTTTAAATATGATTGAGGAGTGTCTATATGTGAGAGGGAGATAGGTACATATAGCTGTACAACCAAAATGTGGTTTAGATTTTTTTTTTTTTTTTTTTGGTTGGTACCCTGGACACATTAGAATGAATTCAAATATCATCCATGTTGTGTTTATTTTATATATAGCTGTGTATGAATATGGTTATGCAAAAACCATTATAAATTCTAATCTTGGCAAACCAGACAGACTTAAGTACAAACCCCCTTTGTTTAGTTAATGCTTCTTCCCTTCCTTTAGCTCACTTTCAAAAATCCAATCCACCCATCCACACTTTCTCCAATATATTCCAACTTTATGAAAAGTTTACTTTAGCAACCTTCGCAGCATTAGATTAATCACACATAAAACATATATTTACAAGGGATCAAAAAAAGATGTGGCATGCAAAGTATAGTAAATTTTGGATCAATGCCAATATATGAAAATGTTTCGTATGCACTTTTGATTAATACAATAAGATCAGAGATGTAGATGTTAGACATTCCAATGACAAGCATGCACCTGATATAAAGTAAAGAGAAAGAAGGGTGAAGGCATAGAAAATGTCAAGTGTTATACCAGCTATCCTATTGTCTAAAAAAATGTTGTAAATGCCCGTTCAATAAGCATGTATGAGAGAGAGAGAGAGAGAGAGAGAGAGAGAGAGAGAGAGAGAGAGAGAGAGTAAAGGCAAAAAAAAAAAAAAAAGAACATAGGAAAGTTGGAAGTTTACCTGAAGCTTAAAATCAATTGATCAAATAGAGGAAAAAGTATATGAAAATACTATATCTTCTGATAATCCTTTGATCCTTAATATATGAAAGTGATAATGTCAAACATTGAAGAACATGATTAATTCAGCAATAGAATTGGTGTCTGTAATGTTTAGATTAACTCCTATAATGAGAGAGAGAGAGAGAGAGAGAGAGAGAGAGAGAGAGAGAGAGAGAGTATGCTTGGCTCCTCGCACGCCACCCACAATAGCCGATCACTAAAACGATTGGTCTATACGTGTGGCATACAGGGAGCCAGGCACAACCCATTTCACCTTTTCATCACCTTCTTCATTTTCTTTCATTCTCCGTCCTTTCTCCTTCAGATCAAATTCCTCCACAAGATCACCAGGGAAACATCTCGCCACTTTTCTTCTCTTGTATCTCTCAGATGAGAAAGAGAAAGAGAAAGAGAGAGAGAGAGGGGACCATGAAAGAGGTGATTGTAGAACATTTATAGGCCTAAGAAAAGTAGGATTCTCATTCACTAGATTAAAGAAGAATTCCCAACACCTGCAAAAGAGTAATTAAAATTCCCCCATACACTTAAAAAACGTGAACCCCTTTCCAACCTACACCACTAACCTTTGTGGCCCCACCGCGGTGTGCATTTGCTTCTTTTTGTAGACAAGGGCACTTCATTCATAGAATGACACATACGACATAATCCTCACCACCACCTTCTCCGGGCTGACTATCCTGCTCGTTTGCAACTGTTGTGCGGAGAATGACACTCAGCTCATGCATAGAATACATTATATCCAGACCATGATACACTGTGGATGGCACAAACAGAAAATTAAATTAATCTACCAATCCTAATTGTCCGACCCAACCTGATGTATCAAATATTATTTTCAACCACTGTCCTATCATATTGAATTTCTGATTCTTCTTCTACAATAAGGACCATGAATTCTAATGGATTCCAATTGCTTTTTGGATCAAACAATGTACGGACACCAAAGTTGTGGAAAAAGATAGGATTACTAGATTAGACATATATTAAGAGAAATTAATTTAGTCATATATTTCTCGCAATCAAATCTAAGGTGCTATTTTTAAGCTATCAGCAAGATTTAGATTATCTAACATAGTTCAGACAAGGCCTTGATTATGAAGACGAACTTAATTTGAATTATGGGTTATGCTAGAAAGGCCATTAATTTAAGCCTAACTCATAATAAAACCAAATTTTACCACCATCATCCCACATGTTTGATTATGATTCATGAGCAAAAAGTCTACTTGGACAAATTTTTTGGACAGAATTTTGCAAAAACCCTATGGTATACCTTGAATATCCCCTATGATATTCAAGGCATACCATAGGATTTGTCCAAAATTTTGTCCAAAAAGTTAGTCCAAATAGCATTACTCATTCATGAGCTCGCGGGTAGCGACTAGTAAACTATGGCAAACATACACGATAGTGTGGAAACACCTTTTTGACCCCCTCTAGACATGGCAAAACCCTATTAGAGAGTTTGACTGGATTTTTTTTCCTACAATGGATGAATGGGGTGTTAACTTTCTCTAAAATAAGGGAGAAGTAGTGATGGGGATGGTTTTGAGGAAAGTAAATGATGGCCGCTAGTTATTCTACGGATGCAGGTTTGGAATTGGGTAGAGATTGCTTTTCTTTTCTTCAGCAGCCTATTTGTCTGATGTGTTTGGAAGAACTTGGATTCTTTTGGCCAACCAAAGCCACCAGTACCCCACCAGTAAGCCACCAAATTAGATTTAAGGTCGCATTAAATGGGTTTGGTTGGACCCAACACCACAATTCGAGCCGAACTGGGTCCATGTTGACTCTAGACAATGGTTTAAATACTTGAAAAATCAGCTCGAATCACTGAGTCCAGTAACTCGGGCTTGTCTTGCAGAGTACTTGGTCAGATTTTGGCAGACTTACATGGGGCAGCTGACTCAATGGTGAGGTTAGGTTGGTCAGGATGAGTTTTAAACTGGTTGAGGTTGTGGTGGATACAACTTGGGCCTCCATTTTGTACTAATGTAATAAGGGTCCTGATTTTTACACATCCCATTCTATATAGTCAATCTCTTAGACTTTTTTTTATAAGGGCCCACGGAGCTTAATTTCTCGGGCTCATTGGCCTTAGTAGATAAAAGAGGGCTTTGAGATTTAAATATTAATAAAAAGAAAAATAAAAATTAGATGGTTGGAAAATAAAGAGCTCCTATTTTGATTGTATATTTAGTAGAGTTATATCATACAAATATCAGCATTTACTGGACATGAGATTTATATAATTAGCTAATCCAGAAAGTCTATTGTAATAAGCAGCAGTGTGTCAAAACTTGCCATGTCTCCTTTTTTATTTTTATGAAATGAAGGACAAACCCTCATTTTCTTGTGTGCTATCTTCCTTTGAATCTGAGAGCTTTTTATTGTATTTTATTTTATTTTTTACCTTTGAATCTCCAACAGATTGACTGACTGAAGATTGGAGTTGAAGACATTTTAATATTTTCTCACAGAACACATGTGCTTGGTTTTGGTAAGTGAGGTGAAATTTCATCCGAATCCTAGTTTCAAGTTCCCTGCATGTACTAGTAGAATCTAGATGATTTAATAGGAAAAAAATACTTAATGTGTACGTGTAACGTGATCAAACATTTCATATGGTAGTGCACCAATTAGAGCAATTAGGTTAGATTTTTTTTTTTTACTTGTTTGGCACATCATTGGCGCTGACCTCATTTACACTAAAAGTCGTAATTTTTCTAGAAAAAAATTCTAAGTCAGGGTCGATGATGACCTTTGCAGTGTAAAATAAGATCATCACCAATGCATGTTTCCTTTTTTTTTTTTTTACCAAAAGTTGTAACTTTTTTAGGCATTTTCAGAAAAAAAAAAAAATCTAAGTCAGGGTCGGTGATGACCTTAGCAGTGTAAAATAAGGTCATCACCGACGCAGGTTTTTTATTTTTTGACCAAAAATTTTAACTTTTTTCATGCATTCTTTGAAAAAGATTCTAAGTCAGGGTCGGTGATGACCATAGCAGTCTAAAATAAGTGATACAGTATCAGTGATAACGCTATATAAATTTGGAAAGAAAAAATCCTAAGGAAGGGGACCAATACATTTACATTAAAAGGCCCCTATGTGCTTCAAATACAACATTTTAAATACAAACAAAAACATTTTATGCATTCAATTGACTTCAATCAATCCATCAACATCCCATATACATTTACTTAAATTACCTGCACATATCCTAAGTTTAAAGTTACAAATTGACAACATCTATAACATAACCATACTTCAATTATAAGTTACATTATGATCAATATCCAAGGACACATATAACACAATAAATGTAGGGGGAGGTTCACTGTAAGCCAGGAGGTAAGACCGAGAGTAGAGAGATGTTAAGATAAAGCACTCAAACATAACCACTCATGCAAAAAATAATAATTTGAATAACGTTAGCCATATATCGAAAGAAGATTCAATTGATTAGTGGTTGTGTGGAAGAGAGTATATCAAACCATGTTCGATAGCGACGGAAATGTGATGCTCTTTCTCCCACAAAAGTTGGGTTGGTTGTGCATTTGAGGTACTAACCTCATTGCGGGGTAATTCGTTCTTGCTTGTATTCTCTTTAGACATTTGTGTATATCCAAATTATACATGATAGCATTAAATGTAATAAAGGCAAGTATACATAAAAAATGTTCACAAGACGGAAATAATGAACACTAAAAACTTCATGCTTATATGGAATAGTGAACACTAAAAATATACATTTCATAACAATCCAATATTAGAGATAAATTACGCCCACTTGAAATAAGAGATAAACAGTTTTGTCTAACACCACAATAGTTAAAGTTCATGTATGGTGCATTATTGACTTTGCAAGGAAGTATATGATGTATTATTGGTTATTTGCAACAAACTACATTTTTTAATATTGTTAATATTACTTATTAATTGCATTGTATAAAAAAATATGCACTAAAAAATTGGTACATCTCCAATTTTTACTCTATTTACAATTTTCGTATGACAAATTTAGTTGGTTGTTTACTCCTGCTCAGCACGGATTTCTCTTTGCTAGTAGAGTATGAGACCAATATCATTGTAGTTAAATTATCCTAATGTTTTTATTTTATAACATTTATCTTTGTATATGAACCATTCATTTGATCAATAGTCTGATTAAAAAGAATTTCATTATTGATCCATTATGGTTCCCTGATAACAGTTTCAAATGTGGTTTGACTAAAATGTGGTTTCATAAAGAAATAAGTGACCATTTTTGGAACACGAAATGGCCTAGTTGTTTGGATCTCATGCAATTGGGCTACATCAATGAGGCAGGTTTTGGCAACAGACAAAAAGACCAATCAAATAAAAGAAAACTAATCAAACTATAATCTTAATTTAATTACAGATTCAACTAAACACCAAAAAACAAAATGAATCTATTATCTTAAAGCTTTGGGACCAAAATCAACTCAATTCATTTCATGAAACAAAAAAAAAAAAAAAAAGAGCAAGGAGAACAAATTCATTCTAACTGCCAAAGATGGTAACTGATCCGGAACCATCATCCTTCTCAACTTAGAAAACCTCAAATTCAGAATCCTACAAACCTTAGTTCATTCAAACGAATAATCTATAAATCCCACAACGACGTTGAAGCCCATTATATCGTATGCGGGATGACAGGAGAACCAAAAGGAAGAAAAATACAAAAACATAGAGAAATACTAAAAAATGGAAGGAGATAGATATAATATGCGGTCAAGATAAAAAAAAATAGATGATGGAAAAACCGATCGGAAGCAAAGAGATGCATTTGAGGAGGAAGTTTGAAGCTTAGAATAAGTGGAAATGGGAGCAACCACGCAGGAGCACTCGTCCAAGGTCGGTCTTGGTGGTAGTCTAGGAGAGAGAGAAGAAAAGAATGAGAAGAAATAGGGTTTCGAGCCCTAAAAGGGTTCGCGGACAGAGTCGGCACTGACCTTATGCAGTGTAAATAAAGTCGGCGCTGATGATGTGCCAATTAGATTAAAAAAAAAAAATTGGCCAAATTGCTCTAATTGTTGTACCACTTACTAAATTGTTTGATAGTGTAATACATACGAATAAAGTTATTTTTTCAGTTAAATCATCTAAAATCTATGATTTAAAGCTTGCATTGTATCCTTCTAAAAGAGAGAGAGAGAGAGAGAGAGAGAGAGAGAAAAGAAATATACGGAATGGTTTGAAGTTGTTCGGTTTGTACAAGTTCAGGGCATATTACAGAGATTCTCAACATTGGCTAGGGGGTGACCGTGACCCAGCTCCCCTGGTCTATGCACATAAACCCCCTTAGATGTGAGAATTCTGACCCTTCAACTAGTAGTCCAAATCTTCTACCAAAAAAAAAAAAAAAAAAAAAAACTAGTAGTCCAAATCCAAAAAGTAGACTGATGGTCAGGATCTTACAATCTGAGGAGATTTTTGTACATAGCCTATGTGCCCGTGGGATCTGTCATATCAAACAACAGTATGGAATTTGGATGCTTCCAGCCATGTGATGCCTCTTTCCACCGATCTCTAAAAAGTGAATGCATATTCCTACCCCCATCTCTCTCTATCAGGAGGAAGGTCTGAATGCTCAAAAATCTTGCAAGAGGACACTGTGTAATTCGAGGGTGAGGCAGAGAGACAATCGAATTCAATCTTTTTGGGTCCCATTTTTTTTTTAATTTTTGGGTGCAACATCTTTCCATGGAAAAAGGCTAATTAAAGTTTCAAAGCAGTGAAAAGTCAAAGCCAATCAAGAGATTTAAGAGAAGTGGATTACTACTAGAGTTCCTATCATACTGATTGAGAATGCGGAATCCTGGCATTATACAATCTCTGTCAAAAACAAACATAAGAAATCAAGAGTCATGAGTTCAACTGTTCAAGATGTGCCATCAACAAGAAAGATAAAGGTTTCCCATTAAACAATGAAGTGCACCATTACATAAGAGCCCTGTTTCCCATTTACTCACTTATCACATTGGATTCTTGTTTTGAAAGCCATCTTACTAGACATGTAAAGGTTGATAAGAAAAAATAAAATAAAATAAAATAAAACTTATGAAAAATGACACAAACAAAATCCATTTAATATAATTTTAGAAGTCCCAATAGACACTTGGTTTGAGAAATACAAGATAGCCCAATAATGGTAGAGGGCATCTCACTCTCACCCAAGTGCAAGGGATCAACTCTAGTACTAGAAAATCACATATGCAATGGTGTCCTTGTCTCAAATATGGACGTGGATGTATATCATGGCAGAGCATTGATAAAAGAGCGCCACCTTAGGGATGATCCCTGGGATAATAGATTAAGCTAGGTTAAGATTAGGATAGTTTATCATTCCTCCCATGTAATTAAAAAAACCCTCTCAAAATCCATTATGTTATGAGCCAAAAGGCGAAGCCCCTTTTGAAAATATAAATTGACTCAAATGGTGGATATACCTTAAGATGCCTAAGCCATTAATTATATTTTGCAATCTTAATTGACTACTAAAATAGCCCCAGAGAAAGGAGACTACCAAAAGCATTTGAGAATAAACTTTTCAATACATGAGAATTTAGCTTCATAGTGTGGTAGGCATGCAACCAATGGGATGTTAATTGTCCATTTTATATTGAATTAGACAAAAATAAGTGGGGGTGTGTGCTTGAGAGAGAGAGAGAGAGAGAGAGAGAGAGAGAGTGAGTCATGCGGGCCAGCACAATTAAAGACTAGCTAGGAAAGCAATCTTTGACTTGAATACTAAAAGTTTTCAAAAGTGTAAAAAGTATAAATATGGTGAGATGTCTGTTTGATGTGTTCCCCTTTGAAGTAAAAAAGAGAAAACCTTTCATATTCTGTGCATTCAAACAATGAAGAATGTCCCCTCATTCTTTGTCATTAAAAAAAGTACAAGGCGGTTTTAATAATGCTCACATCCAATTTGCCTAAAGCTAGGGATATATTATATAATTAATGTTTAAGATTAAGCTACAACCTCCACCAACCATTATATGGGTACACTCTTAACTTTCTTAAAAATAGGCTAGCCGGCTGATTCATGAGTTGCATTGGTATCATTAAAAACAAAAAAAAAAAAAAAACAAGAGGGCTCTATAGATTAACTGGATCCAATGCTTTGCTTACAACATCGGTAGTTGTCCATTTCATGAACTTAAATTAAATATTTTTTTTTGAAAGATTAAACGGCTAATAACAACTAATTTTCCTATATAGCAAGATTAGTAGTTACTCACAAGACCCTAAGCCAATCCTCCATCCTCCTCCCTAAAATCTTCTTCATCCTCTGGGTATAGGAGGGAAAGTTCGTGGAATTGATGTGTTCTCCAAAAACATAGGTTTATGAGCCATAATCAATAGCATGAAGCCATAAAGGAACCTACTTCATTGAGTTATTCACATAAGAAGTAGATACTCTTCGTGATAGAGAATATTCTATATAATGTTGGATATGTTAAGAGAATGATAAGTTCACCTTAATTTAATATTAGATTAAGTTTGTATTATATATATTATGCTAGTGTCAAGTTATATTAGGTTTCATAATATTATGTGTTTTGATTTTCTATTAAGAATGTGATTATGTTTTCTAGTTTGAGAAAAACAAAGTTTCTTATTTTGACTTTTGAGACATTATGTTTTTATAAATACTCATTGACTATTTTTAATAAAACCATCACAAAGAATTTGACTAAATGTAGTCCCTAGATTTTTTTTTTTACACTTCACTATTACTTTTTTGAAAAGAATGAGAACGTACCAACCAAATCATTAGTCTAATCACACCCGGGGGTGTTTGAACTTTGAAGTAGTGCATATGTCCAAATGTCGAGTTTGAATAATAATGAAGAACCGCTTGCTTAGCAAGCATCAATGGGAAGAAAGCATCAATGGGAAGAAAGCAACAGTATGAAATATCCTCTAAACTTAGTACTAACTATATCAACCAATGACAAAGGGTACTCAAGTAGGAATTTTTTTTCCTTAATGGGCCATTATTTAAGGATGAAAGTTTTGAGGGGTCATTTATATTGAAATCATAAGGTTCCTAATTTGGCCCCTGCTAATCATGACACTCTTCTGAGGAATGACTACCTTGAAATTCTATTGAATAAATAAGACTTTGCAAACCATTTTCGTTTAAGTATTTTTACATAGCTAATCTATAAAAGTCCTCTTATATTTGGTGAAATTAGGCGCCGCCACAAACCTGCCATATGACTTATTCTTTTATGAAAAGAAAATAATAATAAAAAACCAAAATGGTAAAGTTTCTGACAAACATCCAAAGTGCACTTCTTGATTCACCTAGGCTTGTCAATTGAGGCCATTTAAATGGGTATCTGGCCTGGCTCAAGCCCGAAAATATAGGGCTTTAAAAAAAAAAACTTAAGCTTGGCAGGATTTTAAAGTCCGACCAAAATGAAACTGAGAATGGGTATAACAGGCCCATCAAGACCTGGCTGCAAGCAGATATTACTAATGTTTAATAAATTTACCGTTTGTTTGAAGAGATGTCTATGCAACTATGCTAATACATGATTTCTCTGACACGATCATTGGGTACCATTGTATGCCCCAAAGTGGCAAGATAGTTAGTTTTTAATATTGAAGCATCTTTTTCTTTAACAATCTGAAGTACTAACTCTTCCTCTTGCTGCCAATGATGATAGATCCATTCTAGAGAGTATATTTGGCTAGTTGTGATGGAAAAAGAAGTGAGTTGGGTTGTGATTTTTTTTTTAACGGTGGGTGCAAATTGGGTTGTGGTTGGTTAGGGATGGGTGTTATGTGAGTGGGTTTGGTCCGTGATGGTGAAATGGGTTTTGCCTCGGTTTGAATGGTTTGGTTTTTAATGGCATTGGAGATGGGTGCTTGATGTAGGTAATGTGTTGAGTCTAGAATGATGAATATGATGGTGGTATGAGATTTGTTTGGATGGTAGAACAAGGAGGGAGGACGTGTAGAGCTGCTGTCCCAATCATCTTGACATAGGGCCTTAGGTTTACCTGTAAATGATGCAGGCTGGGGTCCACTATTGTTTATATTTGATCTCAATATGACAAAATTATCATACATTGCATTTTATATTTCCTCATTTGTTTGAGATTTGCTAAGTACATGTGTATATTTATAGTGCACGTGAGGTGATGATGATGAGAGTTTAAAATTCGGTGTCCGATGGCAATATATGAATAATTAGAGAATGTTTGGCTTATATTTAAGATCGTACTAAGCCCTGGCCCGAACAGGCAGGCACGGGATGATATTTGACATATGCCCATTCAATTTAGGGCCGGGACGGGACAATCACCCAAAGGCCCGCCCAATATTCGGGACGAGATTGGACAACCCCAAGCCTAACCTTGGTCCTGTCCATTGACAGGCCTAGATAAATTCACCTAAAGTCTATTTGTCTACATAAAATATATAGTGATTCGTGGTAGAATGAGCTCCACAAAGGGTTTTATTAAAGAGGTGAGGGATGAATGACGTGAGGTGGGGGTGAATGATATACAAAGGAGATTCATATGGGACCTTGCATAGGGTCAATTGACTTACCTCATAGGGTGATGGTTGGGCATTCGTTTTCCATCTTCCCTCAATTCGATTTTCACTAAAGAAATGTTTATTTGCTAGTCATCTTTTAATATTCATATTTGGTTCATCAGCTTTAATCACTAATAGAAATACAATCCTAAATATTTAATTATATGAAACTAATAGGCTAGCCTTCAATCCCTTTCATGTGGTGGCTCCCAAATTAACAATGTACTAATCGTTATTAATTGTTGAGATGGAATTTAAATCATAATAAATATTGCACTCATTAAAATCAAACATAAGTTTGGGGCCTTAAAGTCTTGGGTCAGAATTACTTTAATTGAGTGACAATTCGCCCAAACCCTAATTTTGACATATTTTTTGTACAATGGACCACCCCAGGGTTTGTGGTCCCATCTTTCATCAGTACAAACTTTTTTTTTTATAATTTTTTCATCACATGATTTGACATCCATTCTAATTTTTATAGTCGTTGTCATATCTTCATTGACCATTGAATTGAATCTCAAGAGAATCATACGGATAAAATGTTATTAAATTTTATAGTTATTAAATCAAGTGCTAGACTAATGTAATGGGACTAATTTTCTGAATCTTCCCTTCTCTACTAAGGAGACTTTTCAATCTCTCATTCTCCTACTAATATTTTGAGATCTCATGGATAAGGGGTGGATGAGACCTGCTCATTAGTCATTGAAAGGTTATAATCAATCAAATACAGTACAATTTTATCTACTCCTTCGATCTACCAAACCAACTTTTCTTCCTTTTAAATTGAGCTTGCAAAGTGATGAATGGACTGTGGAGGGAGTACAAGTGCAATGAGGTCAAAGGAGTTTGAATTGTCAGGAGGATGAGGATTGTAATGATGAGATTCGGTGGGCCACGCCAAGTGCAACAGGCGACAGCTGTTGGCTTGGAATGCGGGCCCAACTTTCGAAAAGATTCGGTCGGTTGATCTTATTGTCAATTTGTCATGGCCTCTTTCCCGACATGGGAATATTACTCCTCCAAAAACTCGCGATTCGAGAACGCACAAAAGCAAAATCATAGTTTCTACTCTCTATGCTCCTGAGGGACACACAAAAAGCAAGTCTCACGCTTCTTTTTCAAAACCTAGATGCGCCTGTTTTTTGGGCCCACGGCCCACCTTTCGTTTATGGATCTTTGACTGAATTCAAAAAAACAGGGGGTTGCTCTTTTGGTTTAGCAATTCCATCTCTAACTAGGGCAGCCTTTTTATATTTATATAATTACTGCTCTCTTTTTCCATGTGTGTAGGCCTTTTTTTTTGTGGGTCAGATTTTTTTGATTGAAAAATTCAATCAAACTCATTGCATCCTATGGTCGGCCATTGGGAGTATGGGAGCGAAGGTGATGTCAAGTTGGTTGGATACCTCATTTATCATTTAACTGTCTAGGGTTAATCGTTGGTTTCTTTTTCTATGATAGCATGCTTTTTTTTTTAGGGTGGATTCTTTTACAAGAGTAGGCTTTTTTCTTTATGACTAGATTTTCTCAGCATTAATTCGTTTGGGTAGGTATCCAAATAAATGACACGTGAATGTTTTTGGGCCAATATGATGTGGATATCAAAGAATGAAATCGATGATCAAAAGAGCATGTGATGTCGTGGGTTCTTATCAAAGACATTGTTTGATTTGAGACTTGATGATGATGATGATATGCCTTTTAAAATAAAACTATGAACTAGATGGAAGACCAAAAACGAAAGACTTAGAGGGCAACTGCCCTTTCAAATATCAACTTTTTTTTTTTTTTTGGAGTAATTGTTAGTTATTAAAGGAGGAGAAGAGTGTTATATATTGTCCATAAAATCTTCTTCTTTTTTCTTTATGAAAAATAATTTAATAGTAAATATAATTCAAATTAGTGTCAAATAAGAGTGAGTGTCAATGGATGAAGTGTTAGTGTTGGATTTAGTCTTGTAGTCCGGATTAGCGAGATTAATCACTTGGGGTTAAGTTCGATGTAACTGGGTTCAAGAGTATTTTGGTAATTTTATTGAGGTTTTCTAGGAGGCTTAGAAAGACTCTCTTGGACGCCAAAAAAGTAGAGATTATATATTGATGTGACATGTAATCATGAAATCTGACGAAGTTGTGTTGAGCACAATAGGAGTGAGAAAAGGAATTGACTTTAGTTTTCTTCGTGGACATATGTGGTTTTGCCGATTCACACAAGTCGTGGTGTCTTCATCTTCTTTATGGATTGATTGTTTAATATTGTGAGACTTGTGTTTGCGTACTTGACCATCCATTGTGGGTTGTTCATTCCGCTATACCACTTTCCCTCAACAGTTAGCGGGTGTGAGGGGGTTGAATAAAGATTACAGAGGGTCTCATGTGATTGTGAAGAAAGTTTTCTCCAGTACAAGATTTGAGAGACAACTCTCACTGGAAGTTTTTGCTACATTGGCAAACATGAAAACTGGTTATATATTGCATTCAACAAATGGACTGAAAGTCAAACTTGTATTGAACTTAACTTGGGTTAAAATCTATACAAAGCGATGCCAACGCTAAACCCGATAAAACCGCTACTATACCCACTCTAGACAAGGCCGGGTGGAGGAAGGTCACCCAATCAATTAACCGGGCCCATTGCTTCCCTAATTATAAACTGCTCGCCATGAGTAATTATTTGGAACTAGGTTTAGGATGGGGCCATCCCAAACTTTACAAATGGGCAAACCCTTTGTGACCTCTTTCTTTACACAAAGCTTGCTTTGGTATTTAGCTAATCGTTTGGGCCTCAAAACTCAGCCAAACCCAGCCCAGACTAGGGGTGAAGCCTCAATTGAGACCTTAAATCACATAAACTGTTGCAGTAACTTTCATCATTTCGATGGTCAAGTTGATCCCTAGGCACTCATGCCAAGGGAAGTAGAATTGGAAGTCCCATTTCCTGATTGATGAACCCCACACCTGCACTAGATGCAACTAGGACTCATATCATGAAAATCCAATGGTAGGTCTCACTTTGTTGGGTCAAACTTTAACCTACCCACTCCTCATTGGCAACTTCCTCACACATCCTATCATGCATCTTAGAGTTTAGTTCCAATACCCTTTAGAATTAGAAATGGAAATGCAGTGTTTCTGTTTTTCCTTTTTCAATATTGAACTATGAAACATTCAAAGCCTAGGACTAAGATTCATTCATCCCACCTTTAATGCCCATTTAGATCTACCTATCCCCTGCCTTGCATGATTGTCGAGAAGATAGCCATGAAGAGTTTGCATTCGCCGAGGATGAGAACCAAAACTCTTGTGAATATGTTGCTATAAATCCATCATCAAGTATATACTTTTGAAATTCAAACAGTTCAAAATCACAGATATATTGCATTCGATCATTCATGAGAATTTCGGATGTCGACTTCATAAGAAGGAAGGTAAGATTTTCTCTTATTAACAACATGATAAGATTCGAAGTAAAAGATGAGGAATAAGTAAATAATGAATAAAATAACATAAAATTCCTTTTCTTTGAGGGATGGGGAAAATGCATTGGGGACACAAAAGTCTGAAAATAAGCTCTTTCCAGCCTTTGTTTGGGTACAGTGCAAAAGGTCTAAAATGCTGTGTCAGAATTTTGAAATTCTCACCCCTTCTCTTTTTTGTGGAATTTTATGGATGTTCAAGTGCAAATTAACATATAGGAATTCTCTTTTATCAGGGAATTCAGAAATTTTTCAGACAGAAATTCTTTAAATTCTATAAAAGAAACAGATCCTTAATGTCTCACCCCTTTGTATCGTAATGCTTTAAAAGACGTTTCGAAATTGATCTAGCCTATTCTTTAAAAAAGTTCATTTCCTTAGCCAAAAATTAGCTCTCCCATATTCATATATATAAATAAAAACAAGAAAAAAAAAAAAAAAAAAAAAAAAAGAGTCGGGTAGGGCCTAGTATTTTCCAAGACTGACGACCCCTCAAGAAAATCTTTTGATCTTACCATTGCCTATGATGATGTTGGACACATACAAAACATATGACTTCGCTCTATTTGTTTTAATAAGCCATTACTATTGATCACGTACCTGCTGCAAATTTTATATTTTCCTCTTTTTTCCTTTCCTCCTCTAATTAAATCTTCAAGACCTTGCTTGCTTTCTTTATTTGAGATTCATTTCACAACTATATCAACAAAAGTTTACATGTAAGAGACAAATGTCGCACAATCCCCCAACAATAGGATACCCTTTTAACAACAAAATTAGGGGTGTTCATGGACCGGGTCGGGGTTGGTCTAAGGCATATCCAAGCATAGCAAGGCTTTAGAAACATATGCATGTATCCGGCCCAAACCCGACATGGGCTGTAAATGTCATGCCTAAGCCCGTCCATTTTGCCAATGGGCCAGGCCGGATTGGACTTTTATGAATTGTACGGGCTTTCTAGCTATTGTTTGGAAAAATATGATTAAATCATATGCACTCCTTATTTGGGCCTGGCCAGGTCAGGATTTGGGCTTTCTATTCTTTAATCGAAGCCCAGTCCAAATATTAAAATGGACTCAATTAACATATCAAGGCCCGGCCCGGACCATGAACACCCTTGAACAAAAATATCGAAACTCACAGATAGTTATTTGCTGGCCCTCAAGGTGAGCAAATCCCACAATGGTTAGTATGGAATTAGTTCTTCTTTCACTTTTTCCGTTAATCTAAGATTTTAAAAAGTTAAAATCTAAACCGCATGTACATAACATGTATGAACTCAACTTGAGCCCTACCCATTTTTCAATTGGGTTGGAAACGTCAATCCGAACCCAACCTGAAAGTTTAAAAGGCTGACCTCAGAATTACCAATTGAGTTTGTGCTGCTTTAATTTAGCAGGTCAATTAAAGTACAAAACTCAAACTAAAAATTGGTTGATAAGTGTCAAAATCTAAACCTTCCTGAAAGTGAAATAGGACCAAACTAGGGCCTGAATTATTTGAGTTGGGTTTGATGGGTCATCAGGTCAGGACCCCTGATTCTGTAGAGACCTTGACATCTAATGGGTTGTGATTAAATTGACATGTTAACAAGAGAATGGTTAAAAATCTACTCATGGGGTGGAATCAGGCCACTAATTTTATTCAGTCAGCATCTACCTTTGCTAGGACCATCCTGCAACTTGCTTTTAACTTTCTAGATCCCAATTGCTGCTGTGATGCTGGTTTTTTTTTTCTGCAGGAAAGAATTCCAATTCGGAGGATATGCAAATTCTCCACATGCTGTCAAGTACAACCCATATTTTAGGCAGCTGAAATTTGAATTTTTGAGGCTAAAGTGACATTTTATAAAGCTGAACTTCTTAAATTTCATTTATTGAGCAAAAGATTTCAAATGTTGTCTTCATTTTGATTCTCAAATGCTCAAGTATAAGATAACTCATAATTTGGGCAGCTGCAATTTGAATTTTAGAGGCTAAAGTGACAATTTATAAAGCTGTTACGGTGCTAAATGGTTATAAGATTTAATTTGACGCGTTTTATCAATCCTGGGCCGTCTAAAAAAATAGAAAAAAGAGCTATCTACCACGGAAACGTGGTGGTATGTTACGATGCTAAATGGTTATAAGACTTAATTTGACGCATTCCATACTTCTGAAATTTCACTTTCCAAATAACCAAATCCAAATATTTCATAGACAACCTCTGACAATAATGACAGAAATTTCTAAAAACAAAATTCTAATTAGAAATGCATCCAAATAAACAGACTAGTGTGTGCAAGTTATGCTTTGTGAAGAACTAATTTCTTTTACAAAATAAAATGAAGTCGAGTATAGTTGGCACCTTAGTTTTAGATAAATGCCTAGGGATAGATGCATATGCCTTTAATTTTAAAATATCACTCACTAAATGAGCCAGCAAAAATGTAAAAATTTAAAAAAAGAAGAAGAGAGGACATGGCTGTCATTATCTAAGATAGGAAGAAAAGACTTGAACCAAAATAGCATGGACGTGACGTCGTGCCGACCCCTTTGGACTCTGTTTTTTTTTTTTTTTTGGTCTTATGAGCTGTGGGCTTTGATCCCTTGTAGCTAATGAGGCTGGTCAAGAGGCGTAAATCAGGCCTCTGCCTCTAGTAAAAACCATTAATAATATTGATTCATCATACATTGGATTTAGAGGATTAAAAAATAAAAAAACACTTTAAATGCATCCTAGACCAAAAATGCCATTTTAGTTTCCCTCTTATTAAATCGGTATTTCCACCAAATTTTTTTTTTAACCTAATTTTTCGAGGATCAACCCTAAATAGATTAGGGGGGATAAGATAAAGGAAAACTGTTTTTCTACCGACTGAGGTTGATGTCGGCCCTCACTTTTTTAGAGGAGGATAGATATCGATCTCCAAAAAAAGATTAGGGAAAAAAAAAGGGTTTCTTGGCGGAAAGACTGATTTGGTAAGAAGAAAACTAAAATGACGTTTTTCTTGGATTTATATACATAATGATTTTTAACACGTGATACCAAACCAAACATATCTTAAAATACAAATTGGACAACTCACTTAAGATATGATATGCTCCATCATCCTCTTAATATAGGACTAGTTTGACCATGCGTACTTAAAACATGAGCATACACACATATGTCCATAAGAGAAAAAAATGAGGATTTTACCAAAAAAAAAAAAAACACTTTAGATGGACAGTAGACCAAAAGGGTCATTTTATTTTCCCTCACACCAAACCGCTATTCCCACCCAAAAGTCCTTTTTTTTTTTTACTTATATTTTTTAGGGTCGATCCTCTACACTGGTGAGGGACAATATATATGCACAAGAAAGATAAAATTTTCACGTCGTCTTCATCCTCCTCTCTTATCCAGACTCAAATCCAATCTAACGGGGAAGACTCAAATGAAGAGAACACATCATTGCAGAGGAAGAAGTAGAAGAATCATACACTTGGATTAATGAACTGAACTAACACGAATGTATTCAACCAAAATCTTCAGGGGTGTTCATCTCTATTCAGGGAGGGTCGATATCAACCCGCACAGGAGAAAAAAATAGCAGTGAAACCATCACTTTACATTTCTCAAATATTCATGAATCAAACACCTAATGCCAGCCGCTGGTTTATTCTAAGCATTAGCAGTGAAATTGAGTTTGCAATAGCACAATGTGGGAGGCTTCCAAGGAAGAGACGGTTGACCTTAATCTAGCTTCTATCCAGCAGGTCTACAAGAATGAATACCTTGGAACACATTTAAATATGAAATCACCTTAATCTAGATTCTATCCAGTCTACAAGAATATTACCTTTCAACACATTTGAATACAAGGCCCGTTAGATACTCATTACTTGACAAGGATGACTAGGCTCTCGACGCCCTTGTGCTTTTTATCGAGTTATATGTTGTTCTCGTCCTTCCATAGGGAACAGATTGTGCAATGGAGGATCACATCTATAGGAGGAGTTTACTTCATCAAAATTAATGTCAAAATCATCGTGCCTTAAAATGAGATCCGATGGCTATGAAAGGCACCAATGAAATCTTAAACAAAGAGAGAATCTCGTTCTTAGACTATTTTTTTTCTTCCTATGTTGTGCGCATGATCGATATCGACCTTCTCTAAGGTAGAGATGTGCGCCCTTAAAGATTTTGGTTGAATGCATACTGGTTGGTTCATTGATATGAGTGTCTGATTCTTCCTCTATAATAGCCTTGTCTCTTCATTTGGATCTTCTCCATTGGATTGGGTTTAGAAGGAGAAGAAGATGAATTTTCTCCCCTGCTAGACCTTTGAAAAATTAGTTTTAAAAGAACTGTCGGGTGAAAATACAAGTTCGGTGTGACCGTGTGAGGGAAAATAAAGTGACGTTTTTTTATCTACTGCCCATCTAAAATGTTTTTTTATTGGTAAAATCCTAAAAAAAATATATATAAGGTGTGCAACATTTTAAAAATATACTTAATTATTTTTTGACATAATCATAATTAAAATCTCATTGACATTAATATTTAAAATTAGATAATAAAGGTAATCATTTTATTTTTAAAAGAAACTATACATTACCAAGAGAGAAAAGATGCAAAAAGAGAAATTCTTGATGGGGGCGAGTCCTCAAGAGTCCCTTTAAATCTGAATTGATTAGATGAAGGGTCAATATTATGCAATCAATTTTGAAATTGAGTCAAAATTAAAATAAATCTTAAACTCCAATAATATAATTAATTACAAAATCAGAACCGAATCTCACCAACTAAACTTGTGTCTTTCAAAAAGCCAAACTATGCTTGATTTCTTAACCCTGTTTTGTCCAAGACCAATCAAAGCCACAATCAAACATTACACTATGCTGACAGGAGCTGGATTTGGTAGGCCTCATGTGTAACCGACCAAAGCCGACCATCATGATGCACATTTTTCCATCCTGCGCCCACAATTATAACCCTAGAAATTAAACGCATTTCAACGTGTAAGAAGGGAGAAAACGCAGTAGCTCACAAGTTAACTAGACATGTCTATGTTCACGTTCACGTCCATGTCCATGTTCATATCCAATTTGTCGATGACAAGATGATTTGGTGGTTTTCTATGTCGGATCTAATTATGCGGAATGTAATTGTGGTCTCTATAAATTCATCGTAATAATATTACGACAAAGTCTTTAAAAAAAAAGTAAAAGAAAAACATCAATACCATTTGCTTGTGAAACTCCGCTCTCTATTTTCTTACGGTCAGATTTTTTGTTTTTTTTATATATTGTTTTTCCTAATGACCCACATCGACGGCCACGATGGCATCAGGCGTTAACTTTCTAGAATCATAGACTTCATATTATATGGCAACAATGAATTGAAATGAAGACAAGATAAACTCCACGATAAAATAAAAGTAAAGTAAAAATGGAATAGAGCGAGAGAGAGAGAGAGTCTTCTTCTACCATTACGTGGAAGCATTCAAAATCCTCTCCTTTTCCGTTGAATCTCTAAAATTTATTCGATTTCAATCGAGAAACTCGGACATCGGCTCAGCGATTCTTTTATAGGTTTCCGCATTTTATTGGTCATCGATTCGCTCCATCTTTCAAAGGTATTTCATGAAATCCCCCTTTTTTTTTTTGAGAATCTCCATCTTTAGATTCTTGTTTGTTTGGTTGGAAAAAGATCTCAAGAGAGAGGGAAAACCACTCGATTATCCGGATTCTTGTTTTCAACACGTTTTTGTGACTCCTGGTTGTTGTTGTTGTTGTTGTAAGAATCGATGGGAGAAATTGACTCTGCGGATTTTGGGGGAGGGGGAAGAAAACTTCATCTTTGATAGAGATCTTATTAAATCAGATCTGATAGCTTATCCTATTCACATGAAGTCTTTACTCGAATGCAATCCTCTGATGAAATTAAACTCAGATCTCATTCTTTTAGCGTATCATAGTCTTGTTTGTCAATCTTATCTTTATACTATCTGTTTTGGGTGTTTGCCATTTGCTTTGAGACAGAGCATTTGGAAATTTATTGCATGATCTCTATTTTCATTGAAAATGGAATTGCTGTTTGGGTGATGGAAAGGGAGGGTCAAGTAGAAGAGCAGAAAGGAGGAATGTGGAGAGAAGTTCTACAACATCCAAATGAGTAGCCACTCAGCCTAAAGAATCTGATTCTCAAATAATAATAATAAAAAAAAAAAAAATCCAAATGGGCAGCTTGTAAATTGAGACAAGTAGAAATGGAATTGATAGGTTTTGTGAAAGAAAGACATTTATTGAAAATAAGTTTGCAAGTAGACTGATGTTCAGTGGATATTGGTCATCTGAATTTGGCAGCTGCATGAAATGAATGCTAGTATGAAACTGTTTATACAGGAATTTACGCGACAAGAAGCTGCCCAAAAGTCATATCCTATCTAATCGTGATCCTAATGTGTTGTTTTCACCCTGAGAAGCAATCCAAGCAGTGATATGAACTATAACCGTGTTGTGATGGTTAATTATATTTATGGAGTGTTTACTGATCGAAAAAGGGCAAAAAAAAAAAAAAAAGGATGAGAATTTTTATGCATGTGGATTGATCGTGTTTTTATCTTTATCATTGTTCAAAATTCACCTCCACTTAGCGGGACTTGACCGAATTGATTTGGCTTGATGAAAAAGAGAAGACTCCGTGAAACTCATTGAAACGAACTTTGGTTGAATGTGGTTGACTCACCTAGTAACTCAGTCGACTAGTGATTTTCTTGGTGGCTTTATTTCAAAACATAGAGCTTTTGAAAAAAAAGGAATTAGAACGAAATTGCAACTTTAAACCTAATCCATTTTCCTTTTATCATCTTCTTTGCCCTCTAGTGAATTGAAAGCAATACTCGAGGAAGGTCCTTGTTTGAATCTCTCTCTCTCTCTCCTCTCTCTCTCTCTCTCTCTCCAATCCAAACAACCCCTACCCCCAGACACTACCAGACTCACACGCGGAGGGTAAGAGAATATCACAGTCTTGTTTGTTTTACTCAAAGAGTCAAGACATCCAAATCTTTCAACTCACCCAATAGCCTGGCAAGTCAGTCCCTGAGCAAAATATTTCCACTCTCACTGGTGATCCCTTTCTTAATATGTAAACATGCCTCCTCTTGCACCACCTGACGCTTTGTCAAGTAGCTTTCCTCTTCCTTTGGATGTCGGTCCCCTTGAAGAGCAACCCGACGTTACCTTTCTCATTATTACCCCTAAATGGTTTGCATCTCAATTTGGTTACCAAAGCCCATCATTATTGCCTCCATTAGATTCTTGCTTTTCTCCTATTGCTTCCTTTTATGAGCCTAACAATTTCAAAGAAGCTTCAAAGTCTCCAGAATGACAACAAGCCATGGCTAAGGAGCTAGAAGCTCTAAGTCTAGACAAAACCCACACCTGGGACCTATTTCTGCTTCCTATTGACAAACACCCTGTTGGTTGTAAATGGATCTACAAAGTTAAGACTCGCTTTGACGGATCACTGGAACACTACAAGGCATGACTCGTGGCCAAAGGCTACAAGCATGTGTGTCCAGATATAACTTTTGCGGTGCATCTTGTTAGTCAATTTGTCTCTGCTGCCCATACACCCCACTATGTTGTCTTCCTTCACATTCTTTGTTACGTCCATAGCACATTACATTTCTATCCATCCACCTCTGCTCCTGTTCTACAAGCCTATACTGATGCCAACTGGGCTGGTGATGTTGTAGATCGACGCTCCATGACTGGCTGCTGTGTCTTTTTAGGTGATTCTCTAATTGCATGGAAGTCCAAAAGGCAATTTGTTGTTATCATCTAGCGAAGCAGAGTATCACACTGCTGCTGAAATCATTTGGCTAGGATGGCTCCGCTGAGACATTGCTGTCTCCTACTGCACTCCAATCCACTGAGACAACAAAAGCGGTGTTCATATTGCCAGAAATGAAGTGTTTCACGGACACTGCAATCACATTGAGGTCAATGCCACCTTGTTTGGCATCACTATCAGCTGGGCATCATATCTACTCCTTTTGTTCCTACTCTTGTGCAAATTGTGTTGCATTTTTTTGCATTGTGAGTTTCGGCGCCGGCGGGATGGGGTGGGGGGAGGGGGTGTTGGTTAAGTTGGAGCACTATAAAAAGGGAGGGAGGAGGGAGGGTGGGGGGGGGGGCGGGGGGGTGGTTGGTAAGTTGGAGCACTATAAGGTGTATATTAAAGTAAAGGATAGACCTTAGGAGCACTATAACTTTAGTTGGAGGCTTTTTCTTTCTTATACTGTTTCTCCCTTTGTCCATTGTAACCGTGAGGGTTCTCCTTCGTTGTAACCATATTTAAGTCATTATATAAGCTTGTGCAACTCCATTTGATTTAGCTTCAGATGACAGTTTTCAATTATGATCAGCAGTGTTCAGTTTCTATGAGAGTATATATCTTGCATTTATGGCTTATAGTATAATTCTTTCATGCTGTTGACCATTGTTTATGGTTATGCATTTGTTTTGGTGCACAAAGAGACATGATATAGATGAGTTTTTCCTCTGGCTTTGATATGGGAGAACATCAAGACGAGAGAGATAAGTATACATAGCTTTGCCTTGGACTTGGCAATAGCTACATAAGCCTGTTTACCAGCTGAGATCAGTTGTCGTTGACTGAAGGAAATGATTGCGTGCAGTCGCACCATATCTGTTAATTTCTACACATTGCATCAATCGCAGAAGTCATGTAATCATTCTTGATATATGAAACTGTTGGAGGGGTGCAGTAATTTTTACCTAATAATCAGAAATAAATGCATGATTAACTGTTGTCTTCTTTAGAATTTTTCTTCTTCTTGAATCTATGGAGATGATACCATCTATGTTGGACAGGTTGAATTATAGTTGCTGTTCTTGTTTATGTTCTTGTCAGTTCTTTTCTATAATTAACTATGTAAATAAGTAGTAACTTTGCCATCTATGTTTCTTTGTGGAGACTTTTTTATTTTCTTTTTTCCTTCTATAGATGTTTTTCATATTGTAACTTAATATGGGTCAATTGTACTGAAATTGCAGGTATGCAGAGCCAGCTTGTGTGTAGTGGGTGTAGAAATATGCTTCTTTACCCTAGAGGAGCCCCAAGTGTTCGTTGTGCAGTATGCCAAACTATAACTCCTGGTCCTTTCTCTCTTCCTCTTTGTCAGTCTTATTATTTGAAATTGCATAGTTATGTGCATCTTTATCCACTGCATTTGATTATGTACTTTATCTGCCTAAACTTTGACACTTACGTGGTCATTCTTGATTTGTGTTATAATAATAGTACATCATACTTGGAAAATACAATGCTTAGATATATTATATCCATGCAAATGCTGTTCTATAATTGAAATTCTGGACTTCTGGTGACTCCTATTTGTATGCAAATACATCTCGAAGCATGCATACATGTGGGAAATTTTCCATCTAGGACCACTACCTAATTAATGGATTATGAATGTTACTTGCTATAGCAATCATATCAGTTTAAGGGGCTTGAATACTAGCAGTTTTAAGTTAGGATGTTTCAATTTGAAGGTGAATATTACTTTAATTTAAGTAGAGTTTCGTCACATGTCAACCCAGAGGGCTTTGGGGTTTTCGGAGTTTGGGTGAGGATTGAATAGTTTGGATTCTCCTAAGGACATTCCTTGGTTCTCTTCTGTTGGAGCCACACCCCTATGCTTCCTT
The DNA here is from genome assembly GCA_003546025.1 of Camphora micrantha. Classification (NCBI taxonomy): domain Eukaryota; kingdom Viridiplantae; phylum Streptophyta; class Magnoliopsida; order Laurales; family Lauraceae; genus Camphora; species Camphora micrantha. The sequence goes on along the minus strand of QPKB01000005.1, from coordinate 51,650,318 downwards.
TTTATTCCACACGTCCACCTCAGCATACACATCTCAGTCATGTTTTCTGTCTTTTTGTTCCTTCGGTGTCTCGCCGTCATTTCCACACACCAACGCAAATCTAAGTGTTTTTGTTGAAAGTGCCCCTTAATCTAAATCACACTTAGTGATGCATAGCATAGCCATTCCGAATCCCGATTCGTATCCTGAATCTTACGGAAAACGATTCGTATCCATGCAACGAATCCCATATATGGATGAATCTTAGGATTCAGGTGTGAATCCTATGATTCAATACTCGTTTCATCAAATCTTACGATTCAAGCGATTCGGCTAAGCAAGAATAACCACAGCCAATAAGTTAATATTAATAATCTTTTACCTTTATTTTTTCTTTCTTTTAGCGCTTTTGTTTTTAAAAGGTTATTTAGTAGTTAACGAAACCTCCTAAGAAATCTTTTGCGGCTTTGATGAGGTTTTAAAAATGAATAAAGAACACGCATTTAATTAAATCGTTCGACTGTACATATGGTGCTTGACTGTACGTATGGTGCTTGTCTATTTCTTCTTTTTTTTAATCTATTTTGGTTTTTTTCTTCAGAAACACTTTGTTAACTTTAAGAGATAGCCTACCGTTTAAGATTGATGGTTTGGACTAGATTTTCATTTTTATATTTTGATTTAAAGATAATATATATTGATACCTTAAACTTATTTAACTATTTACACATCATTTATTTCATGAGCAAGGCTCTCCTAAGCTCAAGCTTAGGATAAAATCTTGTAAGCTAATGCTTGTGGGGCCCACCTTTGGACCATCAAAATGGACCAAACACATGACTCCTCTAAATTGCACATGTCCACCAACTTTCGGTCAAATCCGAATTTACTGGACCGTTGGATCGACTATGCATCGATTCGAATGGACTATTGATCATTAAACTTTTGGGCCCATATGGAGATGATAGAAATCACGGTTATGGTTGATTTTTTGCAAAGAGGAAGATCCCAGGGAGTCCTTGAAATCCCTCTCACCCCCATCCCCATGTGGGTCCCCAGGTAGGCCCCACCATACACTTGAGCTTACCTTATCCTAATCTTGAGCTTAGGAGAGCTAGCCCCTTATTTCATATATATATATATATATATATATGTCATAATGTTCTTGATATGATTGTACCATAGACTTACTTATTATATGTATATTGCTATAAATGAAAAAAATGGATGGTTATGAATAATTACTTTTTTTATTTTTTATTTTTTTTAAAAATTATTTTTCATTTATATTAGAAAAAAAAATCCTACGATTTGCGATTCAATTTGATTCATGGTTTTGAACGATTTGCGATACGATTCCAATTAACTATAATGCATAGTATTCCACTAACCTATCTCTACTTCTACACTATACTAATCTTGTTTGCTGGGTCTTTCTCAAGCTTTCCATTAAGTTTATGTAGCACCCAGCATGATTTGAAAAATCAGCTGGTCTGAGTCAGATCACCACTTAGTCACCTAGTTGGCCGCTTCCTATGATTTTTGGGCCCTACATGCAATTTTCTTTATTTTTTTGCTAATTGAGAAAAAAAAAAAATCTGTTGGAGGCTCTTAGCGACATTTGACAGAAGAATAAACCGCCATTTTTAAAGATCCAAGCATTTGTAGATCGTCATACAAGTCATCTGACTCCGTGAAATATAAAAGTGGGCACCTATAAAAATTTAAATTCATTATTGAAAAAATGAAACGAAACAAATCCTAAATTTCTAGATTCATAAAACTATACTTTCTATTTTTCTTTCTTTTAGGTTCTTTTTTATATATTTTTAGAAGTTATTGGCTCTAGGGCATGTTTTAAAAAATTGGTCGAGTCCGAGTCGACTCGGCACTTACCGAGTGAGGTCCTACGGGACTTGGCTGAGTTGCAAGGGACTCGGCCATGGCCAAGTTGGGTCCCGAGTTCGATTTGCAACTTGGCTGAGTCGAGTCAATATGTGGGTAACCCACGACCACGAGTCTGATTTTTTAAACCTGTGATCCAGATATATTCCTGATTATGTTAGCTTGGAAATAAATTCACATCTGGAGCTCTAAAGTGTAAGATGCCTTTCGAAGTATTTGGCAAAATATTGGTGCATTCGTTCTAAAACTTTCTTTTAGTTAAATGGGTATGTTAGGTGACCAGGTCTGTTGAATGTCATCCCTCGTCCTCAATAAAAAATCTGGGCTTGTAGTTTGTATAGGACCCACAAAAATAGTTAAGAAGAAGACAACCCAGAGGTCACAACACTGGAGGGGACTGACGTGTTGCCATGGTTGACTGGGATCGTTTGGGGCGCGAAGTAAGGCATGCTGATAGCCCATCCTGGAAAGGGGACTTCCGTGCTGCCACATTCTATTAGAAACAAAGATCGCTGGGGGCACAAAAGTAGGACACATGATCTGAAGTTTTTATGGGTGGGGTTAGATGCGGCACATGCTTAAAATATTTTATCTTTTCATTTGTCAAATTCCTCTAAAGGAAACTACCCTATATTGTTATTTCATAGAGCCACCTTAGTGTATTTATTACATGGAGTGAATGCAATTATTGGTTATTTCATGGACTTTACAGTTGAAATGCTAAAGCGTCTAATGTTTGGCCTGGAGTTTGGTACGGTGATGCTAAGTTTTTTTTAAAAAGATTTATTGTATTACTATTATTTTAATTAATGAGGTTTTTTGTTACCATGTAAAAAAACATTGATGCTGACACTCATCTCCATGCATCAATGCAAGACTGTTGGTTTTATGAAAGTGCCCCTTTAATAAGGGGGTTGGCGTGGTTTATGGGTCAATCGAAGCCAATCACTATTTGATCCATTCAAGATAGAAAATTCGTGTAAGGTGGGTACACATATATCTAAATTTCTATAACCAATATCCTTGGTTTGCATTCTTGATAAACCTAACAAGATCAAGGTCTCTAGGACTTTATTCCATTTTTATTGTCTTGTCTTGGTAAGCTTATATATTTTCTACCCTTAGTTCCTTCTTGATGTAAAATTTGTAATTGGTATCATACTCAGCTTTTGTCACAGAGTTCTTATGTTTCTAGTTGCCAGTGGTGATTAGCAACTTGTCTCTTGCGAGAAAAAAATGTGGGAGAAGGCTTTCCAAGAAATTTTATGCTATGCATACAGCATAATTAGGTTTTTAGGATTAAGTTGTTTCACCTTTCAATTGATTCTGCTGTGTTTCTTGTTTGACTTTTTTTTTTTTTTTTTTTTTTGAATAAAAACTTCTCTGCAGGAATGGAGATGTCTCATCTTGTTTGTGGAGGTTGTGGGACATTGCTGATGTATACTCGTGGTGCAACAAGTGTGAGATGCTCCTGCTGTCAAACAGTTAATCATGCAAGAGCAGGTACATTTCTTTCTGCAAATTATCTGATATCATCCTCTGTATTTGTTTTCAATGATTTCATTTATCTGTGTTAAGTTACTGGTGCATATTTGTCATGCTTTTCATCTTCTTGCAGGTGGCTGTGCTGTGTGAGGCTCTGTTTGGCAAAAGAAAAAAAATATATTTGCTTCCTGGAAAAACAACCTTTTGTATTCAAGAGATGAATTACTGTGGAGATGAAATGGTTCTCAGGTTGCAGATTTTCTTCTGCCAAAGTCTTAACATCTTTCATTTTGCCAAACAGAGCCTAATGTGTGTAGCGTGTTTTTTTTTTAATTTATATTTTTAATTTCCTCCTTTTTCTTTGGGATTTTTTTTTTTATGGGAAGTGTTTGGAGATTTCAGGTTGTACTTGAACTTGCTTAGACTTTTAGTTTATAAATGTCAGAGTTTCATTTCCTCTACATGAAAAAGAAAATGGACCCAACTGCAAAAGACCATTTCTTCAATGTGCATAGGGAAAGTAGTTTCCTTTGCTCGATCAATAACTGCTACCGTTGATACAGAAAGTAAAAATTGTGAGTCATTTTGGCCACATGGAAGGTAAGTTTAATGACAATAGAAAGTCACTTTCTGGAAAATTAACACCGTGCATCATTTATGACATCCCTACTAGGAAAAAGGAGAGCTCCAACAATGCAACTATATTACTGTAATGTAAATAAATAAATAACACAGCCTTTTCTCTTGAGGACAGCATGACCAAATAATGATATCTTGAATTCAGTAAGGAAAAAGAAAGTCTCTGATTTCCTCAGAATATAAACACTTCCTCAGAAGGGACACTCCATGCATCCAAACGAGTCTTATTTTCTCTTGAAGAGATTAGCAGTAACCCAAAGGATGAAGAGATAGGTTATCTAATAAAGTGGCTAGAAAAGTTGGCTGAGGCTACAATTCCCACGATTGGATTTGATAGTAGAGTTTGGTTGTTGGATGCTTGATACTTGTTTTCAGTTGAACCTGTACTGTCATTAGTGAGGGATCAAGTCCTCATTCCACGGAGATATGTGGACGTTTCAATCGATTACAGTGTTAACACTTCTCTTGCACTGTATCAGCAGACAAGATTTGTTGCTATGGCAATCCTTTTCTAGGAAGGATTTACTTAAGAATGATTAGGCCCTTGCATTGTACATCTGGGGTGTCTTTGCAATTGTTTTCTAACCTTTGTTTATTGATTGAAATATTCTAAACATGAGGTCTTTTTTTTTTTTTTGGGGTGCATGCTAAAAATCAGCCAATCAGGTTGCTCAAGTGAACTGTGGTCACTGCCGCACAACTCTTATGTACCCATATGGAGCACCATCTGTCAAATGTGCAGTTTGCCAATATGTAACAAACGTTGGGGTTAGTAGATTTCATCACGTTCTTCTAATTTTTTCTTTTCATGTAGGAATTCTTAGTGGTATCATCAGTCCTTGTATGCTGTCTCCAAAGGTGTTTAGCAGCAGACAAGGCTGTTGATTTGATGGGCCTTCCCATAAATAGGCCTTCTTAAAACCAGAATTGGATGATCCCATGCACCCAACATTTGGTATTTTTTTTTTTCCTTAGCTGTCGGTTTGAAGACTGCCCCCGTACAATGTTTAGGATTAATCAAGGAGATTTTTCAGTGCATGGTTTCTTTGGATTGTTATTCTGTGCGTACACTTTCACTGGTTTATACACTCGTCACTCCTTTGTGTGCAGATGAATAACATGTGGGTGCCTGCCCCTGTACATGGACCCAATGGAACCACACCCGCATCCTTGCCCTCAACTTCTGCAGTATGTTCCAAACTCCCCCATTTCCTAAAAATGAGATTATTATTATTATTATTATTTATTTATTTATTTATTTATTTTTGCATTTTCCAAAGCATTCATGCCATCTTGTATTTGGATTTACCATTATGTTCTTTGCAGCCAGTGCCACATGCCAAGAATCAAACCGTTGTTGTCGAGAACCCCATGACTGTAGATGAAAGTGGCAAACTGGTAGGTTCCTCCTTTTTGTAGCTATTCCGATATGGAGTCTGCTCTTTGCTTGAATAGAGAACCTTAACTAATCATATTGCATCTCTCCATGTTTTGTGTAGGTTAGCAATGTCGTAGTCGGAGTTACAAATGGCAAAAAATGACATGCTTGAGTTCCTGCCCCCACAATATTGTGAGATTCTAGTGTTATATAAATTTGTACAAGTCATAGACTTTGGGAGTGGACATTTCATTCTCTCTAGAAAGCTGGTGTCATTTTTGTGTAACTTTGAAAACATAATGGTGTTGCACAGGGAAAACTGAAAAATAAGAGAAGAAACATGCATATATATATAGCAAAATGGAAGAGGTTACTATCTTTGTTTGAGTTTCCCCTGAAGATAATATGCACAGTTAAATTACTCGAGCTCAAGAACCTTGAATTAAAAGCACTCACAAAAGCTATGGCACACCTTCCGTGTGGGATTTTCTTGAATTAAAGTGCTATTGATGTGACCCATTGTCTGAAAAATAGAGGCTTTACTTGACTTTTACTAATCTTGTAAAGTGCCAAACAGGAGAATCCTCCCTGGTAAGTTTGGATAATAGTCATTTCCAACAACCACCAGAATGAAGTGATATTTATTGCTGCATTCATGTGATCTTCACCACAGGATAAAATGTGTGGTTACCTTGTGAAGAATACTTTCAATCCTTTGTATGCTTGATTGTTGCAAAATTTGTGCCGTTTATGCATTTTTCTCGGGATAATGCGACTGCCTCCAACATCCCCTATTTTTGTATAGTGGATCCACTTTAATAAATCCGAGCCATTCAAATTCACCTTTCTATTATGAATTGGCACTTTCAAATTCGACACTGATTCAACTAATGAATGCCATTTGGGTTATATGGCAATGCTTTACATTTGAAGTTTGAAGCTCTTAAATCAAGAATTATAATTATCTGATTGGAGTGATGATTGGCCCACCTCTGATCTCAAGGTTTCATGCACATCCAATGACAGCTGTAGCTAGCTCCATTCCAAATTGGCCCTTGGCTGACAGGAATGTATGTTTTTTAATGATTCAAGCTATTTCTGCCAAAACTCTCTCTTCATGGAGCTAATCTACGATCTAATTATTTGTCATTGAGTTGTAGTTCAGCTGATAAGGGACGTGAGTCTTAGTTAAGAGAGATCTAATTATTCAGAATTCCAAACCTGAGGCACCAATGCATTTTGATCTTTGTGATTATCTCGCTCCAAGTTCTTATTGGTTGCTTTCCCTCAAAATGAACTGTTTCTCTCACTAGTAGCATCCTCCTCAAGCTGGCTACGTTTTAGACATGCATCATCATCACCATGATATTAGTGCAGCAACGCAAGCAACCCTATAATAGAAGATACCTTCCCATTCCAACCAAGGCTTGGATTAGGTATTTTCCCACTGGCGGATGAAGGAAATTCTCCTGTAAGAACTTCCTTTTCTTGAGGACCATATCAAGAAAACTCTCAGGTTTTCTAAGAAAATCTGGAGGACTTTGATGTCTCACCGGTTGAGCTAGCAGCTTGGGACTGCTCGTCCTCATTTAAAGTCATGTCATCTCTAGCTCCAAATTCTAACTTGCCTTTCACCACCACTTCACTCTAGATTTTAATTAGTCTCTCCCTTCCTGTGGCCATAGACTTTTATTTTCTTAGTTTCTAGTATTCATACCATTTTCTGTCTTCTACAAACCATCAACTTCATGAGTATGTGTATATTAAATTTAAGTGATTGATTCATCTCAGTTACTCAAGAAAATGCTGCTCATTGGCTTGGCTAGATATGTCTTGTTGGTGTTGTGTGAAAATGTAACATTGATTGATTTCTCTCTGATTCATGAGACCTGCCATGCCAGAATCTCTTCATGGATGATTGGCCATTTCAACCACAGGAGATGAGTAGGTCATGCCAGTGAAATCCCAACCCCCTTAAAAAAGAAAATACCCAAAACAATACCACATGACTCACCAAACAATATAGTATGCTTAGCTTGTTAGACTCTACAATTGAATGGGTCATCCATATAGACGACACCTACCACCTTATTCATGCAACTCTCTCTCTCTCTCTATTAAATCATCACCTACAACAGTTCCTTCCTCTTCTAAGCCCACAGCCAATTCTTCTCTATCAACTAATTAATCTCTATGGCTTTTGAAGATGGTGGAAAACCTAGTGTCGATGGTATGGAGAAAGGAGAGGTGGTTGATGGGTCATGCCCAATAGCAAAAGCCAAGTTTCCTGTGTGGCCTTTTATTATGGTGTTGAGGGTGCTAGCATTTTGTGCCACTGTAACAGCTACAGTTGTGATGGCTCTTGACAAGCAAACCAACACCATTGTCGTGGCAACGGTTGGAAATACTCCCATTATTGGTACTTTCAGTGCTAAGTTCCAACAGACACCAGCGTTTGTGTAAGGATTTTTTTTTTTTTTTTTTTGGTCGTTAGCTAGGATGTGGAAAAAACAGGTGGAGTTGGACTTCGGACAGTTTTTTCCACCTTTTGTTCTCGAGACTCGGTTGAATTTGAAAAAAGATGGAGAAAACTGCCCACTGTTCAAATTTTCACGTTAAAATATTTTCTCTAATTATTTTCTTTCCACCTATTTCTTCTGCATCTAAATAAGGTTAGTGTGTATAAAACATTTTACGCACAGAAGTAGTTGTATTTTAGACTTCTAATTTTCTGTTGGGTTTTAGAGAGGAAGAATTCTGGTGAGCATTGCTACAAATATTTTGTCCAGAAACTTCTTTTCTTGAGAAAACGCGAAATATTTTCATTGAAATGCTTATCTCTTAGCTTTTAAGATAGTGTTTTTGTTAATAACTTATATTTGGCTTCTTTCCAATGAGTGAGTACCCCTTTTTTGGGCCAATTGTGGAAGCTTTAGGGCTTGTTTGGTTTCTCTACTCTTTTTTTTTTATAGATCCATCTAAAATAGATCCATTAAAAAAAGAGCCATAAAAAAAAGAGGCTAGAATAAAAAAAAAACGCGTTCGGTAACGCACGAATTTATTTTAAATACATCGCCTCTATATTTCAAGACCCAAAGCTCTATTTCTCATCTGCCTACTTTTGGAGCATTTGGATTTTATAGTGGTCTAAAGCGGAAAGAGTCTCTTGTGCCAACATTGTTCAAACCTCTGAACGATTTAGACATATAGAGAAATAGAGGCATGAAATAGAGATGCCAAACATGGGCTTAACATCTTCCAATACGGGGAGAGATTTGAGCCCCATACCTTGTGGAGCCCATCATCAAAGGTTTGGATGATCACCGTGTACCCCACATGTCTAATCCTGTTCCATACTAACTTGTACTTTTTATAGGTGAAAACCCTACAATTCTCATTTCCAATGCTCCTGGCTAGGTGGGAGATACCCTGGGTTATCAGAAAAAAAAAAAAAAAAAATGATCTATGCAAATTTCATATTAGTGTGAAAAAAAAAAAAACAAAATACATGAAACACTTGGTGACTTCAAGTGACAAAAAGGGTTACTTATTTGCATAGAATATCCAAGGATTGAATCTAGAGGAATTCATGGTCAAATAAGGTCCACGGAATGATTATTAAAAAGGTAAGGAGTGAATGATAGAGGTGAGGGGCGAACGATGTAAGGTAGTGATGTAGATGAGACATTAACTTTTTTATATGAATTATGGTCGGGTATTTATTTTTTCATCTTCCCTTGATTAACTTTGTAAAGATGACCTTTGTTGGATATTAGTCTTTGCTTCTTCATTTTTTATGACTGTCTTGGAAATGGTAGGAATTCAATTACATAAAACAAACAGGCTTAAAGGGGATTTCAAACGCTGAAATTTGGAAGTGTGATTCGCAATTTTCATTTGGGATTCTCTCCATTGCTCTCAAGCTCTCAAAACTCACCATACTCATTCCTTGAAGGATGTTTGGATTTGGAAAATATAAGTGGAGAAAATGGAGGATCTCTGTTTACAAATTTAAACTGTATACAGTTTTCTCTACTTTTTTTTTTCCTATCCAAACCGGCTCTAAAATATTTGTTTTAAACATATATCACAGAAAGAAGCCCAAAAACACCTCTCTCCCTAGATGCAACAGCAAGTAGAATTACATTGAAAACTATCTTAGTAGTGTGAACAATGATCTGGTCCTTTCAATTGGTGGGGCTCATTTGGATTTCCTGTGGCCTAGAATATCACTACTGATGTAAGATCCAAGGCTAAGCTATATGATTCATGGTTGAGTGTACATATCAAATTGCATTGTGGGGCTGGCATCTTGATCAATATTTTATCTTGATTGGATGGATGTTTAGGTGGGTGGTCCCTATCCCCTCATTTGATTATTCTCATGAGGTTGCCCACGCGCCCAACTTCCATCTAATCCAGAAAATGGAATGGAGTATTATCATATTATGAGGCCGGATCTTATGAGGAATGAAACTCCATAGGGGGGACTTGTCTGTTGAAATTTTAGCCGGTCAAAATCCACGGCTTAGTATTCCTAAATTTTACTTCAAATGGAGTTGGCCTCCCTATAAGATTGACTGTTTGACCAAAATATAATTAATGAATATGTATAAGATTGTGTTAATCGCATATTTAAGTAAACCATTTATCTTGTCTTGGTGCGATTAAGTCCGATTGGAGTATAATTTCAGGATATGCTTAAATTGATATTATTTATTTTGAGTTGTTTGGATTTTTAATAGGTGGACCTACTGTGTAGTTTCATTCCTTCAACTCAGTTGAACGGGCGTTTACATAAACTTGCCCTCCTTCATTGTGACTTACTGGGATATGGACAAGATGATGTGGAGAAAAAACCCCTTTATTTCTCTTATATTTGGATGTTTTTCTTGGTGGGTTATTTGTAAAGGTTTTACTGTATTCATGGCTTTTGTTGTCATTGATCTTGTGATGCAGGTTCTTTGTGATTGCCAATGCAATAGCAAGTCTTTATAACTTGTCCTTGTTGTTGGTAGTTGGTTGGTTTGGTGAAAAGTTGTACACCAAGGGCTTTGGGCTGTTGATCACAGTCTCAGACATGGTAACAAGCATTTGCTCTGCTTCCCATCCAATACATAAGATTCTATTTGCCATTAGCAGCAGCACCACCATCAGTATTGAACTTTTTAGGTTCAAGCTCACCCATGTACAAACCTACCCCTTTAGGGGTGCTCAAAGGCTAGGGCAGCCTGACCTGACCTTACCGGGCCCGCACTGGGATGGGTTTGGGCTTTGTTTTTAGGCCTGGGAGATTTGCCTCTACTATTTCTGCCCCAGTAGTTAACGGGCTAGGTCTGGGCTATGTAAAATTAAAGGCCCAACCATAGGCCTTCCTGGCCCAAAATATTTAGCAGTCCCAATTCAAAGATATAGCTATAATCCAACCGTCTAACTTGACAAGAAGGGGCCCTACATCTGATTGTCAACACACAGGGACGAAACTAGGGGAGTCAAGGTGTGGCCATGGCCCCTTCAGATTTTTTGGAAAACACCCCTTATGTTATGGAAAGTTTATGTTTTTCTTTTAACATAGTGACCCCCAAGGAAGATTTTCTGGGTCCACCCTTGTCAAAGCATGTATACTGATTGTAAGCTGTAGCCTGTGTCTAACCGTCACTTATTTTCACATGTGGGCCACTTGAAGATGGTGCCATACTCATTTTAGTGTGCCCCAGATTGGATTTATTGTATACAATAAGGCACACATTCCTTGGGTCAGAAAACCCAGCTAAATTAGTCATTCAGTTAATCTGTAGAAGTTGCTGAATTGACTAGTAATAGTAAGTCCTAAGTTAAACTTGGTCTGGTTGGTGAGTAGGTGATGGTGGGCCTAGTTGCATCTGGGGCTGCTGGTGCAGCATTCATGGCTGAACTTGGGAAGAACGGTAATTCAGAGGCACGCTGGACCAAGATCTGTGACAAATTTGATAGCTTCTGCGACCACGCGGAAGACGCTCTCATCGCATCCTTCACCGGTATCGGCCTTCTGATGGCGCTGAATGTGCTCTCTACCATTAAACTGTACAGGATCCCAGCACGCAGTTAGAAGGCCTTCTGTTGTTGGTTGTAGTTTCAATGTTGGCTCAAGTTTAGTTAGTTTGCAGTTTGTAAAATGTGTTTAACTATGGATGAACATGTTTACAACATGTAATCATATTAGCATTAATGCCTGAGTTTATGATGACCCAGTTCAGTACACTGGGTTGGTGCAAGTGATCTCTATCTCATCCATAGTCATGGCACTGGCATCAATGACATGAGATGAGTTGCAAAATGCAAGCCATGGACCTAGAATTGTTATTCATGGGCCTACCAATTCTGCTTCAACAAATAATTTTCTGGCTAATCCTTTGGTTTGTCAATTTTTAAATGAGGCCCAGTCCTAATTCTCTGGGTTGGTTGTGAGAAGTGTCAGGACCATGATTGGGTCAATGTAAACCTGGCCCATTTCTGCTCCTGAAGATAGGATCTGAGGCAGTTTTAACTACAATTTGAAGATTTTCATTGGGTTAAAATGGGTTGGGTTAGCCTTGGAACCTCGACAGGCCCAACCAATGAAATATACAGGGTCTGGGTCCTACATGGCTACATTACAGCTGACAGTTCTACTCCGGCTTCATTCTTCATTTCTTTTTCTTTTTCATATGTTTTTAAAACTTTTTTACAGATTCAGTAGCTGACTGGGTTTTATCTGACCTGGAATTGGAGATGGCCCAACCGAAATGCTAAATTAGCCCATGGACCTTTCCAGACCTCAAATTGTAAACGGACACTTAGATCACTGACCACAGGCCCAACTGGGTTGAGAAGATGAGGCACTCAAAAAAGCTGGATAATGTGAGGATAATTATGGGTTGTTTAAAGGATCTTATTAAATGAGGGTGGCATCACCTACATTGCACTGATATGAATATGCTATCTGCAAATGAGATAGGCATTTTGTTTTTAGTGGTTTCCACAGTGATGATTTTTATCATAAGAATTCTACGGTGGATATTGGTTGGATGAAGTGATATTTCATCCACCAAAAGTCCCTAAAATGGGTCAATAATCCAAGCATCTTGACTGTAATAGATTGGCAACCATGTAAATAGTAGATAGAGAAATTTTAAGAATAGTAGAAATTGCTGATTCTTTGTCATGAAAAGCTGTGGATGAGGAGATATATAAAAATAAAGATAAAAACACAAGAAAAAACAAGCGAAAGGATAAAAGCTAAATACCAATGCATAAAAGAGATAAATTACAAAGGAGCAAAAAAAAAAAAAAAAGACCATCTCTATTTGTCCCCATATTTGCCAGACCATCTCCTATGCCATTTGCCAACAGAGACACGTGATGCAACCCAACATTCATAGATGAAGACGAGGTGTTGAAAAAATCGCTTTCCACCTATGCATTTTGATAACAATGAGATGAACAAATGAACAAATCCTGTGGATGAGGATGTTAGTCACTTGAAGGGGAAACTTCAACTACCTCCTCCTCACCGACTGTAATGTCCAAATGAGTAGTCGGCCTCATTTGAATTTGAGAACCAGCTCATTGGGTCAATCAGATTCATGTCAATCATTGAGCTATGGGGAAACCATATGTCTTCTTTTGGATTTAACACAATTGAAAATTCAACTTGGTCTTCTGTATTAGAGCATCATTTTAATGATAAAAAATTTGACATAGTTGTGGCAGCAGTGTAAATTCAAGATGGTGTGATTTTAAGCGATTTAGGTGTGCTTGGTATCTCAAAATATAGGGTCTATTTTGACTAAAAGTTGATGCTTTAAATTGTACAGGAAAGTTTATTTTCCTCTGATTGAGTCATCTGTTTGTTTGCATTAGAATACATGCAAATTGGACACAAAGGTTTTCATGCCATAACTAGATAAGAATGAAGAGAGAAGGTGAATTTTAAAAAATGAGCATCAAATGACCATTCCTTTTATGGAAATAATATCAAGGAAGATGGAAAGTGAAAGTGAACCCTAGTAATTCTATATATAGGAAATTGGAATTTCTATCTACATCTCACCCATTATCTTTCACCCTTCACTTCATGTCTATCACTCTTCTCCTCTAACATAACCCTTTGGTAGAATTTGCTTGTATTACATTTACCGTATGAAGAATTTCACCTATATAAAATTTACTATATGACTAGTTTATTTTTTTCAATTACATCAGACATGCTATATGCCTTAGCAAACAGTCTACTTATTAAAGACTCTCAATCTAAACGGTTCTATTTAAAAAACAAATCTAATTGAATCAACTCTATTTCAAAGAGATCAGATTTCAAGGAAGCCTTTCATTTAAAAGGTAGGTCCTACTCATTAATTTGAATGAGACCATCACGCCTGGATGAGCGCATTGCCCGGAGATTGAGATTCTCCAAAGCCAACACCTCTTAGCTTTTATACCAAAAAAAAAAAAAAACACCTCTTAGCTTTCTTTTTCGCACTAAACGACTCCACCTAAAGAAAAGCCTCTTTTTGTCCAAACATAATCATGTGTTTGTCGTAAACTGAGTAGAATTACTTTGTTATTAAAGAGCTCAAAGCACTTTGGGGTTCCATGTCTGCCTTTTGAACCTAATCTATCAAAGCTTGCATCTGAGTCTGTGAGCAAAAGATCCCACTAATCGAATGGCTAATCCCCAAATGACAAAACATTAGTTTGGCTAATGTTGTCATTAACAAAAAAAAAAAAAAAAAAAAACAAAAAGCCTCTTTCAATCGTCATGCATTCGCTCATCACTGATTATTAGAAGGTGGGGAGAAATGGCCATGATATCTCATTTTTTAAAAGCATGAACCTTTCATGCTTTGATTAATAAAAGGCATAAATCAAAGAGAAATGATGTGTTGCTGATTAGTTTGTTGACTTAAGACATTATTAAACTTGCATGGTTCATCTTCATTAGAGCCAACTTGCCCATGTCACATCCTCCTTATGTGCATGAAACTCACTTTCATTTCAATATAGTTGTGCTTTTCATTTTTTAAGTAAAATTATAATTCAATTAATATAAATAATAAGCACACATAAACACCGAGTTAAATGTTTTCTACATATTACTAATCCAACAGTACATATCATTTAGATTGATGTGAAATTTGGGTCACTACATACAAACGTCGCCAATGGAGGCACGTGATATTGGAGTTTGAAGTAACAAAACTGGGTCTCAAAGTGGTTAAATCCGGTGCAACAATGTTTAGGATTACCTAAACCTACCCGCCTAGGGATTGTTGTGGTTGATATTGTTGAGAGTAGGATTCCTATCTACCAACTCATCCCTATATTCTCAAATCAAGTGGAATTTGTTTTCAATGTAGCACAATTTCTCAAAATCAAGGAGGCGTTTTGTGAATAATCAAGTGGTAGTTTGTCTAATACCATCTTTAATAACAAAACACTAATTAATAACATCAGGAACTGCAACATTTTTAATTTAGTAATGGTAGGTGTGGGGCAATCTGATCCCATTAGTAGGAAAAGAAATCATGGAGGCCAACTTATGAATAAACAAGCTATAAAAATCCAAAAGGCAACCACTACTGGAACAACCAATGCATGGGCTAGTGAGATTCTTATGCCCCTTCTTTGTTACACTTCAAGCCTACTCCCCCCCCCCCCCCCCTACTGTTTGTCTTTCTTGTCTTTAATGAATGTATATATATAAAATGACACGGCTTTAAAGGTAGGTGTCACAAAAACACATGATTTTGGGACCATTTTTTCCTGGTCACTTTGCTTTCTAAGTCAGAGGCTCTAATTATGAGAAAATAATTTTTAAAGCCATGAGCTATCAACAAAATGGGTGGGGTCCACTTCTGATTGGGCCGTATAGACAGAATCCAGCAAAAATCCTGGGTCCCTGTGTATCTTTTTGTACGTATTCTAAGATTGGTAAAAGAGGTGACTGCAAACTTAGGCTTTGGCCCAAATTGAGACTCAAATGCTTTGATACTGATGTATTAAATGGGAGTGGCAATTAATGCTCATTTGCCCGGGCTAGACTTGGACCCAGCCCATGAAAAGAGGGTATGGGTACTTATTTTGAACCCATTTAATTTGGGGCTGAGTTTGAGTCTATTGAGTTGGACCCAAAGATAAAGTTTTGACTCTAGGTCAAGTGGTTCTAGTCTTCAGGTCTTGGACATGAATTAGATATGCATATGTAAAGTAGTGCATACTACATGCATACATATATACACACATATTACATTGCTACATATAAATATTTATATTGTGTGAGTTTGAATTACATATGCATATGAGGGATTTTCTACTATGAGAGTCCCACACATTTTATTTTAATGAGCGCTTTTAATTCAGTAGGGTTTATCTTGTAGAAGATGGAGATTGAAAATAGCAAACTACCCCTCTCCAATACTGACATATGTGAAAAATTCTCTGCATTCAAATATTACATCTCTCTCATATGATCGAATCGGATCCTCATTGAAACCCAATTATTTTTAGGTTGGGCAATGGGTCACAAAGTGGGCCAGTTGCTTTTCACAACTGGGTCCCACTCTCCCAAGTTTAGATGAGAAGATTGGAAATGGCAATCTGGAGTGGGCCACACCCATGAGCAGGAGGGTCCATCTCTGCCACACTTCAGAGTGCATTAAATAAAGAAATTATGTACAGGCACAACACAAGCAGTAGTACTGTAGTAACTGTTTGTTACTCACGTGAATACGTGAAGAAGATGTGTGGCATTTATTATCATTGATTAATGTGAGACAGCATTTATCACAGAGTGATGAGATGGGGTGGGCCAGCAATAATTGAACTTCTTTACAACCCATTTATAACCCTATCTTCAATGAATATTTAGCATCCAATGACTTTGATGGCCCACTTGTTAAATGCACCTCTGGAGTGTCTAACATTTCTGTCCCCTGTCCCAACATTTTATGACTTGAGATAGTAATCTAATCTACTGCTGTATCTGAGACTTCTGTTGGACAACCCCATTACACAGTATCTGGACTGGAAATTACTGCAAAAAAAAAAAAAATGTTGCGGGAAAGTCTGACTAGAAATTGAGAAAGTTTAGGAATGATTTATAATAGTATTTTAAACATTATCTAATATTTGGTTTTTTGGAGATAAACTGAAAATTTTCTTAATATTTTTCTCCTAGAACAATATGTGGCACAAGTAACAATGAAAGTGTCGCATGCGATGGGTCCCACGACAGATCAAGTAGATGACGAAGATCATGAAATGTCTCCGGCATGAATTGTTGGATGAGATGGGGATAGTTTGTGTAAGGCAATGTGTAAAAAGAAAGAGAAAGAAAGAAAACACCCACCTCAAATGGGGTCATGATTTGTGAATGCTTTTCCAATGAAGGAAAAGTAGAGAATAAATAGATTTGGATGTAGGTAAGGGCTAGTAGCCTGATGGGTTCAAACTTCTCAATTTGGATGTATAATTGCATTGTTGGCCAATTTATTATTTTTCAGGTTGGGACCCAATGACCCACATAAGTGGAAAGTGGAAGCTTACATTGTGACATAAAGAACCCACATAAGCAGGAAGAAGAAGCCCATAAATAAAAATGACAGCCCACTCACTGGGAATAAAAACCCACACACATGAAAAGAGTGGCATGCCAGAAGATTGATCTTTGATGGACGGGTGATATTGGGGGGTTGCTCCCCATCCAGCTAAGAAACCCATTGTCTTCAAATGTGGTGGGACTCATCACACAGTGAAATTTATAGTTCGATTTCACCAAATGTAACATGCAATAAATATAAGTAAACGATAGATATAAAAGCAGCCAATGATTAATTCTTACGTCTGCATTTTTATACAAGACAAGGTTGGACCATTCAGCACTCAGAAATTTGTTTGTTAGTTCTTTAAAAAGATGTAGTGAGTGCGAACTAGGACCATAATTTAAGTAAGACATTTTTGTTCAGCCTGTGCTCACCATGCGCGGCTGCTTCCTTTATGCAAGACAATTTTGGGCTGACAACAAAATCTGAGTTTGGGCTCATATTACTGTAACTTGAGTGCATGAATATGATAGTCAAAAGAGAACTCACTAAAGCTCATCATTAAACTTACAAAAATGAAAGTAGATGTAGAAAGGTTTTGTGGTTAGCTTCCTAAAGCTCATCATTGAACTTACAAAAATGAAAGTAGTTGTAGAAAGGTTTTGTGGATAGCTTGGTTGGAGTTCTTAAATGGAGTTGTTAACAATTTTAGCATACCCCATATTCATGGGATAACTTTCATGTCAATGATGATGATGTAAATACATTTTGCAGATTCTGTATACTACATTATTTACTTACGTTTTACAATTTATATATGCTGAGCGTTATCCAGGTGAGAACCATTTTCACAGAAGGATGGTGCAGTCTGACATGTGGGACCTACTTTGGACCATATCAATCACAAGGAGGGGAAGAGATGATCTCATTAAGGTTGAGGGGTGTGTAAAAAATAGCCTCAAATTTAATGATTTTAAAAGGTATGATTATTATTTTTTATTTTTGAGTTTTAATATGCTGAGATATATCAAATTTGGCATGTGCCAATTAAAAACAGCGAAGAGGTTGTGTGATGGGGGTTGGTTTAAGCTGATTTAGGTTGGCTAGGTGGATCCAAAAATAAGCTAAGACCAAACAGTGCTTTCATGTAGACAAATCTCACTTGAATATTCATTAACGTGTGAAAGCTTTCTGCATGAATGATTTAGTTGTTCTTTTATAGGAAATGATCCTACAAATAGAACTCACCTAAAAGCATAAAAATCATTTGGTACTATTTACTCTATATCAGGTGCCAAATGGAGAAATGATCCAATCATAGGAGAGATTATTTCGAAGGTCTCAAACGTATCCAATCATTATCCATTTTATACTGTTGGATGAATTCAGATTTTACATTATCAATGGGAGGTCCCTAAATTCGAATGTGTCAAGTTT
The DNA here is from genome assembly GCA_003546025.1 of Camphora micrantha. NCBI lineage: Eukaryota > Viridiplantae > Streptophyta > Magnoliopsida > Laurales > Lauraceae > Camphora > Camphora micrantha. Next base: position 51,631,934 of record QPKB01000005.1, on the reverse strand, counting down.
TGTATGTCGGCAATTTAATGGTTGGTGGAGGTGGGCCACATAGGCTAGAAACTCGTGACAGAGATTCGAGAGAGAGAGATCGAGAGAGAGAGACAGAGAGAGAGTCAGATTTTCAGTGGTCAATTGGGGGGAGTACAAAATTCCAACAAGTGTCAAATTTGTTGCAGAATCAATTTACTTAGTGGGGGTAGGCCTCACATAGGGATCTATTCCAATCAGAATTTTGGACAAAAAGCACAATCCGACCTGTTGCACAGCAGCACAGTCTACATCTTGTTTTGCCCTTTGGTAGGATACAGTAATCGTTATTGGGAGATTTTAAATCACTCTCCAAACACGAAAAAAAAAAAAATAATAATAACAAATAAAAATAATGAATTTCTAAATTACCCCTCCTCCCCCTCCACCCTCCTCCTCCCGGTCGCTGACCAGGATGGAGACCAGCCGGCAGGCCCCGGCGGCAGCCACTGCTGGCCTCAGAGAGGGGGAGAGAGAGAATAGAGAGGGAGGGAGGAAGAAGAAGAAAAGAGAAAAAGGAAGGTGGAGGAGGGAGGAAGAGAGAGTGGGGCGGAGAGAGGCCGGCCGGGGTCTTCCGGCTAGTCTCCTTCCCAGCTGGCGACTGGGAGGAAGAGGAGGAGGAGGGGGTGGAGGAAGGATGAGTAATTTAGAAATTCTTTATTTTTTTATTCTTTTCTGTGTACGAAGAGTGACTTCTGGTGTGCCAGAAGAACGTCCCTTGTTCTAAACTCTAGGTCTAGGTGGAATCTAGCTATATTGAGGTCTATCTTAGGAGTTTTCTGTTTTTTTACTTTTTAATTTTTATTTATTTTTGGCTAAGGAGCCAATGTCAACTTAGAACACCACCAAAAAGTTCGGTTGGTGAAGGATTTATTTTAATAAGTGGTTAACCCATCATTCATCTATTGTTGTCCAAACAAACTAGGGTGATGGCTAATTAAGACTTGATTACTTTACTCAAAGAATCATAATTAATACACAATTGTACCTTCGTTAATTTAGGAAAAGGCCTTTTTAAGTTCCACCTATTGGATCTTGAAAAAAATAAAAAAACTTCAAATAATTAAGGCTTTAAGTTTATATCTTATTTTAAAAAAAAGGACACAATTTTTAAAACTTCTCAAATTAGGGCCTAAGTTTTTTCTTAACTTTTCAATTAAGGACATCCGGCCATTTAAAGTTATTTTCCGGTGACTTTTTTTCGATAATTTTTTAAAATACCTAAACCACTCTTAATTGAAATTCAACCCTCCTTCAATTTTGCCATTTTCTCTTTCGATCTTTCACCAGCGTTCTCGGAGTGACTGATAGTTACTAAACTGCCCACAACGATCACTAGCATATAGTGGCTACCAAAAGCATGATGTGACTCTAAATGAAAGGTAGTTTATATATTTTACAAAACTGAGAAAAAAAGTTGGCAGAAAATACCTTAAAATGGTCAAATGTCCTTACTTTCAAATTTATTAGAAAACTCAAGCCCTAATCTAAAAAGTTTTGAACCTTATATCTTTTTTTTTTAAATAAAATAAAATTTTAAGGCTTTATTTGAAACTTTCCACATAAAATTCCGCCCCATTTAAGTGTCTGATGCTAAGAAGGGAGTTTGAGTTGGATCATAAGTTAATTTATTAATTAAACAATTTTTGTTGCATCCGTGTGCATATCCACACTACCCTATGTAAGTGATGCTTTTGTCTCATGTGAAGCGCAGGTATGACTAAATTTACAATGAGACCTTCCTTTGGTCCTACATTCACCTTCCAAGTTCCAAGGGACAAGCTATGAATATTTAGTGCTTGATTTGATGGGAATCTTGCTCCTTTCTCTCTCTCACATTATGAGAGCTCAGATTTCTTTCCAATTCTCTGAATGCAAGGTTGATTTGCTTATGAAGTTAACTGAATTGAAGCATGAGAGAAAGCCAATGACTTGCATACAAAGTAATATGCAAAAGCACAAGACATAAAACTATGGAGAGATATCATGGTGAAAATGAAGAGAAACACCGAAGCTGGTAAAACTCTTCATGCACTCAAATAATGAAAAACTTTCACCTTGCTGGTATGAATGCCGTTGGTCAGCTGATCACTTGGAGATACGTGAGTATGTGAGCTCGAGTCTCCTATCAAGTTCAATAAAGAATTCACCTTAGAAGATACCACATATTATGCTTATCCAGTCGTCCAGCGCATGGAGCTTAATTACTTGAATGCATATCTATAATTTGAAGTAGGATATATGAAATAGATCTCCTACCGAATAAGGGTCATGCAAAAAGTCAGCGCGTAAACTATAAAATTAAGGTTTTATAGGCCCTTCATTTAATAGCTTTAAATTATAAAAGTTCTGAAACTATAATTTGCATTTTTAAGATTCAATCCACCGGCCATTAATGGTTGGAGAAACATATATAATGCCAGATATCAGAGATAAAGAGTGCCAAGGGAGCTGCACTTTCTATCAAATAGGACGGTACATGCAGTCCATTCCAGGGAGAAAATTTTCTTCCCTCAAATAATTGATATACGACGAAACTGCTGGTCCCGTTCTGTGTCTACACAGAAATCAACATGTGCTATGTCTTTCTAGCTTTTCTAAAAAGGACAAAGTAAAGGCAATATATATATATAGTGGCTTTTAACCCTGTAACTCTACAAAAGAAGATCAAAAGCTGGGTAATTTTAGATATTTCAACATGTAAAGACTACATGCAGGAGATTTGGGCACATGCATTGCATGTGGCACTCATGGAATTATATCCAACTAGAGCAAATCATATGTTTGAGTGATGAATCAAACATTAGCATTAATAAGCAGCATTGATTGGACGCTGGTATTATCCAATTATTTTTGTTAAGAACCAAATAACCATTGATCTATTTTTCTGGCCGTATAATCACGATCCAAACCATTAATCCTCTCCGTAATATTGAAAACGATTATGGCTAAAACTCCCAGCCCTTGGTTAAGTCCAGGACTCAAGAAAATGATGTAACTTTGAGAACTGTTGGATAGCTTATGTTCTAACCCAGCAGTTGGAACGTGATTTTGGCGGTTGAAGTTTTTAATTTTTATTCTTGAATTCCGTGCGAGTAAACTGCCATATGAACCATTGGATATGTAACAGTCCAATCACGACTATGGGCTCAATTTTTAGCTGTTCATCTTTCATGGGTCTTAAGAAATTTACAAAAAAATGTAAGCCATTTGGTATAATTTTCTAAAATTTACGGGCCCTTATATCATGATCCGAACCGTTGATCCTCTTAGGATTACTAAAATTAGTCATGGGGTAAAAAATGAGCCTTTGATTCATTTTGGATATAGAATAATTAATTTTAAAAAAATCTATTTCAATTGGTTCTTGTGTGTTGCCAAACAATCTATTTCAAAATCATCTATTTCATACAGACGTCATTTGAAATAGATCTATTTCATGTAGATTTGTTTCAAACGTATAAGATTTGTCAAATAAGCCCATATATATAGAACCATTTAGATCCACTTTTGATCAATGCAGTTGATTTCACACTATTGTCCCTTTATGATCAGGCACCATGTCCAATCTTATACCCACGGAAACTTTGTTCATCATTACACTGGGTTTAAAAAAAACCTTATGTTCGAAAGATAATTAAGCTGTGATGTTGTTAAATTAACAATTGGAATAATCTAATGGCACTGGCTTTATATGACATTTTATCTATAAGGAGACTTTTCCATCTATATTTCCGCAGATGATAGGAATGCATTTAGGGCACTGACAGGCTGAACCGCTTGAGCACAGCATGCATAAGTGATACTTGTATATATAGTGTACTTGTCCACTCATAGGGGAAAATCTTCCATAGATAAAGTGTGTACTTTCATGTGATATATATCATCGTAGACTCATAAAGTATTTCCTTTTTCCCTAGTTTTCCATATAAATAATTTTTCGGTGCCATTCTTTTATCAAAAAACAATAACATAGTATAAACAATAAAAATATATATATATAGGAAATATATATATATAATGAAAAATGTTGAATTTGGAAGTCTCTTGTCATCACAATCATAAACAGCCATATTTTGGTAATATGACAATAACATTGTAATATTCATATAGAATATTTCTTATTCCTATCAAAATATTCTTATAATTAAAAATATAATGAGGAAATCACGATAATGTCAATATAAAAATATGAACAAATGGGTCCATAGAAATTGTGGCAATATTTATATTTGATGTTAATAACAACCAACATTTTTCAATAATTATCCTGAGAAAAACCCCACATAAAACATCCCTTAATTCTTTTTTTTTTATCGGTTAATATCCATTAAGTCTACTAGGACAATTATTTTCCTAGATCCATATTTGTGACAATATCTATAGTAGTAACAAATATAATGGAAAAAACTCAACTCCAACTTTTACATGAGGTCATTATTAATTAATCATCATCATCATCATCATCAAACCCTTATCTCAACAATATTATGATCGGCTAAAATATTTAGGTTGTACCAAAAATTTTATGCTAACTATCAACGGATTAAGGTAATTCAGAGAAAATATGACGAAGTTGGTTTACTCAAACCAATTTTATTGAACAACAAAAGGCTTACATTCCCACTTGGGCACACACAGGAAACACATGTTCAAAGTACTTAATTATCCATTACAAAGTAACTCGACAATCATAATGAAAACCACGTCATCACTGGTAGCAAAGAAACCTCCCAACACAAGCACGAAAGGGTTCTGAGCACAAGCGGCTCAAATATCCCTTTCCATGTCTTGAACCTTATCAAAACAAGCACTCGTTCCAAACAGGAGACAGGCCCATTCCCGAGCCTCCTTCATGAAAGCCAGTTGACACAACCTCCAAGATCTTTCTGTCCATTTCTGTCTTGTTGAAGTGGTCCAGAACTGCTTTTATGACCTCTTTCTCATAGCAGAGGGGGTCGAGAAAGGTCGTCAGGTCTAATGGGACACTTGACTCGGGAAAGCTGCTTGTGGTTATGTTTGATTCCACTTGGGAAAGGGGTGTCAAGGTTGGGTTTATGATTTCTGAGGTTTGGTTTGGTGAAAAATTGGAGAAGCAGGGCACTTGCTGAAACCCATCTATAGTTAGTGGGGTCTGGTCAAATGGAAGGAAGGTATCCATCAAAGGTGGAAGAGAAGAATCTGTGTCATCATATGAGTTCTCTTGACAAACTTTGGCAGATATACCTCTGTTCTTGTAGAACACTCTACATAAAACCCAATCTTCCTGTTCATCAGTTGAAGCAAAATAATAAAAGTACATGTCAATTGCCAATTTATTTGTAAAAATGAACGCATGCAATGCAACCTCTTTTCCTACTTTTGTCATTGTATTTATAACAACACAGTTACTTGTTTTGATCTACTTAGATCTACCTATCAGTATAGGTCATTTCAAACTACTTAAAAAAGAGGCGATTATTGATTGAGCGAGAGAACAAACGCAAAAGTTACCCTCGTAAAAAGTGGTGGTATGGGTGGAATATCTCCTTGGGATTATGATCCCATGCATGTGCAGTCATACCTTGGACTAATAATATTACTTAATGATCCATCGTGGAACACGTGGTAATCAAGCGATGAGTCCATCCTTATGCTATTGAGTTAGAGAACTCCTGGGGTTAAAAGGGTGAAGTTTTAGTGGGGCTAATCAATTTAAAATTTTGAGCCACTCAAAATAAATTTATATTTTTTAATAAGGGGATTTCTTATCAAATCTTATTCAAATAAAAAAAATTTCTTTCTAATATACTCGAAAAAGAGTTGACCTCACTATTAGATTGGTCATTTGATTAAAAAATTTAGTAAACACATTCTTATATATGCATGATTATTAATAGTGTTATTCATAAATTGATCAAGCTTACTGTTGACGTATTCACATCGAAGTAAAATTCGGGATATCTCATATACTGGCATTCACCTTGAGCTGATCAAATGTTCAGCAGGGAGCCCTAGTGATGAGTTGTTATTATTATTATCATTATTTTTGGACTTGAGCTTCAGTACTAGGGATTTCTCCAAGTCAAATTATGCCTCAAACTATCCGGACGCTCATAAAGGTCTTAGATGGGGCCACCAGATTCCATCTCCCGCAATTGTATCAGAGTGGGTGGCCAAACATCTCCCCATCGTCCAATCTATATGGGACAGCAAATGATAATAGTCATGTCTGCATGTGCAGGTGCAATTATGACTTAGATCTAATTATTTTTTGTGACCTCCATGTGAAAATATATGGCACTCAACGAATCTCGGCAAAATCTTGATTGGAAGAAACATGGGGCCCATAGGATTCTACTGCCCATCAGCAGGAAAAAAAAAAAAAAAGACAAGACAAGACATATATATGGGTAGATTCACACATTGCCGTTGGATTGTGATGGGTTAGAAATAGAAGTTTTTGGGCTCCACGTATTCGATCCTCTACCAATCTCCACCCACAATCAACCGCTCTGCGTTCAATCTTTTTGTAAGCATGGGTCAGCTTATTTTAAGGCAAAGAAGATTAGATGTTTGATATAACAACTTTGACAATCTGTTTGTTGGTGCATTTCTATAACAAACCTACCAACAATATATGATAATATATGGGCTTGTTGATTAAGGGAAATACTTATAATATATATAAATGAGATGCTATGCAAATGGCCTAACTTATTCCATCATGATCTATGCTTATTTCCATTGACTTATGACTAACTCTACTAATTACTAAGGAGAGCTGTTTGGATGGGTGAAACTTTTGAAAATATTTTATGTTTTTTGCAATTCAAATGTGTACTGTGGATATGATGTAAAACTGTTCCTGTGGGTCACTTGGACAAAAACAAGGTCAAGAAAATAAGAGGAGAAAATGGCATGGGTGGTGAAAGTCATCTATTGTTAAAACTTGTACTGCAGATAATTTGGATAACTTTGTCCGCAACATGTTTTCTCCACCTTCTATAATGATAAGAGATACTGCTGATACTCACTTTTCAAAGTAGCATAGATGAAATAAAAGAAAGCTTAAGAAGGAATGAGAGCATCAAAGAACCTGGGAAGGAGTTTTGGGCAGATGGTGTGGTCCTTCGAGCCGGAATTCATGCATCACCCAATCAGTCCTTTTCCCTTTTGGAGCTCTCCCCTGGTAGAAAACTAGGGTTTTTCTCATCCCTACAAGGGCTCCTTTCCGAATGTCCATCACCTGTCTATCTTTGCCTGTAGCCTTCCAGTATCCAGAAATCGTTGCACGGTTTGTGCGTGGTCCGGTGGCATATTTCCTATCACGGAGACAGAAAAAGTACCATTCCTTGCCTCCTACGCATGCCATTTCTGACCCACAAGAGAAACGAATTAGTAATTCTAATGTAACCACCCCTCAAGGAGTAATCAGAAAACAGATTTATATTATCGTCATCGTTGTCATCGTTGTTCTTAGCTCTATAACCATATATCTGGGTCAGTTCGAAAATTATTTAATAGGAACCTCTTAAGCATTTAGGTCTAATCCTCGATCAAGCTTGCATTGCTAGACTGAATTTACATTTCTTCAATTGTGTCCTCCTAGAATCGTAGATATCTGATTTTGGAATACATGAACCTTTATGTGATTTGTAATGTACCGTGTACTACGTCCATTAGTTCATTTATATTTGTTCCTCTTTGTCTGCGCTAAGTTAATGGCAAGCATCACTTTTATTAAATGCTACTAGAATTCCAAATGGTATAGTACTACAAATAAATACTTCAAAGGTACAAAAGGAGGAATTTTTGTTACAGGGAATCCATTTGCAGTAAATGATATACATGTTCTTTTTTTCTTTTTTATGATGTACATTTTTCACAAAAAAACAATAATATTTTACTAAAATACGGAAAAAAAAGCCCATTGGCGTCTTTTGAGGAAGTTGGAAATGTAGTATAATTTAGTACATTGTTAACAACATTCTAGGGGAAATGTACTATATTAAGGATGTCTTAAGAGTCTTTTTTCTGCCAAATAGGGGAGTGTAGATGAGGGTTTTTTTTTTTTTTTTTTTTTTTTTTTTGAGATAAATAGATCTATGGAAATGGTCATGTCATGGAGACGATGGTGACTTTTATGCATCAAAATATATCTCCACCTTTCCTATTAAGTGTAACCAATCATATGTAAATCTGGACCTTTACTCTTGACCCTTTTCCATCCTCAGTCTTTGGTTATTGTTAAGAAAGGCACAGGCCACAAAATCTACTCCAAATTAAGTCAGGGTAATTAAAGAGTCTGTTCATCCCCTTCGCATTTATTGCAGTGGACCTCACCTCTAATTAATTTAAATTATCAAATCAAACTCTACTGCCGACATAATGGTACTAGATCCAAAAAAATATACTTAAGTTACTGTTGAATTCATCACACGTAAAATATAAAAATAAAACTCATATGATTATTTTCAATATGGCATGTACTGCCATTTCCTTCTTATATTCTGTATCAAACACAGAAGAACTAAAAAGCACGAAGTGATCTGTTGGGTTCAATGGCTACTAACAGTTCTACTAACCGTATAAAAAAGTTTTTCAACGCATCATGAAAGCAAAGAAGAACAACAGTCAATCAAGTGAGAATCTTTAGAGATGAAATAATCAAAAGAAGACAAGGAGATAAAGCAAAAGAATGGCAAATTGTAATGGTCACAATCCCGTAATACCCATTATACAAAGACTGTAACTGAAACGAGGGCCGTCTAGAAGGACACGAAAACGACAAGTGGCCTGCGTTTCTTGAGAGAGAGAGGGAGCATGTTTTACAACAACCAGCATTAAGATATCACTAACAAGTACCATTTTCAGAATACAAACATAGAGAAAATCTCCATGTTAGATGTTTCATACACAAGTAAGTAGAATGTGACAGACCCATGTCATGTTTATCAGAAACTGACCAGCCAGAGATTATGCAACTAAGAGAAGAATTGATACAGAAGTGCGTGCGTGTACATGCACAAGTTGGTGTATATATAACATGAAATGTGTTGAGAGAGGGAGAGAGGTAATAATCCGAACCTGGAAGGTCCCAAGGCTCGATCTTGTTCAAGTCAAGTTCGATGATGGTGGGAAACTCGAATGAATTGAGAGCGTCATTGCCAGCCACCTTATTCGCCAAGTAATCCAACACTAGTTCTTCATCCCTTGGGTGGAACCTGAATCCTGGAGGCAGTTTTGCCTCCATCAAGCTCAAAAAGCTCATTACAGCTAGCTCTCTCTATATATAATGGAGAGAGAGAGAGAGAGAGAGAGAGAGAGAGAGAGAGAGAGAGCACTGAAAGAACACTGAAAACCCAAACTAAGAGGACTAAAAAGAAGACATGGAAACTAGAGATAAAAAAAACCCAAAAGAAGCCCAATATCTAAGCATCAACAAAAGTAAATGAAATGAGAGTGAAGAGAGAGAAGGGAAAGTACTTGTGTAACTGAAGAAAGTAAAAACCCAGGAATGAAATGCTGTCTAGTCAAAGAAGAAAGCCGGCAACCTAAAGGAATATGGTCTGGAAAGATGGAAGGTAGAAGAAGGGGGTAACAAGAAAATGGAGAAGATCAAACCAAAAGACAAGATGAGTTCAAACTTACTCCCACTGATGACCAGAAATCATGGAGGCAAAAGCCAAAAGCCCCAACAAAGAAACATGTATGAGAACTGGAGATAAATGGTGCGCGCTCGCATAATGACTCAAATTGGGTTTATATAAACGGCAAGTCAACTATTGCAGATGTCTCTCTAGCATCAACGATCGTGACATGGATGCCACGTGTTGAAACAACGGCCGTCGGTTCGACCGGGGTCCTCTCTAGCGATGGTGTGTGTCGATACATTACAGCCTTTGCATTTAAAATTTTATTACATGTCCCATGTTGATGATGGCCTGTGATTTTTCAGAAATAGCCAGTCAAGTGGTACTACCTTACTTAATTCTATCTTATGAATATTCAGTGCCATGTCTAAATCTACTCTAATTGAAATTGATCTAACCATCAGATTAACTATTTGAATAATAAAACTTGATTATCAAAATCCTATACATTATTCATTAATCCTGTTTCTTTAACAACCTGTAAATTTTATGATGGGACCAGATTTCGTTGGGGTAAAATTTGGAAATACTTTAGAAGGTGTACGTTTATTTTGATGGTCGGATTTTTCATATGCCCTAATGTGGAGCTCCACTCTTACGGCAAAGGATTTCTCCATTTGCCTGAGATGCAAACTATATAGGCTGAAAAAAAGAGCACGGGAGTTATATCATAACCCCATGACAAAAAACCCCCTCATGGGGCTCATATAACTATAATTCGGACCATTCAAGATGAATATGATTCCTTCTGGAACTACACCCTCTAATTTTAGTTTAATAGGAGGAGAAATTTCAATTTGACAGAAGTGGGTCCCACATTCAATTGATCATGTCACATTTTCAATCGTGTGATCAATATTACGGTAGGGCCTATTCCTATTAAAATGAAATATGAGGGATATATCACAGTAGGAGATGTAATTCTTCTGGAATGATTCTCATCGTTCCTATGTGAGCCTTTGATTGAGGGCTGCTTTAAATTTAAAGGCAAATCAATATAACCCAAATTTTTTATTTTTTTATTTTTATTTTTTTTTTTGCACTTAAAGTACATCCCACTCAAATCTATTTTCCAGTAGATACATCATCTTGGTACCTGCCCGTTTATTGGTCCAGTCACCACTGTACAAAAGGCTGCAAGAATCCAGCCCATCTATTTTTGATAAAGTGTCTATCTACAAGTACAAGTGCTCTGTTCCCCCCTCTAATCTCTCCACCTCACTTTCTGATATAAGAAAAAAGGGATAGAGACGTGGCACTTCATCCACCCAGTTTCATTTAAAAGAAAATCTAGAGCTGATTAAATTTAATATATCGTAGTTAAATTATCAAAATCACTGTGAATCTTGAATCTACATTTACTGTCTACACTGATGGGTCATATTTTATATTTTTTTCCCCTGTACTAATGGGTCCAATTGGCAATAAATCTGCCACGTGTGTCGTATAATAAAATAAATTTAAAAAAAAAATTTATTTTAGAGGATTTTACCGGAAAAATCTCGGTATACGGACGTTGCACGAGAAGGTTCCGTCATCCCATTTTCGTATTTTTTTTTTATTTTTTTTTTATTTTTTTACTAGAGCGACCCTAGCATCACTCGTCTTTGACTGGGGTGACGCTAGCGTCGCTCCACCTTTCTTATAGGAGCAAATAAATCTTTCAGAAGGTGATTGAAGTAATGGCTGATGCTTGAATGCAGATTCTGATTGTAATATGGAAAGATGCATATGATGGAAAAGAACAGAGAGAGTGCAACATGTGCAAGGAGAGTGCAACGGTGGGGGGAGGAAGAGAAAGAGGAGGAAGAAAGAAAGAAAACGAAAAGAGGAGAAGAAGGTGGGGGGCGTGCTGGTGGTGTGCGCAGGTGAGATGGGCAATGACGTAGGGTGATGCGCAAGTGGGGAGGAAGAGGAGGAGTAGGAGGCAGAAGAGAAAGAAAGAAAAAGAAAAGAGGGGAAGAAGAAAGTGGGGGGTGTGCAGATGGTGAAGGTAGGGGCTGTGAGAGGAAGGAGAAAAAGAAATAAATAAATAAAAAGAAAAGAAGGGAAGAAGAAGGTGGGGGGCATGCAGGTGGTGTGTGCAGGTGAGATGGGCAGTGATGTGGGTGTGGGCGGTGGAAGTTGTGTGCAGGTGCTGTAGAGGGAGATAGGGGAGGAAGAAGAAGGGAAAGAATGAAAAGGAAAGGAGGGGAAGAAGGGGCTCAGTTGCACGGGTGTGTGTGTAATGGAGGTGAGCGAGGGTGGAATGCAGTGCAGGTGGGTGAAGAAGAAGAAGAGGAGGAGGAAGAAAAGAAAGGAAAGAATGGAAAGGAGAAGTGACACTAGCGTCACTACAATCACAAATGAGCGACACTAGTGTCCGATGAAGGAATCCTTTCGTAAGACTCCAACTGTTGGAAATTTTCTCGTGCAACGTCCGTATACTAAAAATTTTCCGATAAAATCCTCTTTATTTTATTACTGTAGACTGTAGAGTAGAGAACTTGTAATAAGAAATGCCTGCAGAAAGAAAGTGTATGGGACTCTGGACCTCCATTTTAGATAGAAGTTGGCAGCTTCCCAAATCCTAAGCCATGCCCATGCCCATGCCCATGCCCATGCCCATGAATGAAAATAAGGGGACAGTGGGACCCACTGGAGCTGGCATGTCGTCTTGTGGTTGGAGGCTTCTGCGAGTGACAAGACTAGAGGAATATTTACGGGCACCGGATTGAGAGATGAAAGACCGTTGGAAAAAATTACACCATCGGTCCCTTTCATCAGAGCGGGGCCCACTAAACCATCAGAGGCTGCTGTGACTCGGCACGTGCTGGAACCCATTGAGTGAGGTGAGGCCGTGAGGGTGGCCTGGTCCTAGCCGTGGGGCTGTGCATTTTCTGACTCACCTACCACCTGAGGAGTGTGGGCCCATCACCATTATGCCACGTCACGTTGGTCACGAGTGGAGGACACTGTAAAAAAAAAACAAACAACAACAACACCACCAGAAAGGGCCAAGTTTGGTGTCCAGTTTTCGAATCACCGTCTTGTCACTCAAAAATTTTCCATGATGCGTAAACGTAAATCCATGGAAAACGTACGTACGTCTTCTCGACGGTGGAGGATGACATGGTCTTCTCTTGGATTTTGAATAATTTCTATTTCTGATGAGACCCCTCTTTATATTTTTATTTTTTTAAAGTGGTTTGATTTTTATTTATTTTACCAAAACCATGTTTTCTCTGTAGTGATTCACTTTTCTAGTAAATTACCAAACCACTGAGTGGCCTTACGCACAACCACTATGAATATACCAATCAGAATCCACCACGCCACAATAGATATCTAGATGCATGATAGGCTATCCGCTGATGACATGATAAGTGGTCCACTCACTATTACCGTAAAATTTTCCCTCACCAAATCCAGACTCATTAATATCTTTCTCTCTCTCTCTCTCTCCTTTATAGCCAGCACCTTCATGCAATCTCTTTTCTTTGGCACCACTTACCAAAAGAACGTTCTCATATCAGGGGGGGAGTCCTTGGGCTGCACTAATTTGTCATTTATTTCCTTTCTTATATAGAAGACTGGGGAAGGTCCTTGGGACCATTGGGAAAGATAAAGCCACTTCCATAGTTCCATTCATAATGCCTAAAACCTTGTCTACGACCAAATCACTGTGAGCCCACTGCATTCGTTCACATGCATGGTTGGTGATCAGAAGGTACTGTTCCCATATTGGTGGCTTACTTTTTTGATTTGAAGTTTTTTTTTACCATTGAACTGAGAATGTGCCAAATGAAGGGTAGATGCGACAAAACCAACACTGACCCCTTCTCCAAACCTTTCACAAAATGGTTAAATGAAGGCAACTTTTCAATCACACATTTTTTCGCAAAGGAAATATATTAATCAATGTTGCTGGAATGGGATGGACTCCAGCTATGGTCTGATTTAACCTCAATGGGGCCTATGATTGTTATCTTCCAGATCAATCAAATCATGAATTTATCAACTAAGAAGATAATGCTTTTAAAAGAAAAGAAAAAAAGGAATTAGGATGATCATGTAATGGAGTTGAAAATTAAAACATAAATAGGGAGGTCTTATCTATATTTTTCCATCCAACGACATTTGATGGTTGTCATGTATAATAGTGGACCCCACAAGGGTTTTTTGAAAAGAAAAAACTTTTTGGGAGTTCTCTCTCTCTCTCTCTCTCTCTCTCTCTCATATAGACACACACACACCTCCCTAAGTTTTTACGTAGTCCCCTGTGGTTTGAATATTGGGTGTTACACCATAGTTTTTTCATTTTTAATATCTTTCGCGTCCTTAAAATCAGTAGCCCTAATGAAAATAGGCAAGCATGAGGAGGTTTGTACTGAATTTTTATAAAAAGGACACATTTGCCCTTACATCAATAATTAAAAAATGGATGTCATTATTTACAAAAATATAATTATTTTATCGTAAGTCCTATAACGGTTGCGCTCTTAATAACGATCTCACGCACATGAAGCCTAATTATGTATTTTGAGACTATCATCAATCCAACAGTAGGTCGTGCATGGATTTGCTTAATTATAACTATAAGGGTTGCATGTCACTATAATCGATTAAATTTAATGATATAGGCCTTGTATTGATAAAAGCGGATTTATGTAGGGTTACTTTCTCCTATTAAATATATTATAATAACTGTCAATGTGACAAGCTTTAGAAAAATATATGTGTAAGTTTTTAAAAACTATACACATATAAAGATAGAGAGATTGACAAAAACATCATTGTAAGGATATTGATTTTAGAGAAATATATGAAAATGAAAGGAAAGGGATATATCACGAAATACTAAAACCTTATTGGCCTCTTTACAAATCCTAAAAACCTTGAGGGTATACATAAAAAAATAAAAATAAAAAAAAAACCAATGCATTAATCATGTGTAGAAAATATAATCATGCATTTCTCACTATTCAATAATGAATTTCATTCTTATATTTCAATCCAACAGTATATCTTTACAAAAAAATAAAAAATAAAAAAAAATCAAACAATATATATTACTGCCATTGATGTAAAGCTTGGGACAATGCCTACATGTCTGAGGCATTCATTTGAGCTATTTGGATCAAACAAATGATAGGTGCATAATAGACAAGATCCTATTATAGTATTATAGCTACTATCACCATCATTACTGATGGACAAAATGGGATCATTTATATTCATACAAAATCGTTTTTACCCAATCATTATCATGCATATATATAATTAGTTCATGAGCCCACAGGGTGGTTCAACTAATATCTTCTTTTTTCTGTGGCTTCAACTAAAATCTTAGTCCACCGTTTTATCAAAACTTGCTTGGGCGAAGATAAAAGTTATAGCTATTTGCTATCATTCATTTCCCCATCTATATAATTCCGGACCCCATCCCATGCAGGGAGCTATGGTTGTGGTTCCCTATCGACACCAATGGATTGCTTTGTACATAAATAGTGATAATGACAATGCATAATTATTGTCCTTGCAGGAGCCATGCATCAGCTAGTACGTACAGCTTTGTTAGGAAGTGGACAATCACTGGAGGTGCACGAGATAGAACCTGAGGAAGAATACAGTGGAAATGTAAAATAGCAGGAACCAAATTCTGCAATCCCACAAGCACTTGTTTTTTTCTTTATTTTCTTAGAAAAGCACAGTTTGTTGGTAACGAACAGGTTTCGGATTTGTTTTCTTGCAGGGGAGTTGTTTTCTCTCAGGGGAGTCTAACACAACTGCTGAGCTGGATTTTCGTACTCTACCTTTTCTGGCTAATAGGGGTCCTTGGCTCCTCAACTAGGTGCTTCACTTTTGAGAAAAAAGGTTTTGATTTCTCAGAGTATAAAGGATTTTGATTTGGTGAGTATAGGGTAGGAATGCGGATTCCTCTCTCCGGTTGATCAAAAAAATCCGCACAAAAACAGTATAATGATAAATATATAAGATATCATCGTTGAACCTTTACAAATAACATGCATCTATATCTTTCTGGATTGTCAAGCATCTAATTAGGCATAAAGCATAGTTGGACCACAACATATCTTACCATCTTTTGGGTGCAAAGTTTTGTTTAACAACTTCCCAAGTTGGCTGCTGTTATATGTGTGTGTTTGAGTTGAGATTTAATGGTGATTTAAAAATTAAAAAAAAAAAAAAAAAAAAAAAAAACAGATCTTGCCATGTGTCTATACTCTATACGTGTCACCCATTCCCACACAAGCAGGAGACACACATGAGTCATATTAAAAGGCAACAGCATTGTTGACTTAAAAGCATGAAAATTACTGGGATCTTAGGGTTTTGAAAAGTACTCCTATGACTTACTAGCATATGAAAAAACAAAACCATCCGAACAATTGAGGTACCTTTTTGATGTTGTCCAAGTTCTCCAAACCTTAGCCATTGGATGAAGCCTGATGAGTATCAAATTTGGCACCATCAGTTGAGGGATTTACAAGACTTGGGTGTGTGCAAAATTTGGGCTAGTGGCATGAACCCCACAAGCTTAGAGAATTCCAAAGCTAGGAATGTGCCATCAATTCCTTAAAATTTGAATTCTCTCTTCCACCCCTGGAGAACTGATCAAGATGTCATTGAATTAAGGTGAATAATTACTCAGCAAATAACTGTCACTAGTAATGATTTGTGATCCAATTATCCAAGTTAACCTTAAGGGATTGTTGTTCCATATAATTGAATACTTAGAATTGTATTGGTATAAGTAGTTAAAAATGAAAAAACAAAGGTGAATGTCCAAGGGAAGATGTAAAATAAATACTCAACCATCACCCCAGTAATTCAGTACCTAGAAAAGTCTAGGTCCGATCTACATTTCCACGCTATATCCTTCACCCACCACCTCTTCAATAATCTTCTGGTGGAGCTCATTTCACTGTAAACTTCTACATATTCAACATTATGTACTTTATGCAAGCAAACAAGGCCTTATGTGTTGTTTGAACAAAAACAGATCTTGTATTTTCACAACAAAAAAAAAAAAAAAAATTGTATCCACCGCGGTAAAATAGGGTTAAATTATTTAGATACTTAAAAGACAGCTCCATATGCACAATTTAGTTAGGGCTCACTTTAAATATAATAAAATCATTTTATCCTTAAAAAAAAAAACTTTTTATGTATAAAATCTTAATAAAATATAGGTGTACTATACTAATGACAACATAGGTGTACATTATACACACTGCCCCCTCCTATATGTTCCCATTTGAGACACATTCGATTCAGGTAGAAGGATATGGGATGGGCCAAAAATCAGGCTAATTAGATAATTTAAACTCTCTGATTCTATAGCCTCAAACTCAGAGGATTTTAAAGTGTGCAAAATCTTGTAATTTTTTATAGTCAGACTTTAGTCAAGTTAGAAATAAAAAAAAAGATTGGGTGCATGCATATAAATGGGTTAGATTTATCGAAAGAGGACCTGCTATACAAAAATAAGGTGGGAAGTACACAGAGCACTAAAAGACTTGTATGTGCAGCACGTATTTTCGTTGATGTTGAATGAAAAAGCAATACTATTTCTATGTAGACATGTGATTTGTGTTTTGTGCAACAGTGTACGGGCAAATAAATGGGACAAAAAGTTAAAACTTTTCACCACAATCATCCTTCTGATTTTTTTATTTTTTATTTTACCCACCCAATGGGAGCTCTGGTCTTGTGTGATTTCTACTTTAGTGGCAATCGTATATAGGGTTTTGACATTTTAGTTTTTCTTCAATCCGGTTTTTCTTCTTTCATAATCGAAATTTAGATAATATTGTTTAAGTTGTTCGACTCTAGTGGATAATTTTTTCTAACTCTTTAGCCTCAAATCTCATGATATTAGGAGAATAACATATGCCACAAAAACTGAGAAATCTCATGGTATCATAACATATGTTGTGATGGCTTTTATCCAGCATTTTAGGGAAAACAATTTCCAAATCATAAAGCCTGAGAAATGATGATCAGATGTGTACTTACTTTTCATAAAATATCATTTTTTCGTATTTAGTAAAAGATCGAACTCCCTTGTTGGTTACAAAAAATGTATGATAAAGAAACTAATAAATTCCATGATATTAAGGCCGACCCACCACTGGATGTTTGGCAAAGAATTTTTAAAAGAGGTTGACAAGAGTGGGTTTTGAAATTAGAAAAATAAAATGCAAGGAGACTAATATGTAAAAACCCCTGACATGGAAGAATCACATGTGTAGTAAACAAAAATGAGGACAGCCTATGTCCAACTTTCCACCAAACACTCCCTACATAGGACCTTTTCTGGCATGCATCATTGTCCTAGTGCCATAGATGTTGCGACCTGTTTTTAAATGGTTGTAGATGCAAGAAACAACCTTAATGATCCTGATTAGTTTATATTAGGCCTTCACAGTAATGTGTCGCTCACATATTATTCTTTTGGACTGTGGTATACGAAGGTTTTGCAACAAACATATTTATCAATCTTAGCAATCAAAACCATCCACTTCATTGGGGCCCATAGGGTAAACCTTTTGTGCATTATTTTCGACATATCCGATGAATTGGAGCCCCCTAGGAATAACTTTTACATGGGCATGGAATGGAGCCAAAGCATCTTAGCCCTTGTTAGATTTCAAGGAATTCACATTCCAAAAATTTGCAGATGCCCGGGGGGGGGGGGGGGGGGGGGGGGGGGTTGCTGCTGCCTAGGTAGAGCATTTGCATATGCCAAAGAAGTTGGATGGTCATTTGAAACGCTTTGAGTGGTTGGACTTTGAAATCTCAGAAAAGAAATATATCATTTTCAAATGCCAACTTGACAAACTATATCACATTATATTTATGAGTTTCTAACATCATAAATTTCTGTAAGCCTCATTGTCGAAGATTTTAAGAATTCCTAGATTTTAGGATTCTTCATTGCCACAAGTTTAAGAATTCCTCACGGGGCATTTGCATAGTTGAGAGTTTTACATGGATGTTGATGAATACTTATTTAGTTGAATAAAATTTGTATAAATCTACAAAATTAGGTGTTTCCAAATCTTATAGGTACAATTACTAAAGTCATATTTCTTTAGTAGAATTTCTACCAGGAATTCCTGGCCATGATGTGACAGGCCATCTCCTAGAATTTCTGAATTTCATATTTCTTTACTAGCATTTTTGGAAATTCAGGAATTCTACTCCTATGCATTTTGGAGGAATTCTTGGATGCTCAAGCTCAAAGGGGCATCAAGGAATTTCACTTTGTCTGGGACCTCAGGAATTCCCCAGACAAGAATTCCTGGACAACCACCTCCCCACTCCGCGCCGCCCGCCCCACCCCCCCCCCCGCGCGGGATTCTGATGCCAAAAGTGACCGAAAAATGAAGAGATGAAATTTGCTCATGCTATAAGGCATTAGTATGTGCTATTCTTGATGTTTATCAGTAGATAAGAAGAGAAGGAAATGCTAAAAGGACTTACGTGGCATGTGGGGCCTAATTCTTAACTCTCTAGGTATGTTTCTTTACTTAAGAATTTTGGATAGAAATTTGCGATGTTAGGGTTTTTTTTGGACATGATATCACCTGATATTTACAAATGTCATATTTCTTCACATGCATCTCAAAACTCCAGCCACATCAAAAGTCTCAAATGATCTTTGAAAATTTATGAATTCCAACCCCTTTGCTTTTGGTGGAATTTCTAGATGTTCAAGTAGAAATGAGTATTTGGGAAATCCACCATGTTTGAGAATTTCAAAAATTTTCAGACAGAAATTTCATGAATTCCAGTATAGAAGCAGGCCGAAGTGGTTTAATTAGAAAGCTACTATTGGAACTATTCCTCTCTTTAAGGAAGTATTTTAAAAGTGGAAATTGCATTTGTGTCTTACATTAAAGTGAATTAATAGAGAAAAAGAATTTCTGTTTTTTTATTTTTTTTTATTAATAAGAGAAAATGAATTAACAACTTGATAAAAGCTTGACATATGAGCCATGTGGGGTTTATGTATTGTATTCCGAGTTAATTGGATTGGCTAAAGGGGTTTCTGATAATTGTATATAGTACCCGGATAATACTAGGTTTGCTTTATAGCTCTTAAAAAGTTGCAAATCCATTTGAAAGAACATTTTAACAAGAGCAAATCATGAAATCTCTCCCCTTGTCTTGTGCTATGATAGGAGTTAAGATGAGCAAATTCATGTTACTCTCCAACAATAATTGAGTGAAATCCAAGAAGGATTCAAATAATCCAAAGATCACAATAATATCTTGTATGTATCAAGACAAATCAAGGACGTCTTATTTCTATAACTCTCCACGGTGGGGTTTCTAGTTACTGTATCTTTTTAAAGATTTGGGTGTCAATCTCCACACAAAGTAGAGCCATGTCCAACCTCCCCAAGGCCACCAGGTCGAGCATTCAGACAAGGAATACCTGTGAGAAAGGTTTGTTCCAGTAGATAACTACCCATTGAGGCTCTTTAAGATCAGTGTCATCTTTGCCCTAGCTAGGATTAATGTGTGGGAGATTCGCAAAACGTAAGTCTATTGTCGAAAATCTTAAGAGGTGATGAGCAAAAAAATGTAAGATTTCAATGCAGACGAGACATTGACTTTACTAAGATTTGAATTACTAGTGTGATGCCTGGGTATTCATTTTCCATTTTCTCTTGATTCAATTGCTTTAACGGGGAGGCCGTTTGATTGTCATTTTTGAATATTCACCTTTTATTCTTCATTTTTCAACTACTCAGAAATACGAAGTCTTAGAATTTCTAAAAATCCAATTGCATGAAACAAATAAACCCTAAAAATAAAATCACAATCACCTTCAATATGTTTGGCCTTCGTAGATAAGCATTAATAAAGAGTGAAACTAATGTGTTCATCATTGTAACACAAAAGCTGATTGAGCAGAGACCTCAATACAAGAGCCCTGAGAATATGTAACTAAACTGGGTTTAGTTTCACATGACTGATTGTAGTGGTAAGTTGTGGCATTCAAATGTTGGATGAGCAAGGCTGCAATTTAAAGTTAAACCCTTAACTATTATCCCTAAATTGTCTTTACTTGTATGCCCATGTTACAAATGACTTCCACACATTTCATTTAAGAGGCATGTTACAACTTGTATGGTTCAAAAGGTGATTGAGCACCAATTATTCAAATTCCTTTTGTGTTGGTGTCATTTCACTTTCTACCTTGCATGTCTGTCTCTACCTTGTTTTCTAGCTGGAACAACAGTTAGAATTTCTCTTTAATCTTTTCAAATAGAAGATCCATTGATACGATTTGAAATGTTCAGTCTTTTCTTGAACAGATAATCTAAATTATTAGGTGTTTTTGTTGGGAGCACAATCTCAATTACTAGTTGGAGATCTCATTCTTGGACACATTAGATGAATATACCATAGACTTATCCCCAGTAAGAGTGATGAAGTTGATTGTTATTTTTCACAAAGTAAAATTCACATGTGTTTTGAGGATATTTATAATATAATGGAGTGATAATGTGAATGTGATCATTCCAACCACTTTATTTGACTTGGGGTGATGAAACATTAGCTTCTTCTCTTTTTCTTTTCTTTTTTTTTTTTGTTTACTTGCTTGGTATAGCACATTACTACTTAATGATGGCCTGCCCAATTTTCTCTACTGATTATTAAGTACATAGACTAATAAGAGTATATGTTGACCTAAAATAAATATGATAAAACTAAAAGATGATAAATGATGATGATAAACATGAGGATAAGAATATAAATTACGACTTAATTCGAGAGGGTTGGAAGATCTTTCCTCGTTACATTTGCAGATGTTATTACTTAAGAAAATAAGCTCATAAGCAATTTAGTCTTTTAATCACATCCACAGAGTAAGATCAAACAAACTTAGTCACTATCAAAATCTTGTCTCAATTATGTTGTCGTCAACTGTATGAATTAAGTTTCTCCATTCCAATTTTATCCTGAGCGCCAAATCCTCATATGGTCATGTGTTGGGTAAACCATGTGTCAGACCTGACCCGGAAGTACCCCGTCGGCCACTGGAGCCACTTAAGTTGTGGATTTTAGATTCACTGATAAAATTTTCAGGTGTGGAGTTTGAGCCAAGATTTTATATATCAGAATCAGACTCCCTATTGGCGTTTTAGGAAATCAATACATACATATTGGCCGAATTCGAAAGGTACCACCACGATTTCCAACAATTTTGAAAAAAAAAAGGTCTAAATAATAAAGAAAAATTGGAAAATCCAAGAACTCTCTTTTCCACTTTTATTAGAGATTATATACCCCTCTTGCTGTCTTTTTTAAGTACAAAAATCTATTGTAAGTTTTGTTTAATTAGCGCTGGGGTTGGGTTACTTATTTAGATTGATGGGTTTTGGTACAAGTGTGATTGGGGAAAATGTTTTACAAGCAACTGCAAGTGTAGTCTAGCACTTTGGGGCCCAATTAGGCCCACCTTCGACAACATTCTATATATCCCTAATTATATGTTAATTATGATTATCATCGTTATAGCCTTATCCCTCATATATTCAGCATCGTAACAATTAATATTATAATGGGCCCTCTCCCTACGACCCAATGGCAATCTAGTCACTTCGTTGGGTTGAAGGCCCAACTTCACTCGAGACCTGTCTCGGACCTAATGACTACTTCGGGTCTAGGTCTGGACTCTTGGATCAGGGCCCAAAACACAACGACAACGACCTTCATCATATGCAGAAATTAGGACAAAACAAAACTCTGTATGAATCCATGTATCAAACTAATTTTTAATGTGTAATTCTATTGATAACCAACTTTCCTAGAACGCTTGTTTTCAGACTACGGGTGGTCCATCTTTAATCAGTCTAATCCAATCCATTCACACACACCTTGTATGGCTTACAACTTTGATGACTTAAAATCTATGGCCCAACATCATTTGATCAAAATACCTCGGTTCCATTCCCCTAAATCTAGATCCAAACCTTTCCAATCTATCAATCACCATACCTCTCTTAAAGGGTGCTCTGTAGCACAGAATCTTTAAAACTTGTAGTAAAATGAAGACAAGGAAGGCTGGTATTTGAGAGGGTCCTGGAAAGAGCAGAGCCGTTTCCAGTGATGAGCATTTTGGAGAGGGTTCGTGGCTAGGGACAAGAGCTGAACATCATCACAAGATTCCAAGAGCACTTTTACTTGTGATCCAATGTTTAACTATGTTCCTTGTTACTGAGGTACTTTACCAAAAATTCTGTTAAAAGTAGAATAGCGAGGAAATCCACGCCCTGTCATGGATAGAGCGTCAAGAAAGGGACCTATGACCTGAAAAGAAGGAAGAAAGGAAGAAAAATACAAGGTCCCAGCTATCTACTCTTTCAACATGATGTGAATGTTGGGTACCCTAACAACTCACATCCCCAATGATAAAAAAAAAAAGTGATAACTTACCGTTCTAGCTATCTTCCCTTTAAACTTTCTAAGCCACATATAAAGTAATTATTACTTGTATTATTTATAAAGAGTTTATTTAAAAAAAAAAAAAAAAAAAAAAAAAACCCTATATTTTTACAAAACCTCAAAAAGGCCCCTATATTATATGTTTTTACTAAGACATCCCTTGACTAACAGTCTAACTGCTTCCATCTACATTCTCTTTCTACCCTCTTTTTATACGATTGGCTACAGTGGGCTCACTAGTGGGATTGATCATGTGTTAAATGCCCCTTTTGCCATTTCTCAATCGCTTGTTTTAGGGTTAGCAATCTGGCGGTGGGCCAACGATTCAGGTTTATATGAGACTTGTTGTGGAATGGGGGATTGGGGAGGGGGTGGTTGGAGTTAATTGTTAGTGGGACATTGATGGATTTGGTTAATTATTTCAGTATGCATGAGGGAATCAAGATCATGTTAAAGGCAAGCTGTAGAGAACTCTCGCTGTCCGTTGGTATAAATTCATCATTGGGGGGCGGGGCGGGGCGGGGGGGGGCGGCACCTATGAAATCTGAACCACTTGAAATCACCGATCTACTTTGTATTAGCACTGTTATGAATTGCTCTTGATGATCTACTGAAACTCAAATGATAAGTTTGACAGGGTCCATGTGAGATCAATGGCTCTGATCACGTATTTCCCCGCCTGGTGTCGATAGGATCCTATGAATCCATAGCCAGAAATTTCCATCCCTCGTGTTCTCTCTGATTTCAATTCTTTTAGGTGGGCCCATATAGAGTGGGCCAAATAAATTTATATGATCATGTGTGGATCCCAACTCTTCTCGACTGATCATCAGATGTGGCAAGAAGTGGGCCCTGGGAGTCCTTGAGGAGAGATCTTGATTTTGTGGTCTCTTTGTTTGAACAGAGGAATTGGTTTTGTTTGGTATCTCATTTACTTGAGATGGTCGGGTAGTTGCGTTTTGTCTAGGATTAAATAGGTCAAAAATAAAAAGAGAATAGTAATAGAGGTTTGCTATTGGTACACATATTTTGACTTTTCCTACACAAATTCTCTCTATACACATCACTATAATTTAAAATTTACATAAATTCTTTTCACACACATCAAAATTCTCCAAAGTACCCATCCCTTCATTTCCCTCTTTCTTCTCACACACATCCTCTTCCAACATAGGGCTCTCCGCCATTACCATTTCATTCTTCTTTCCCATTTTTTCTTTATCATTTTTTCTATCTTAGATTACCTTGTTTTTCATGAAAACTTGTTATGGGGATAAATTCCCATTCATTATCCCATTCAATGTAAGATTTTACAAACAATGCTAGTATTTTTTCATGCATTTGGACTTGTTTTCATCCATCATCGCAATGGTTTACAACCCAAAAATCGTGACTGTTCGGTCTCTGAGTGGCCGAACAAAATGCTTAAAATGTCCGGACCTGAGTGTCCGAACAGAAGTGTTCGGACACTATCTTTCGAACATGTTCCTTCTGTTCGGATGTATAGTTCCGAACAGATGCAATACGTTCGGACTTGAAAGACCGTACATATCGGGACCTGTAACTCGTTCCAAGCGAGAAATGGAGAAATGAACCTTTCCACTACTGCTCTAATTGAAAGGCACCATTTGATTGTTGTTTTTTTTTTCATTCATTGCACTAGAAAGCCTTTAGAGATAGAGTGAAAAAAGATAAAAGTACAAGAAGAAGGAAAGATGAAGGAGATGGAGGAAGATGAGTTGCCCAATAACAAGGAAATGGAGAAAGATGAATTGCCCAATATGTTTTGAGTTTTTTTGGAAAGTGGAGAGTGAGAAGTGGAGAATGAAATGAGTGGGAGGGAAGAAGAGATAGGTGGGAGAGAGGTAGAAGAGCTTGTGTGTGAAAAGAGGGGTAATGGATATTTTAGTCATTTCATGAAGGGGTAAAAACATAATTAAAAAAAAATAAATTCCTTGTGTTCGGAAAAGAAAAAATTGTGTGCCCATAGCAGCACTCTAGTTATTAACAGTAGGTAGTTAGCCTTCGCACAGTTTGACTGTTAGTCTAGGAATGTCTTGGTAAAAAAATATAATATGGGGGCTTGTTGAGGTTTTGTGAAAATGTAGGGGCCTTTTTGTAAAAAAACTCTATTTATAAACATAAAAAAATCAGTGATATGATTCCCTGTGAGCACTATAAATGGAACCAACATTTCAAAAAAAAAAAAAAAAACCTCCCAGATCATCAGATCTTCAACATGCAATTACAGTATTATTTTCTTCCTTTTGGAAATGTTGACAATATATTTCACCAAACTAGAAGTTCCAACCAACAAAGACACTGCAAAAGCCAAAAGAAACTAAAGATTACCTGGGTGTTTCTTCATATGTAAATTCAGTTGAAACAATGAAGTATGAAAATTACATAAGCATCATATTCTACGAGCAATGATAGCTACGTTTCGTGGCGACAATGCTGGATCGAATAGAGGGCAAATTACGGCATCCACAGGACCATCCTGCTCCTGAAGGAACAACAATCTATCAAGCAGAATAAAAGTTTCCACAACTGGTCCCAAAGCAGCACGAAGAGACCAATAAGGGCCCACAAGCTCCTGCATCAGTGAATAATATGAATTCAACCAAAGCATAAAGCTGCATATCAAGCAAAGGCATATAGAAATCTATAAAAGAATCCAATGTAAGACGAATTTTCCCCAGTAAATAATATCAAATGGCACTATGTGGAGATTTTGTTACAGACAGTTTGTTTCCTGTAATTGAATTTCTAAGAATTCTAAGGCATGTAAATCTGAAAGTAGTTAAAATTAAGGAAACAAAGGAGAAGTTCCAAAACTGACCACCAAATTATCTCTCCTTCAATGGAAAATGAATGGAAAGGAGGCGGCAAATGAATGCCAGCCATCACCTTAGTAATTCAAATCCCAGGAAAGTCAAAGTCCCATCTATATTATCTCCACCTTTTATCCTTCACACCTCACATTTTCGATAATCATCCATTGGAGCTCAGTTGATTGTACAGGGTCGTTTGCCTTTTATACATGGGATAGGAAAATGGATTTTACGTATGCAAATCTTCACATGTAAAACAGATAACCATGTTTGTCAAAATCACTACTTTCACATGAGTAAATGAGTACATCCAACAGTTTCCGATATATTTGGATTTTTTGGACGTTTTGACAAATTTCTCGAAAGGCATGACGAATTGAGATATAAAACTAAACATCTTGATTTTTACCATTACAACAAGAATATTTTATGGTTCAGATCATGGACTGGAAGCCCGGTGACGTGATCATATGTATTCAATTCCATGCAAACATATGTATTCAATCAAACAAATTGCACTAGTCTTTGATTATATAAAATATCTGCACCCCTACCAGATACTTGGACAACACAAGCAAAAATCCATGACGAAATCAATGGTGCATGCTGTTTTACTCATGATGTGGTACTAATTAGGCAAATGGTTTGAAAGTTCTTTACTAAACCTTGGATATAAGCTCTGAGGCCAACGTTATGAAAATAATTTAGTAAACAAAATATATGAAGTGCAAGTTCAGGGGATCTGATAGTATAAAAAAAAAAAGGTAATCAGCATTGAAAAGAACTACTGACAGCATGATAAATTCCTGGATCTAACAGCAATTAGAGAAGAAAATGGAGTGTTTAGGGTCAAATATCGCAATAAGAAAATGAAAACAAACAGTGGCACACAGTGCTGGTTTGACTTAAGATGTATATTTACATGCAATTTGGTCAAGAATTTGTAGTATCAGGTTGAACAATGAGCAATGATTGCACAAGTGGCTGAGATAGATGTGGGGCAAAAAGATATGGTTAAGAATGAATTCATAAGAAGAAACATAGGGGTCATTCCATTGAAATAGAGAGTCAAGGAGTATTATTGAGATGATTTGAACACCAATAGAGGATCAAAACAGCACAGTACAAAGAGTTTGTGTTATAAGTTCCAGGAACCAACCAAAAGTGGGAGTCCAATAGACTTAGGATGTTGCCATTTGCCAGTATTAAACCATTACAAGAAAAATGGCTCTTAATAAGGTTGAGTGGAAAAGTAGAACTCATAAAGCCATCTTGAGACAAGCATTTAGTCTTGAGCGACAATTGCTACTAGGTACTTGTAGTATGTATAAAGCTAACCCCAACATAGTTGTGTCATAAAGCTAGTCTCGACGTACTTGGGACAATGCTTTGATGATGATTATGATGACAGCTCGTAGAATGTCATATCATATGGATCTTCATTTCTTAGTGCTGGAAAGACTTGTCAAGGCCACTTCTAGAGACTATATACCGACCACTGACAAAAAAATCATCAGACCTTAGCCATTGCAGAGCTTCACTTTCCCACTGTTGATTTTGAAGGCTCTACAATGATGCCGCACATAGTTGCCATAATGCAATAGAATGCAAATGGGGCCCACCCAGACCCAACCCGGGTTTTAAATAGCTGGCAACCAACTTAGTATTGATCAAAGTTTTTGGGGCCCTTGGATTGATCTTACAAATTCAGCACCCATCCAACAGCTAGAATTTGCACAGCTTTTGAGGCCTCAGAACAATGCTTCCCGTGATCAGAAAGTGACCATTTTGTGACAGGTCAATATGGAAAGACCTTTAATATCCCAGTTCACCCCTCCACCCAACAATTGACATGCCTCCAGATGGACTCACACCTTTTAAGTAATTTCTTGCTTCAAACCGGTCAAGTCATTCCTGAGAAAATCCTACACACTAGTAACACTAATAGTGCCAGGCCCCTTTATTTTCAGTTCACAAGTTTAATTGTTACATGTCTTGAAAAATGATTATGATAAAACTCAACCATGACTAATGCCTCGATCACTATAAAATTAGGACCAATGCCAATTCAAGTGGCTAGGCGTGTGTAAAGGATTGGATTGATTATGGGTGGCCCCCTATAT
Organism: Camphora micrantha; assembly: GCA_003546025.1. Classification (NCBI taxonomy): domain Eukaryota; kingdom Viridiplantae; phylum Streptophyta; class Magnoliopsida; order Laurales; family Lauraceae; genus Camphora; species Camphora micrantha. Next base: position 51,603,857 of record QPKB01000005.1, on the reverse strand, counting down.
GAAAACAAAAGGGGGGCACAGGTGATATAAAATCAGCACATATAAAATTCAAGGATGAACAGTATTTGGTTTCCACACACACAAGCCCTACTCTTATCTTTTGTTTGATGGGATAGTGGCTATGCTAATGATTAGATATTTCATTTTTGCATTCTCTAACTTCACTCCACATCATTATTAACAAGATTGAAGTAACAAACTGCTCTATATTGTACATGCTAATTGCAAATCAAAATACAGAACATGGCCATATGAGAAGAGAAACCATACTCACAATTCATAAATTAAAATAATTGTGTTAAACAAACTATTGACCTGTGGAAGCAGCAGAAGGTTGTTGCGAATGTTTGTCCTCGTTTGTCTGAGGCTCTGAGCGGAAGAGAAGGTGGTTCATCTCCTACACAAGTGTTCCTAATTGGTATTGTTTACAATCCTGTTGTCGTTGGTCCCAGCTAGGTCACCTCCCAAATAGGATAGGTGGGTTTTTTATTTTAAGCGAATGGAGGGGTGGTTTATTAGCAGGAAGAGGTTAGGTTCTGTGGAATCTATCATGATGGGCACATGGGCTGTATGGAAAGAAAGAAACAGGAGAGTATTTAAAGTGAAATGCTTAAGCACATGTACGCTCGCGATCATCATAAGTCATCCAATCATCAAGTGCTAAATTGTTCTATTCTCTTCCAAAGGAGTCTCTGTTGAGCTCGTATGATGTATTGATCCAAATCTTAAGATCACAGTGCTAAACTGAGAGAATTTCAGCAAATATGTACCATCCAGATGTAATGGAGTTCGAATGCACAGCATAGCAGCAAGATGGCATATTCGGGTTGCAGCAACATATCACAGCAGTAATGTAGAAGGAGAAAGGATGGTGAGAACAAGGTGATGGATTCAGCCCCATGATTGCCTTTGGATCTTTTCCAAAGGGCTGGGCCTCATGCCCAGTTTCACAAATAAATGAAAGAAGAGGTTTCCACACAGAAACAAATGTCTTTATTCAATTAACTCCATAAGGCTGCCACGGCTAAATGGCTTACATGGGTATTAATTATGCACTTAATGCCATAAAGATCTAATCTATCCTGTTTATTAAAAAAATAAAAAAGGCCAATCTCCTCTCTCCTAAAAAATTTGACAACTAGGACTCCTTAGATTAAATAACTTAACAAACAGGGACTCTTTTAAAAGGCCAGTAATATCTAAGAGTATGAAAACAGGTAATAGAACCAAGGAAAGGAGGAAACTTGCACAAGGATGACTTGCACAAGTCTTCTTTTAGATTCTTCACAGATCACATGCAGACCACACCCATGTTATCATCAACTTGTATGAATATGGGTCCAATTTATCGTCTTGAATTTTTGGATTTCTTTTTACCTCAATAAAATTCATTCCAATACCAAAGTGAAACAACCAATACATATTGTTTTGGGGGAAGGCCAATACGCCCTCCGCAACCTCTTTTTCTATCCTTATCTGAGAATGCGATGCAAAAGTTCCAATAATAAAAAAAACTAAAATGAAAATTCAACTATAATGTTTAAATTTTCATTCTTAAAAAAAATAAAAAATGAAACATAATGTGCTGAACTGACAGAAATGAGAGCACCAAAATGAAAACACTGGAGAACTGGTAGATGAGGCAGCAACTTACAGTGTAAGAATGAACTTCCTTCCATATTCCAAACAAATCAATTTCATGGGGAGACGTAAGGCCAAGACGACATAGCCCAGACTTGCAGAATTCTTCAAAAAGTGTGTATCTATCGGATCCTTCACACCTTAACCTCGAACAGAGACTAAGCACATCAGATTGATCATTTGCACCTGAAGTCTTGCACGTATCAGCATCTGCAGTTATTATCAGGTTCCACAAACCCAAAAAAAAGTTCTTATCAGGTTTCCACAAGTATTAGAAAGATCCATCATTCCAAAAAAAAAAATATATATTCAAGAGATCTTTTTCGAGATTATCATTAATTAGATGAACCAGAAACAGAGGAAGGCATAGGAACCTTTAAGCACTGCATCCTTGCACTGTTCCTGAACCCCTCCAAATTCTTCATTATTCGTGGTGAGTGCACTCGCTTCCATTTCACAGCTCTGATGCAGTTGTGATTGAAGAACTCTCTTTAACTGTTGGCGACGCAAAGCTTTCCCTTGCCGCCCAATCGATGGACTTGTTCTTCCAACATCTGGATAGTATTTATGAAGAACCTTCAAAGGAACCAACATTTCACTTTCCAATGAACCCAGGTGTATGTATGTTTTGTGTGCGCGTGTGTGGCGATTAAATGAAATAGCAGATGGGATCCAGTTAATTAAACTAATAAGATGGACAGCCATCAGAAAAGCATCAGCCACTGGTGCTGGTAAGGTCGGGACCGTGGTCGTCCGTCTCCGGTTTGCCGGCCGATAAGATCTCTGAGATTGACCAGCCAGCTGGGTTGGTTTGGCTATTCCTTTCTATTGAAAAGGAGTCAGCTGTCTGCGCGAGTCACCTTCTTCTAGGCTTCGAGTCACCTTATTTTATTTCCCCATTATCCCGATTAGGCAACTCAACTCCCTATGCTTTCTTTTAGGAGCAGCAGTCTTTGAATGCAACAAAACCAATTATAGTGGTTCCAGTTCTGAAATGGCCCATGCTATAGATGAAGTCAACCAAACCAAAGATATTTTTCAACGGTTTTTTCACTTTTGAAATAGGTGAGAAGGGCCCTAGGTAACAATGCAGATTGCATCAATTAGTATGGGTATTAACCAAATCAATAAAATTTATACACCTCAAATGTAAGCCAGGTTCTCAATAAACTTCATCCAGCTATAAAATTTGTGAGTTTTATTTGATAAATCATCATCTTAACACCAATGGGAAATGCTCTTGTGAGAGTATATATATATATGTGAAAAGCTCCTGTGAGAGTTAAAGGTGAAAGACACCATGATGGGCCCCACCTATCACCAATACCAACCATCCACACACACGGAAACCGCCCCCCCCCCGCCCCCCCGCCCCGCGGAATTACGTTGGAGCCCATGGGTTTGCACCCATCCAAATGGACTGGACCATTGGATCGAGAGTCAATTTTTTTTTCTTTAATACAAGTCGTTAAACTTGTGGGCTACAGATCAAGGGGTTAGAGGAATGGGATTGAACCCAAAACTTGATAGCTGGGCCCATCAAGGATGGCTCTTTCCATTCCCCTGGTCATGTGATCAGTGAGGCCCCAAGTAGACCCCATCATGGTGTCTTCTCACTGTAAGCAGTGAGAGTTAACTCTCACGAGCATTTCCCATACATATATATATATATATATCAGCTTCACCCATGGATATGAGAGTATCCATATGTGATGAAAAAATGATGAAAAACCCTAAACCTGAACCAAGATAAGCTCCAGCTGGCTTAGTTCAGGCAAAGACTTAAACAGTCATCCAAATAACACTTCTGAAGTACTATATGTAGATACGATTCATGACTTAGCATATGGATAAGGAAAAATAGGAATATAGGCTTGCATAAAATAACATAAACATAAAGAGATGGCTGACAAATCCTAACTGGATTTCTTGAGACATAAATCCTGATGCAGGATAGACCTGCAGGGCCACACATGGGGCCAAGACACTGCTTAGGACATTTTATTATTTCCCTAATTAATTGTTATTAGTTTTCTAATTTTGTTTAATTAATTGTATTTAGGATAGAATCTAAATTGCTTAACTTTCCAAGTTTGATTAGGATTCTTAGACTTTAAGAATTCTTTTTCCTATTTGTATGCCAATGAGATTGAAGGGAAAATTTTACAGGATGGCAATTAGACTAGCTATGACCTATGGAGCAGAATGTTGGCCAATCAAGAAGCAACATATGCACAAAATGAATGCAGCAGAAATGAGAATGTTGAGGTGGATGTTTGGTAAAAACAAGGATAAAATTAGAAATGAGCACTTTCGAGAGCATTTAGGGGTAGCAACAATGGGGGACAAAATTAGGGAAACCCGTTTGAGATGGTTTGGGCATGTCCAGCGTAAGCCGGCAAAGGCGCCGGTAAGGAAGAATTTGGCTATGAAGGTTGATGGCCCACCAAGGGGAAGGGGTAGGCCAAAGAGGACGTGGACAGAGGTAGTAAAAATAGACATGAAGAAGTGTAACTTATCTGAGGATTTCCTCAAGATAGATCGGAATGGAGAAACAAAATTCGTGTAGCCAACCCCAATATAGTTGGGACAAGGCATTGATGGTGGTGGTGGCGGCGGCATGGCATTGTAGAGATGAGAATTCTTAGAGTTGATGATTAATAGATCGGTAGATTTGGTCCCGTTTGAGGTGCGTCCTCATGTTATCGCACTTATCGTACTTCCGACACTTTTCCAAGCAAGACCTAACCCTAGGACCTACATCAAAATCCTAACTTCTTGGCCATCTGAATGGCCTCAAAGTCTCCCAAATACATTAAAAAATAAATAGTGCTACAGATTTCTAAACAGTATGTGCCTATATCTACTTTTTTACAGAATTCGCAATCCTAATGCATTCCCCCAAGGTTTTTCCTTTTCCTATCAATATGGGTACACAGGGAATGGCTGCTGGCGTCACAACAAGAGAAAGCTACGGAGAAAGATATTTGGGGAATGAATTGAGCACCTCTCCCTTGGATCAGACATCTTATTTATAGAATACTTTCAACAAGATATAGCAACTAAATCCCCTTAATTGGGGTGATTACATGACAATTATATCCCCTTTCTTTGGGGCAATATCAATACAATCGTGTTTCCTATCAATGCTATTGGAATTAGTCAACTAGGTCAATTTGTTGGGTAAGGCCAAATGGACGGGCCATACAATCCAATCTAACATTTGGTATGTTTTAGTGTTCACATTTATTCAGTGAATGAAGGGATCTGCCTGACCTCCAACTAGACTTCTCAAAAGATGCAGATTAGTGGTGGTGGTGGTGGTCGTGGTGATGATGGTGATAGAGAGAAACATGTAATGCCACTAACTAAATCCGCCATGTGCCCTATACACAGTAAAGGAGGGTTGCAATAATTCAGCAGTTGGATATAAAAACTTGTGGACTGTTAAAATGAATTCTAATTCAAGAATAGTCCTAATGCTAGGGATTTACCAAGTGACACATTGCAATGGAATTGGTTGTATTCATAAGATCAAAAGATAATGAGTATTTGATAGCACTGCAACTATTTGAGAAAAATATGAAAAAACTTCACTTCTGAATCAAACACAGGTAAAGGAGGTAGCCGAAAAATTACATTTGGCATCTTGGGATATGAGGGTATTTGCAATGGAAGAGTGCTGAAGAGGGAAAAAAAATACAGGCCCATTAGAATAGTGTAGGGAGAGAAGTCTAGTAAAATTGGGGAAGGGTGTAAGATTCTCCATTCAAGAAAGACTAAATCTAAGATTTGCTCTGGTCTAGATGATCCAGCCAGGTCTTGGTTTTTTTTTGTTTTTTATTTCCTATTTGAACCTTTAATTAGACCAATCTAGTATCTTATATTTGGAAATAATTGTAATTGAGTGAAAAGGGAGATTTGATTGTTTTCACTAATTAAGGTCATCAACTAGTGCGGTCCTGAGAGAGTCTAGGACACTAAAGCAGGGTGCTGGGAGGGTCCATACTGGAGACAGACCTAACCTTCGGCAATTTTGTACAAAGTGGCTGCTCGCAGGTCTTGAACCTGCGTTATCATGCATGGCACCCGAGACTTTTACCATTGCAAGATAGTTTTCAGTCAACAGTGATATTTGAATAAAGCTTTGGCGACTTTCTTTTACTTATATCCACTGTTTCCCTCCTTTAGTCTCCATCATAACGTGGCTTGTTGCATGGAATTGAAGGTCCAGGGTGATTGTCCACTTTGGCCCTTCTTCTGTCACAGAGACAAAGTGCAGTCCCACTGACCTGCTGTTGCAGCAGTATCATACAGTTTGGATACTTCCTTTGATGCTCATGACTGCATCAGTTTACGATTGTGAAATGCAGTGGCTAGAATAGGTTGGTGTTCAGGGATAATACTGAGGCTGAAAAAGATGAAAACGGGTTGCTTTTAGGGGTTGCCAACAGGTGCAATAAGGAATACTTAATATTGTACCAGAAAGGACCACCTCCATGAGAGGAAGTTGGCAGAATGCAGATGTGTAAATCAAGTATATAGTTTAACTAACTTCAAAAGGTATCAATGCATATGATGAATAAGTAGAGAGAGCTAACCAACCATCTGAAAAGCACCACGAAATGCATGTACTTCAAAATTCTGTAGAGCAGCATCTTTGGGGAGCCTTCTCCATCTCTCTGCACTCTAAAATTAAAAACAGGTTCGGCAGAAGTGTACTTCAGAACTACCAACCATAAATTCACAAAATATTGCAAGCATAGTCACAAATTTTCTTAAACAACAACAATATATAATACAATAATTATAACAACAATGACAATAAGAAGTGAAATTCATTATTAAAGTCCCTTCCTTTTGACCAAATTATCCATCACTATGTTTTAAGAACCAGACTGGAGAGCAAACTGGTGGAGTGGACAGTTCAATCCAACCTGGTTTGACTGTCCGGTCTGATCCGGCTCAACCATGACGTAAATAATAAAAAAGAATTACAAAATAATAAAATGTTTTAAGAACCATGACGTAGATAATGGCATGTCCAATTGGTTCAACCGCCAGTTTGTACTGCTTTTGGCCTTTTTTTCTCCTCAATTCCCTAGTTTTGATCTAACCAGACCGGTGAAGTTACCATGAATCCCTTATCTTGAAAATATAAGGTCTTTTAGTTTGCATGGAATTGAATTCCTAGGAATTCAAAAGGACCACCTCAACCGTGAAATTCCTTATATTGAAAATATAATAGGGCCTATTTGTTTGCATGGAATTGAATTCCTAGGAGTTCAAAGGAACCCATTTTACCACAAATTCATTATCTTGAAAATATAAGGCATGTTTGTTTGCATGGTATTATATTCCTAGGAATTCAAAGGAACCCACTTTACCATGAATTCCTTTTCTTGGAAATACAGGCACCTCTGTTTGCATGGAAATGAATTCCCGGAAATTCAAAGGAACCATTTACCAAGAATTCCTTATCTTGAAAATAGTGCCCACTTGATTGCATCGAGTTGAACCTAGGAATTCAAAGGAATCTAATTTACCATGAATTCTTTATCTTGAAAATATAGGCCCTGTTTGCTTGCATGAAATTGAACTCTTATCAATTCAAAATAATTTAGCACATTAGAAGGCTACATGGGATGAGTTATGAGTTATAATCCACATTAGGAAGCTAAAAGTCGACATAAACAATAGTTTTTGAAAAAACAAAAAAGTCATGAAATTATGAAATGTTGTAGTCATTTTGTTATTGTTTTTAAGAAGATTGGGAACAAAATTATAAAGTAAAATATCATTGTTTATTTGGTTTAAAAACTGTGGCAGATATTGATTTCGATATATATTATAATCCGCAACAACTGCCAAACAGCTTAGCACAGAATCTGCTGAATTCTTTAGAACTGCGGCAACTGCCAAAAAGTGACAATAAGCAATATTATAATACTCTATTCTGCATTATTTAATTCTGCCAATGTTTAAATAATTAAATCTATAAATATTTTATTTTAGACATATACAACCAGGCCCTAATGTGCTAATAAGTCTTGCCTAAGAAGGGTGGATGTCCATAGGTACTCACCTTTTCCAACAAAAAACATGCATTTTTAGTACACAATTAAAATAGAGAACTAGTCCTATAAGGGCAGTCTTTACGGTCCGCACAGTTCGGAACTCCCACTAGGTCCCACCTTATGACCCATCCAAATTTATCACACATTTACAACCCCCTTATAGGCACCGAATCCCATGAATTTGCATGAATTCAGATGAACTAGACCGTTGGATTAAGGGTCAATTGTTATTGTTTGATATAAAGCTATTAAAGTTGTGGACTACGGATGAAGAGGCTAGAGGTATTAGATTGACTTCAAATTTGATATGTAGGTTGGACCCACTTGGATCTTTCGGTCCCCCTCCATCTCATGACCAGTGGGGTCTCACAGTGGGCCCCACTAGGCAGTCTGTACCTAAGCCTGTAAGGACTGTCCTTACAGGACTGGTTCCCATTAAAATATAGATAAGTAATTCATACATTTACATAATAGAAACTGCTATTCAAATGTTCAGAGCAAGCTAGGAAAAGAGAAACATCTTAAGTACAGTTACAAACCTGACAAGCAAGATCGAGTGCATTTTTTCCAAGTGACAAGCCAGATAGTTTAGCACCTGTGCTCAATGGAAAGCCACATTTTGAGCCGGTGTCTTCTGAGCACTGTTCAGATAGCAAGTTGTAACAACAGCCAATACTAACTAGAGCCTTGACTTCTTTGCAATCCAAAAAAGTCCTGAGCCAATAAGAAACACCAGATTGAATTTCAATATGAACAAAAGAATGATCAGAAAAACATTAGGAAACAAAAACACACACACGCACACAAAATAAATAAATAAAACTATCAGTTTAAAAGGATAATAAATTCAAAGGTATAGGTCACTCAAAACATTCGCACCTCACAAGTTTACCAAAGAAAAAACTTTCAGCATAAAGTTAAGCATTGACCTAAGCATGGTCACTGAAAGATCTCCACAAGCATGAAGCCCAGCAAGAACCAGTGAAGATTTGCTCTGATTATTGCTAGAGAAAACTTCCCTTCCCCCATTCAGTTCCAATCCTTCAAGAACAGGCCAACTAGCATATTTTTCAACCTTCTTTGATAGTTCAATATTGTCTTCACGTAAAGAAGTGGCAGTCAAGGCTTTCAATGTATCACTCGACAGAATGTGGCAGGTGACCGTCTGAGGCACATTTAACGGTTTGTTACCTGCTCTGACAAGTGACAATGGGTGTTCAAAATCATGAAAGTGGAAGTATGGAAGAGCGGTTTTTACATGAAACAGATGGATTACATCGATGGTTTGCCATGCTGAGATTTGCGGATCTTAGCAGCATAATGTTTCTTAATTCGTTCAGCACGCACATTTGTAACAGTTCCATGGTGAGAAGAAGCGTCTATTGCAATTACAGGAAGCTGATATTCGAAGGATAGTACTTGTGCAAGATAACCCTGATAACATCATCAAGAGGGTAAAAATTGGTGATGGACTAGCATAAACAAAGAGAGAAACCATTCAACGAAACAATTGCAAATGAAGACTAACAAACATTAAAAAACTGCAGAAGAAAACTTCAAATGAGTTCGGTACAACTTAAAGAGAGGATGCTAGCCTTTTAACATCGAAATACCTTCCCAAAAAGGCCATACCTGACCAGCACCAACATCAACTATTGTCTGAGCTCCAACACCATTAGCAACTGTACTGATAACTGAAGCGAAAATTTCTACCTGATTCACCAACAAGTATTTTAACCACCTGATATCCAACAAGTATTTTAACTAACATTTGGAGGCATCAAATCTCCCAAGTCCCAACATGTCTTGATATTTCTCTTTTATAATATTGCCATTTTGGAGACCAATAAAACAGCTAGGTGAAAACACTGCCAGGTTTGGCAGTCATTTTCATAATCTCTTACAAGATTTTTTTCAGTTTTTTAGCCATTAACAGAGAGTCAAGAATATCATGTATGATGTGGTTGGAGGAGAGTCCACCTCCCATGCAGTAATTAATGTCAAGATATGAAACATATTTAAGATGAACCAAAAATAAGTACAAGGGAAGAAAAGGATGCGCTCAGCAGAATCTCCAAAAATAAAGTTCAGGTTTTGTTTCTTTTTCTTTTCTAACGGTAATGATTCAAGAAACAGAAAACAAAAAACAAAAAACAAAACAAATGGCAGTGATTCAAGATTTAGTTTAGTAAATAAAATAAATGAAAGTGTTTTCAAAGAAATTGAATGCCTACTTCATGTTTTTTCTTCAAATTCATGCCTTGGGCCAAAACGCTACCAAGTGATGGGACATGCAGATCAGGTAACACCTGCACAAGTTGAAAGCACAAAGTCGAGTCAATGAATAGAACAAGGAGATCAATAATGAATTTGCACACACATAATTCGTGTGATTGTGTCTCATGCGAGTGCATAATGGTGCCAAGTAAAATACCAAACCTAGTGAGAGTTGGATTACTTGATGTAAAGAAATCTAGGGCTTTCTTCAAAGTCTGAAAAAACCCTAAAAAAAAGATGAGAAATGAAGAAAAAGAAGAAAAATTGAGGAGGACGAACGATACGGTTGTGGTTGATAGGGTTGGGCAACCACAACCATATACATACATACATACATACATACTATTGATCTTTTCATAATTAAAAATAATGCAGTGTTCCCAAATTACATGCAAGTCCTTGAAATTTACTTATTTTCAGGTGTTCTACTGAGCTTTAAATTAAGCACATGCTAAGGCAGGATCTGATTAAAATTGCAAATTTTTTAAACAATGAATAATATAGGTGCCCAGCATTCACAAGAAATGGATTGGATGCAAATTCCGCACAGGCATCTCCTTGGACGATAGCTTATAAGGGCATGATTTACAATTTTTTTGCTCATCAATATAGTGAGTTCATACCACCGGAAAAAAAAAAAGGTCTGTAATTCCTGCAATAAGCAATAGGAGAATAAAATTAACTGCAACTATTTGCAATAGCATACAACTCAAAGATCAGAATTAGAAGAACAAAGCCACGGTAGCATATAATCATTATCACATATTAACAACGCTGGAAAGAATATGCATACCTTTTGCAATTTCTCTTGATCACGTGGCAAAACAAGAGACCTTGAAGTGAGGACGAATTCCTTAAGTGAAGCAGGCCAATACTCCTAATAAGAAGTAACAAAATTGAGTACTCAACCACAAGTCCACGATGCATAGTTACAAACAATAAAAACTAAAATTAAAAAAAAAATCATCATTAGTCATAATTGAAGCCTTGTCCCACCTGATTTGGGTCAACAACCTGTTTTTCAATAGTGGTACTTGCACCAACATCATGATTTTTACACTCCTGTGCTTGTCCCATTTTGGGGCAAAGTTGTTTGACACTATTGAAGTAAATCCAGTACATGATTCTATCTATAGAAGGATTGCACTAAAACTCAAGATTGTAATTATATCATAATGTCAATATTTATGGTGATGGTGATGGTGGTGACGATGATGATAAAATATATATAGAAGCACATGAACCTTGCACCGTCTCTCCAAACATATTTCAATATGATGAACCCTTTTAGTTGAGGGGTAGTAAAAAGAAAGTCACACTCCAGTTAGCACCATGTGGTCATGCAAACTAATAGGCAAACAAGAACAACAGAAATCAGGAAGAAGGACCAAGACTTAAAAATGCCGATAAGAAATCATTTATTTGTCTTTTCTCTCAGGCATAGCCTTGCCAATTACCATCACTTGTACATACAATTTAGCTATTGGAAGGAGATCTACGTCACCTAACCAGCAACTTCTTAAGGAATTTAATTAATTAATTAATTAAAAAGGGGGGAAGGTCCCATCATTCACTGCAACAGAAAAGCATAGGGAAAAAAAGGCACTCATTTTCTCAAGGAAGGTGGGCTGCACTCTGGTTCAGATCCATTACTGAGAAACTGCAGAAAGAAAAAGGCGCCTTTTTTTTTTCTCTGAAGGCACGAAAGAGAATCGGAGAGAGCAAGTGCCTTGAGCTAGCAGGGATTTCAACAAACAACCACATGTCGAGCCCCAAGCAACCTATCACCACCACTGCTACAGTATGGCTTGTCGGACATCAGATGCAACAGCTTCTGCCTCGAAGGAAGTGTTGAAGGCAGCACCCAGCACCCATCTGCTCTTTTGTTTGGCATAAACAAAAAAACCAAACTTGACCCATTGTGCACCCTAACCAACTTCTCGCCAGAAGTTCAACCCGTTTACACCTCAGTAGCACTAAGTCAGCGAGCCACCATGTTAGTAAGCTGAATAAATACTGACATTAACAGAGCGCTCAGAGTCAAATGCCAGTTTGACCAGATTGGACAATCCAGATTCAATCGCAATTTATAGAGCCATCTAGACTCGGATATCAGATTCTTTTTTTTTTTTGCCTATGTGCTCTTGGTGACAAGATCTACGTATTGACATGAGCAGATTGACAGCGTATTATATCGTCCTAAAAGGGGAGGTGAAAGTAAACACAAATCTAATTTACATTATTAGCAAAGGGTTTAAACAAGAAGTTCGATAACGAGATATTCACTAAGATAAGCAATTTCAGTCTATAAAAGTGAAGAATGAAGGTTTTGTTGATACACAAGGTTGTGAAAGGCTTCGCACTGTAAGTCGAAGAAAATTGCAATGATGATCGATGTGACTTTGAGGAGTTGGGAGGACCAAAAAACTGCTTCAGGATTATGGGGCGTAGCTCAAAAGTCTATATATATATATATATAAATGTAAAGTCCTTGACCCACATATTATTTTTGAAGAAATGGTTGTATTTAGGGATGTAAATGGGTACTCAATTCTCCGATTACCAAGAGGTTCTAACCCGTTAAAAACAAGGTCTGGGTCCTTATTTAGGCCCCGATAAGTAAATGGGTCCGGGTCCAGTTCCACCTTAGTTCGAACCCGTGACCCAACATATTAACTTAATTTTCAAAAATCTCCCCTAAAAACCATTTTTTTTTAATTATCATTCTCTGCCTATATCCATATCTGGATCCAGACCCGTCCCACATATGGTTCTAGTTCTAGTTCTGGAGCCAAGAAACCGGTTTTGAAAAGGTTCCGAGTCCGGATCCTATTCCACCTTCTTCTTAACGGTTTCAGTTCGGAGTAAACCATGGACCCGGACCGAAACCTGTTGGAGAAACAGAATATTGTTAGGATTTAGTAGATTATCCTTATCCTTGGATAAGGTTATCTTTAGGATAAAGTTAGTTTGATTATACGGTGAAATTATGAGAAATAAGTGATTCTTTGAAAGTCTTTATGGTATCAGAGCTGGGCTCAGTGATGATCTTACGATTAAGCTGGGTACAGTCCTTATCTTCCGCAATAATCATCGTCAATTTTTCTGTTTTAAATAAAATCAATCAAATTCCATCTCTTCCCTCCATCGATTCAAGCATTCAAGCCTTATGGTCTCGTCATCTTCATCAAATCTTCACCGATCAAAGCTTCTGGAGTCGTGTTAGATCTGATCTCTTGAATCATCGGCACCGACAGACTCAAGAGGAGCGGGTTGCGATAGTGATGGATTCACGGACAGATGACGATCACCAAGAAGACATGATGATTGGTTTTGGAAGAAATTTACATATTTTTTTCTTATTTTAGAGATCAGTTTATTTTCATGTTACCAATCACAGATCTTTTTTGTAAAAAGATAATGTGATTGAGGGGGAATGTTAGAGAAACAGAATATTACAAAAAAGATAATGTGATTGAGGGGAATGTTGGAGAAATAGAATATTGTTAGGATTTAATAGATTATCCTTATCCTTGGATAAGCTTATCTTTAGGATAAAGTTAGTTTGATTATGATTATAAATGTAGCCATTTCATTTAATGGAAGATACGGTAAAATTATGAGAAATAATTGATTCTTTGAAAGTCTTTATATATTGAGGAGTGGGCTCCACTCGATGGGGAATATTGAAAAGTATTTCCGCTGCCTCTATTAACGCCTTAAGGTTTTGGTAGCAACGGTTAGCTAAAGAAATTTAATAAAACCGACCCATTTACAACCCTAGTTGTATTCTCTGTTCATGAAGGACAAAGCAACTCAACGAGTTCAACAAGATCTTCATGCAGGTGTTGAGCCTTAGAATTAAAGATGAACAAACAAGGCAAAGCATGTCTTCATTGCCCCACAACATAAATGCAACTGGTTACAACTCTGATATACGAAAAGGCGATTATTGAGATGGAAGAAGTAATTGCAGCTCTTCCGTCAAACAACATAATGAAGAATAGAAGAAAGAGATCTAAAGGCAAGAATGGGAAGACAAGCAAATGAGAATTGAAGACCGGGGCCACTCCAAACCGAAATGAAAATGCAAAATCACTTGCTATTACACGTAAACATAGTTATAGGCAAAAATCAGAGAGAGAGAGAGAGAGAGAGTATGTGCAGAAGAACAAAGACCTGAACTATTCCGGAAGGAATATGGAGAAGAATTTCGACGGGCTCATGTCGAAGACAATCCATCCACTGCTCATCAACAGATTCCCATAATCGATCCTGCAGCAGCAGGAGGGAGTGTTTACTTCATTCAGTGAAAAGACTTAGAAAAGTAAGTTTGTGTGATTAGGGTTTTGGAGAGAGAGAGAGAGCAAGTACCTTGAAGAAATTGACGACGTGCGCGTTTAGAAGGGGTTTGAAAGGGGTGAGGAAATCGGCAATGGCATTCATCCATTCTAGGGTTAGAGATGCGGACTCGCACGAATAACTTCTCCCGTTGTTGTTGGAAGACATCATTTCATTTCATTTGTGTCTTCGAGGGTAGGAGCAGACGCAGGCGGTAGCGGTTGATTGACTGATTGATGTTGTTAAAAACTTTAAACCGCTGGTGGGAAAAGCGCTGCTACAGTGATTCCGATGCTAGTTTAGGAAAGAACCCTTTTTTTTTCTTTTTCTTTTGCTGTTTTTGGTTTCTATGGTCTCTTCTCTTCTGTTTTTTAGGCCTCGAAATCATGATTTGAACCATGATTAATTTAGAGAAGACCAAACACAACTAGGGGCCTAAATCTCAACTGTAGATCCATTATGGATTTTGAGATATTTGCAAAAACATTTATATATTAAAAAATTATTTTTTTTCTATTTATGTGGACCCCCTTTACACAATTTCAAACATTCAGATTATCTAAAGAGCCAAAAATGGTTATGGGGGTGAAAGACTAGACCTTGATTTTTCATTGATTATGAGAAATTGACAAAAAAAACCAATGATTGTTGGATCACACAATGTAAAGGCTCTAGAATTCCTCTCCTCTACTGGACTTGAAACTATTTTCAAAAATTTAACAGAATAAAAAAATCATTTAAATAGAGAATTCCTATCAGTTCTCCATGTTAGATAAATAGAGATGAATCCTCTAAATAGAGGATTCCCTCATTCTCCCCGATCCAACATATTTTCAAATAGGTTTTTTGAGGAGAGTTTCAGGTTCGGTAAACAGGGAGGATTCCTACCATGAGCCGTGCTACAGACTCCGGGGTTTGAGCATATGTAGGATGTGCAATCTAACGATAATAGTTCTTTTTCTTTTTTTCTTTTTTGCAATTTCCTCAAATCTCATGGAAAATCATGTCCTGAGCTTTCACCCCATAGTTGTGCTTGGCTCTCTAGAGAACTTGAATGGTTTAAATCTTAAAAATGGGACCCACATGAGTAAAAAATTAATATTTTTGGTATGGATGTATTTGTAAATATCTGAAAATATATACGAAGGACCAACGGCTGAAATTTGACTCACTAGCTGCTTTGAACCTTCTAATCATGAATTGGGCGTTCAAATCTTGATTGTAGGACCCAAAAGATAGATTTCAAAAGAAGAAAACGTTAACCCTTATTTAAAGCACTTAGCATCGTTGCCTTCTATGGCTTGAGAGGAGTCAATGGCTGATGCATTTTTTACATTTCTCACGATCCATAATAAATCATACTCCCTTCCAAATTTGACCCTATAATAGTTTTAAGCATTCTAAAGATACCGAATGGTTTGGATTTTTCAAAAGGGCCCATAGAAGTTCGAATAATGTGATCCAACGGACTAAACTTTGTTCCAATTATCTCAAAATGTAGAAGGAATCAACGGTTGATTCTTGACTTAGTAGGTGTTTGGGACATTCTAAACATGATCAACGGTTCAGAACTTGATTGTGAGACCCATAAAGCAGATTCTCAAAACAAAGAAACAGTAACCTCAAGTTACTGCCTAATACACTGTAGCCTTTCTTCCATTCCATATCTTGATTGTGAACATGGGACCCGCCCTTAAGAATTGTGGTAATTTAGCACAACATACACAATCTAGTTCTATGGGGCCCACTTTTGATCAGTGCAAATTCTTTGATCAGTTATCCACAAATGACCAGGCACCATGTCTAATTTGATGCTCATCGAACTTTTACTCAATTATTAGATTGAATCAGATCTATGGTTACAGCATGCGAATAACCTAAAACAACAAATCATTTTCCCTATTTTGTTGAACAGTCTGCACACCAACTCGACGCCTCCAAAATTAGAGTTAAATAGGAGCATGTCGGTAGCCCTGCTCTAGGGATGGTAGCTGATCTGATCAAGTTTTAGTTTAAGCCTACTAAAATAGATTTTTTTTTTTTAAAATAGGTTTTTATATAGAAATTTGACCCAACAATCTTACACAATTGGTAGAATGCATCTTGAAAAGCTGAAAATTGAGGTAAAAGATTTTCCGTGGTCAGACTAGATTTGGCATCACACATTATAAACCCATCACGAGTTAGTGCTTTCTCCTTTTTTGGGTGTAGAAAATCACAAGTTGTGTTGAGTAATAGAGTGGGGCATCTGTCCGCCGAGATGAACTCAATTTTTAGCTCAAGTGCATATAAGATCTAAATTTTCAAAGAAAAGCTTGACCTCAAATTCAAAATGGTAAAGCCGAAAGTAATGTTAATGAGAGATTGTTCTCCCGCAAACGACCTGCAGGCACAGTCCAGCTCTATGGGGCTGAGCCTCACCTTTGGAACAGAGAGGCCCATTTGAAATTCCTGTAATCCCATGATCTGGCATGAGGATATATCCTACACACTCACCAAACCTTCACTCACTGTTGGATTGAGTCTCAAAAAATATACAATTAGGTCATCATTAAACTTTAACGCTGTTAAATACATGGCTAAGTCTGATATGACAAAAGTTTTTCAAAGTTCCATACCAAAGGTGAGTACATTTTAAATGAGTGTTGTACATTCATCATGAGTTTTTGTTTGTGCTTGTTGTGGTTATGTCCCCAGAACTTTTGAAAGAGATTGACCAGCTAAGTTGGGGAAGGCCTGCTTAAAAAGGGAGTAGAGTGGACTGGTAATTTCCCGGACTGGTGGGTCGAACTTTGCTTTGTTATTATCTAATGAAATTCCAACAAGGTTTTGTGTGTGTGTGTGAGAGAGAGAGAGAGATGCCACAATAATAAAGATATTTTATTTCCAAATATTCACACTAATCATTTAAACAAGCTGTCAAATTCACACTGATCTTCAGTAGGGAAGAGAGAAACTTCACGTCTGGCTGGTCATCTGGTGCAGCTTGAGTGCATGACAAGGCCATGTTTCAGCAGGTGAGCATCTTATCTATGTTAGATTGAGTTGGGTTATTTGAGACTAGATCATGGTCCAACACAAAATATTGTCAATCCATTGTTTAGTGTGCATTCTCGACCAATTTTTGCAAAATGGTAGTTTCAACAGAAACTCTGTTCCATTGTCCCCGTTGGACTCTGGTGAGGTACTCCATCACGATTACCCCAAAAACATCTACCTGCCTTAAACTGTAAGGTGGCTCATATATTTAACTTGGAAAATTAAAGAAGAGCATACTGATAGAAATAAAAGGGCGGACCCAAGTAGAAGCATGTGGGCACCGTCGCACCCATCAAACATTGTTATGCTTCTAAAACCATACGAGAATCCTGAGTTCACTTCCAAATATCCCATAAAAATCGTGTACCACTCTCAAATCCACATAAAAAACTAAACTACATATTAGAGTCCACACCCCTCAAATGAAAATCCTGAGTCGCCACTATATAAATATATTGTCAGAAAGGGACTAGAGAGGATAACTGGCAATGGTGCATTGGAATGCCAAAGTCAAAGGGCTGTGTCCTGCAAATGAACACCAAGCATTCAAGCAGCCCCAAAGTCACTATATTTTCCACCCACCCACTCTTGATCCAACAGAATGTTAGAGGGCTTCATATAACAGCGCACAATGGGAGAAACATAGCTATGATGCAAGTAAACCAACTCCTTTGCTACAAAAATAAATAACTCCAATCGCTCAGGAAAAAAATCACCTAAAAGATGGACAAATGGTTCGTTTTTCATATCCAATAGATAATTTGGAATTTTGTACAAAAATTATAAATCAAATTTGATAAGATTCTATACAAAATGTCAGCTGCCCTTCCATTTGACTCTATCCATCAAGAATGGAGAGACATTAAAGGAGATGGCAGCTTAGGTAGCTTTAGCTTATGATAATGTTGAGGACTGAAGATTGAATCTCATCAGAACTCGACCGTCGATAAGCATTTCTCCGTCTTAAAAGCAGAAATATTTAAAATTACAAATAATAACAGTAGGAAAAACAAGGAACAAGAAAATAAAAAAAAAAATGGCATTAATGAATCAAATTTGATAAGATTCTATACAGAATGTCAGCCGCCCTGCCATTTGACTCTTTCCATCAAGAATGGAGAGACATTAAAGGAGATGGCAGCTTAGGTAGCTTTAGCTTATGATAATGTTGAGGACTGAACATTGAATCTCATCAGAACTCGACCGTCGATAAGCATTTCTCCGTCTTAAACGCAGGAATATTTAAAATTACAAATCAATAACAGTAGGAAGAACAAGGAACTAGAAAACAGAAAAAAAAAAATATGGCATTTATGAATAATGTTCCATTTGGTCTGTGGGAATCATGTCACCAAAATAACAACAAACTAAGATGGCATGCCATCCTCACCTGCACATTCGGTTTTGAATATGGATGCAACCACAAGGAAGCACCCAAGACACATCTCAATGAAAACCTAACGCACCGTTCAAAGAGCATGTACACCCCCACACACACTGAGATCATGATGAAGTTGGTGATCGGGATCAGACTGACGTGCAAGTTATTCAGCAAAGCACAAAACATGCGCCTCTGGTTACATGACTTTAGCATCATTTCCCGAACCCTAAATTAATTAACCATAGCACTCTTAACACATGAAGACAAACAGAAAGAAAGAAAACACACAGTTGGAAACACTGTGATTACAAAAACACCAAAAGCAGCTAGCCCTTTACAACCCACTTCTCATTAACTGGAGAATCAACACAAACCTCTTCTGCCAATTTGGGAATGAGTTTCTAGGAATCATACTGAAAGTGGTTTTTATTCTAGGATGATTAATGAGGTGAATAACAAAGGGACTGTTGAGCAGATCTATCTGAAGCATCACTTTCACTGGCCTTGATTCTACAACTGAGATCTATTAAAGCTTACCTACATGCTCCCACATAGTAGGAATTCAATACCAATTAAACAAAAGGTCCCATAGTATTGCTACTTGAAACTGACATCTCATATACCCTAACAGCAACATGCTCCCAAAAAAACAACAAAACTGCTAAATAGAGCAGAGCAAAGAACTGATATCATTTGGGTTCTCTTATTAGTTCAAACAAAGAACAGATGCAGAACAAATACTGAAGAAAACAATCATACATCAGTACCCCATAAAAACCCTAAAACTAGAGGTTCTACAAAAGCGCATATAAGCGCCTAAATAGACAATAACCCTAGTAAAAAGAAGATCAATAGAAATTCCTACCAGCATTACCTTCATAAGAAGTTGGAAACTATGTGATGAACGATCTGATCCAATAAATCATCAGAGGACCATCAGCAGAGAGATTTCGAAGCCCTAACCCTAGGCGGATTTCAGTCGAAGAAAAATCAAGAATTGATTTTTAGATCTGATCTTTCGGAATCAAGCGAAATGCGAGGGAGATCTTCGTGACCCATGAATGGGAAAGATGTATTGATCGGATTCCGATATCGGTTTTGATAGAAGAGATTCAAATCTGGTGAGAGGAATAGAGCGCTATCCTGCGCCGCTCTAGGGATTTAGGGTTTTGGAAGAGTCTTTGCCCCGGTATCGGTATTTATAAACTTGGTTTTAGAGGGAAAGGGGGAACTGC
Source organism: Camphora micrantha (assembly GCA_003546025.1). Taxonomy (NCBI): domain Eukaryota; kingdom Viridiplantae; phylum Streptophyta; class Magnoliopsida; order Laurales; family Lauraceae; genus Camphora; species Camphora micrantha. The sequence goes on along the minus strand of QPKB01000005.1, from coordinate 51,583,866 downwards.
AAACCCTAGCTTTAAAACATTGAAATTACTGTTTAGTCCCCAATCTTTGTGGTAATTTCAACACTCTAACCTCAGTTATGACTTGTGAACCTGTTTGAAACTGTCGACCTGAACCCATCCCAAGAAGTACTTAGATTGGTATTTCTGTTAATAAAATGGTTGGATCATGAACCAACTTGGAGTTGGTGGCGTGGCTTGAGCCTGCGCAACTTTTATTTGAAAACACCCCAAATTTGCTTTGTGTGCTCGTTTGTATGGATTTAGCGGGTGTCACCCGAGAGATTAGTTTTGTTTGATCAAACATCTCAAGGATACCTAAGTCATTAAAAAAAAAATGGTTTGATTTAGGTTGAGTCCATTCTTGTTGTTTGAATAAGCATGATGATGAAGCCTATTACTACTAATTGCAGCCTGTGACTGGCGGTCCAAGCAAACTCAATTTGTTAATTAAGGGCTTTGGTTAATAATTTAAGGGGTGATTTGTTTGTATTTATTCACATAGGTAAATTATACACATGCTTACATTAACATATGGTTACATTTGTTTGTACTCATTTAAGAATTCCATGCATTGATGTGTAAAAATATTACGTAAATGAAGTCATTTTTATTGAATACTTATACACCTAAAAGAGTATGAAAGTGTTATATGCCTCATTGGCCAGAAAAGTGCTAACTTCAAGTTCAAAATCCATCATCATTTGCTATTTTTTACAATTCTAGTGGGCTCCAAAACTTTAATACAAAACCGTTCAAATTTTTTATATAAGGCCATCACACACCCAAGTATTTAATTGATCTCTTAAATATTCATAGAATTTAAAATAGTGAAAATCTTTGATTCGCATCTAAACTGTTCAAAGTTTACTCATGTGTAAATGGTACTCCCAAATAAACCATGGTAATGTGTTTCACTTTCGCCTCTCACAATCCCATGTTCATGTCCCATGCATACAAGACAAACGACCCCAAGTTACTCATTGAATTCTAATTATTATATAATATTATACCACCAAGCTCAACTCTACACATTGCCGTCCCTGACCCAAAAAGTCCAATTTCCAATTACTAACAAAAGAAATCATAGAAGCCAAGCGGCACTGGTGCCGATTCCAAACATAAGAAGGAAAAGAAAAGACAATGGGGCATTGGAAGTTACAGTATCTATATAAAATTATACACATTCATGTATAAAAGCATGCTTTAACACAATGCTAGGACAACAACGGTTTGTACTTTGTACCATGGCCACCTCTTCTCACATTCTTCTCCAATGGCTACTCTTCATCACCCTTCTTCATCTTCACATCAGGTCAAAGGTCCACATACCTTGTCCACATGGACCACGTAGCCATGCCCAAGGCATTCTCCAGCCACCCACAATGGTGTGCTGCTACAGTGCTACCCTCAACTCCTTAGCAAATGCGAACCATGCAACTACACCAACTCTTATCTATGCATATTCCCATGCAATCCATGGTTTCAGTGCCATTCTCTCTCCCACAGAGCTACAATCTCTCAAAAAATCCAAGGGTGTCATTGCCATACACCCAGACATGCCTGTCCAAATCCACACCACTCACACCCATGAATTCATGTCACTCAATTCCAACTGGGGTCTCTGGCCTGTCTCTAACTATGGTGAAGATGTCATAATTGGCGTCGTGGACACTGGGATTTGGCCAGAGAGCGCCAGTTTCAGTGACAAGGGGATCACCCAAGTCCCAGCTAGATGGAAAGGAGAGTGTGTGGAGAGCACTGATTTCAACTCTTCCATGTGCAACCGCAAGCTCATCGGTGCACGCTACTACAACAAGGGCTTCCTCTCCCACTACCCAATTCACATTGGGGTGAACTCTACAAGGGACACAGATGGCCATGGCGCACACACCTCATCAACAGCAGCTGGGAGTTTCGTTGAGGGTGCCTCTTTCTTTGGATATGCGGCAGGGACAGCTAGTGGCATGGCGCCCGGGGCAAGGGTTGCCATGTACAAGGCCATTTGGGATGGTGGAATTGGTTATTCTTCTGATGTTCTTGCGGCAATAGACCAAGCAATTGCAGATGGGGTGGATGTCATCTCTGTCATTGGGCTTTGGACGACTCCCTTTCCATCAAGATCTAATGGCAATTGCATCATTCACGGCCATGGAAAAGAACATTTTTTTTGTCGCTGCTTCAGCGGGGAACGAAGGACCTGCTGCTGTGACTGTACAAAATTCAGCTCCATGGATGCTAACGGTAGGCGCCAGCGCTATTGATCGGAAGTTTGCAGGGACTGTGACATTGGGGAATGGTGCGACCCTCATTGGAATGTCACTGTTCCCAGCCAATGCACTAATTTTGGACGTGCCACTAATTTACAGTGACAGTATCAAAGCTTGTGACTCCACCACAGACTTATCCTCTGCTAAGGATTCAATTGTTTTCTGCGATTACATTAGACCGCCCCTGGTTCAGATGTCCCAAGTTTGCAATTCAGGAGCTGCTGGGGCGATAATTGTTACCAATGCGACTCTTTTTCTTGAAACTGCAGATTTCTTGTGTCCATCAGTTGTGATTAGTCCTGGCTCAGAGGATTTGGCTACACTAATGTCACGACCCGGGCCCGAGCCGAGCCGTGATTATCATACTTACTCCCGTAAACCCCGAATTAACCGAAGTTAAAACGAGATCCACAAGGGATATCAATCACAAGAACCTGTCAAACATAAAACTTTTGCGGAATAATATATATTTGACAATCACAACTTATCTTTCACATGTATACAAAAGAAAGTCCTTATACATGTATTGTTTTCAATATACATTTGACAAATGCTGCATATACAAAATACTATGCAGACAACCATTAGCTACAATCCCAAAATGAATCTATGAACATTTTCTCAAAATATTATCAAAAGTTCCAATCGCACTCGGATACCAAGTCAAATGGTATCCCGCCGATTCCACTCTATCAATCCTCCAGGAGGAACCGGAGCGGTCTCCTCCGCTGGCGCCGGGGGCGCTGCAACACTGGCAGGAGCAACCTGGCCTGTAATGCCATCAATAACACTAGTGAACACGACGGTTCAACAATGTATAAACAATTCTTGCAATAAAGTATTAACACATTCATTTGCATTAATAACAGTTCAACACTAGATAAAGCTAGACAATCCTACAGTAGCAATAATGAACAATGACAGTCAGTATCAGTCAGTATACCTGTACAAATTGGCAACTACCATAGCATTCTTAAATTGTATTTCATTCAATTCATTACCATCTTCCCTAAAATGAAGGCTTCAATCAATATCCTAAGATATGATCAGGATTTATTCATTTACCATCTCCCCTCAAAGGGAGGCTTCAATCACTACCCGAATGTATGATCGGATAATATATAAGTGGGACTTACCAGTGTCCGGGCCAGGGACACTAGCATCACCACGGAGCTCCGGAACACCCCCAATACCATCTGCTGCAGCAGGATTAATCATTCATTTTCATTGAACTCACTTGGAGTTCTAATACAATCGCTAGGTAGTGCCAGACTCAATGATCAATAACAGTCAGTAAGACATCCACTTATGGATCCAATTCAGTTCAATGATTCCTTTCATGACAAAGGAAAGGAATGACAATAATGCCAATCTCATTAGGTTGATCATAATGACACAATGAGAGTAATACAAAATACACCCACATATGGCTTTACTCAATCCTATTCCAATCCTAATCCACCGTTCGGATGTAATCCTCAGTTGTTTAATGTACATGCTATTTTCGATGGACATCACAATTTATGTGAATTTTGTACATTAAAGTCCCCTTAATTAACACCCATGGAGGTAAAATAATATTAATAGCCTTGATATAATCAATAGGCTCCTTTCTTTTTAAATATAGACATTAACTTACGAATTTTATTAGTTTCGGTAACTAATCGATAATCTATTCTAGTTCCAAATCCATGGATACTAACTTATAGAGATTTCAAGTATACGTTAAATATATTTGATTAACCACTTAGTCAATCAAACCTAATCAATACTCCTTCTTCCATAGTTCCTAAACCTCATTTACACTATAAATAGTCTTTAGACTGATTTATAGGCTTATTTACACATATCAAATGAGCTTTCAATTCAATTAGAATCACCTTTGTTTGGACCCAACTTTGAGTCTTCCAAGCACAATGGTATGTAGACCATTAGATTCTACATTCCAAGAGCTTTCCAACGATATATAGAAGTCCAAAATCCGACTTACGGTTCACAAGTTATGGCAATTTGAAGTTGCCCTTGTTGGGCCCACTGGGCCAGCTCGCTCAAGCGAGACTGCTTGCTGTTTGGGCTCCGAAATAGCAGTCTAATGCTATTTTCTGAAGCCATTTCCACTCCCCTTCATTCTCTACTTGCACCATACATGGAACCTCCTGTTCCCTCCTCATACAACATCCATTCACATTTATTCATTATGACAATTCTAATAATACATTAATTACTTCATTAAGCATCCATAATGAATCCAAAATCAATGTAAAGTGCATGTGCAATCCATGAAAACACCATACACTACTATAATGGTTAACACAATTACAAGGAAAGTTTACACTTGCCTTTAGTGAAGCCAATAAACTCAAAACCCTCTTTTGTCTTGGTTTGGCTTGAGATTAAAATCCCCTTTTCAAAACCTAATCAAGAAAAACACCCAAATGAACTCCCATGAGTCATTGGTGCTAGAAACCACTACATAATCACTAATGGAACTTGGAAATCATAAAGGAAGTCCTTTACTTACTTGTAACTCAAGGAAAATGGGTTCTTGAGGTTTCTCACAAGCTCCACACTTCAACAATGGTGGTTTTTGCTTGGGGAAGAAGATGAAGTTGATGCTTCCTTCTTCAAGATCACTCAATCACTCTTGAATCTCACTCTTAATCAAGAGGAATGGAAGAGGAAGAGAAAATGGAGAATGCTCTAGGGTTTCCCTTGAGAGGAAAATGAGAAATGAACTCCTTCTCTCATTTGGTTCTAATATAGGCATCTTCACACCAAAACCCCGTTACATTTCACCTATTTTCATTTTGAGTCAAATGACTCCTCACTTGGCCCATTTGATGCCAAATGGAATCGCGTTTGTTATGAAAGTTGACGTACTCTTCGAGATACGCACGTTGGTATCAAGAATTTCCGTATTTGACGAAATACGTATAAATCCGTATTTTCGAAAAAGTCCTTAGTTCACCTTGTTTGAGTCCAAACTCATTTTAATCAATTCAATTTCATTCAAATCAGTTTCATTAGGCTTTATGTGTCATTTGAGACTAATTTATCTCTCTCTTTGGTCATTAACCTTAGTTAATTCAATTATCCATGCTTAATTAGCATTAATCACAATTAATTAAGCTTAATCACGATTAACTCGGGTCGGGGTGTAACAACTAATGAAGTACATCAACACTAGTGTCAATCCAACAGTAAGCATCAAATTTCAAGAGATTATTTTGGGGCTGAAGCCTGCGCCAACAGTTGGTGCCTACTCTTCGAGGGGGCCTTCTCTGATTTCTCGGGCCATCTTAAAGCCGGATTTAGTTGCGTCAGGATCACGAATACTGGCAGCATATCCCCCGAATGTGCCAGCAGCTAGACTTGCATCAGGTGTGGCATTGTCAAGTGAATTTCAGTTGATCACTGGGACTTCCATGGCTTGCCCTCATGTAGCTGGAGTTGCAGCACTCCTGAAAGGCGCACACCCCGGTTGGAGCACCGCCGCCATTCGATCGGCAATGATGACCACTGCCTACAAAATGGATGACACTCTCAGTGTTACACCCCGACCCGAACTAATCATGATTAAGACTAATTAAGTGAGATTAATGCTAATTAAGCATGGATAATTGGGTTAATCAAGGTTAATGACCAAAGATGGACAAATCAGTCTCAAATGATATATTAAGCATCATGGAATGGATTTTAATGAAATTAAATTGATTAAAATGAGTTTAGACTCAAACAAGGTAGGCCAAGGACTTTTCCGTAAATACGGAAATTCTTGATACCAATGTGTGTATCTCGAAGAGTACGTTAACTTTCATAATAAGCACGATTCTATTTGACCTCAAATGAGCCAAGTGAAGTCTCATTTGACTCAAAATGTAAATAGAATAAATAAGAAGGGGCTTTAGTGTGAAAAGATCTTGTATTAGAATGAAATGAATGGAATGAGTTCATTTCTCATTTCCATCTCAAGAAAAACCCTAGGCATTCTCCATTCCTCTTTCTCTTCCATTTCCTCCATCAAGTGTGAAGCTAAGAGTGATTTAAGTGACCTTGAGGAGAGCATCTTCATCTTCATCTTCTTCCTCAAGTTGTTTCCTCCATTGTTGAAGTGTAGAGTTTGAGAGAGAGCTCAAGATCCTTCCCTTTGGACCACAAGTAAGTGATTAAGTGTTTTCATAGGATTTCCAAGTTCTATTAGTGATTTTGTAGTGATTCCTAGCATAAATGGCTTATGGGAGTGCATATGCATGTTTTATGGATTATGGTTTGTAATTGGGAATTTGGGTCTCAAGCCAAGCTAAGGCAAAGAGGGCTTTTGTCAAATAGCTTCAAGAGAGGCAAGTATAAACCTTACTTGTGATTAGTGTTAATCATTGTAGGAGCTCATAGAGTTTCCATGTATTTTGTGCATTCTACATTGAGTTTTGAGATTTATCGTGGATTTAATGATGTGGTTAATGAATGATTAAGAGTAAGTAATTGTGAATTAATGTTGTATGAGGAGGGAATAGGAGGTTCCAATGCTCATTGCAGGTTGTGGGAATGGATTGGAGAAATGAGAGTAGAAGAAGGAAGAAAAATCAGAAATTCTGAAGCTCAAAAGATGAGTTTCTGGGTGCTAGCGGCTAGCTACAGGGCTAACCGCCATAAATTCGTAAAATGGTCAGTCTCTGGAAAGCTAACCTCCGTGTTGCGGCTAGTCGAAATTTAAATTTCGGCTAGCCGCCAGGTAACCGCCAAGCTGACCGAAGTTGAGTCAAGATATGTATAGCTTCTGGAAAGTTAACTGAACTCGGTTCGGTTAGCCGCCAACTAAATCATGGCTAGCCGCCAACTAGACTCCGGCTAACCGCCAGGATACTGTTAGGGCATTAATTGTGAGGAAAATTTGGGTGAATTTTGGGTTTTTGGATTTTTACAAGAATTTGGAATGCGTCTCGTAAGTATAAATGCTTCACCGATTAGTTTTGAGACTAATCATGGATTAAATTAGATTATTGAAAATTAGTAATATTTCAAAAGTGTTCCTTGAATGAACCATATTAATTGATAATGGCCTAAACTCCATGGGTGATAATTACGGGGACTAATAATGTACATATTAAATGTATAAATGTGATGTCCATCAAGAATAACACGTGCATTTGGAAACCAACGGTTACACTCGAATGATGGATTAGGATTGAGATAAAATCAAGTAGAACCATAGGTGATTCATAATGCTCTCATTGTGTCGTTATAATACAATCTAATGAGATTGGTATTATTATTATTCCTTTCCTTTGTCATGACATGAATCACTGAATTGAATTGAATCCATAAAAGGATTTCTTACTGAAGGTTGTTGACCCTTGAGTCTGGCATTACCTAGGTATTGTATTATAACTCTAAATGAGTTCAATAAATTAATGAATGACTAATCATGCTGCAGCAGATGGATATTGGAGTGTTCCGGAGCTCCGTGGTGATGCTAATTGTCCTTGGCCCGGACACTAGTAAGTCCCACCAAATTTTGATCATATCTTCGGATATTGATTGATGCCTTCCATTGGAAGATGAATCCTCCCTTTGAGGGAAGATGTTAAATAAATGAATCCTTCCTTTGAGGGAAGATGGTAATGAAATGAAATACAATGCAATGCATGCTATGGTAGTGGCCACTTTGTATATGTTTACTAATTGTCATTGTAGAGATTGTCTAGTCTTCTCTAGAACTGAAATTGTTATTAATGCAATATTAATGTGTTAATATGCTGTTGCAAGAATTGTTTATACATTGTTGAACCGTCGTGTTCATTAGTGTTATTGATGGCATTACAGGCCCGATTGCCTCTGCCGGTGCAGCAGCGCCCCCGGCGGCAACGGAGGAGACCGCTCTAGTTCCTCCAGGAGGACTGATTGAGTAGAACAGGCGGGATACCATATGAATTGAGTATCCGAGTGCGATATGGGAATTGAAACGTTTTGGAAAAAGTTTTGAGGAACTGTTTATAATTCATTTTGGAATGTAATTAATTGTCATCTGCAAAATGTTTTGAATATGCAATGTTTGATAATGTATATTGGGAATGATACATGTATAAGGGCTTTATTTTGTATACATGTAAATCGTAAATTGATGTTGTCAAATATAATTGTTTCCGCAAAAATTTTGTATTTGACAGGTGTATTGAGAATGATATCCCTTGTGGATTCCGTTTTACCTTCGGTTAATTCGGGGTTTACGGGAGTAAGTATGATGATCACGGCTCGGGATTACCGAATCTCGGGCCCGATCGTAACACTCAGCCTCATCAGAGCTATAGGCATCAACTACCAGCCTGCTACTCCTCTAGCCATGGGAGCTGGTCATATAAATCCCAACAAGGCACTAGATCCTGGTCTTATTTATGATGCAGGTGCTCTTATTTATGATGCAGGTGCTCGCGATTATGTGAACTTCCTGTGCAGCTTGAATTACACAAACAATGAGATGATGATGATTACTCGTGGGTCTTCATATAATTGCTCCAACCCATCTTCAGATCTCAACTTCCCATCTTTTATTGCTGTGTTCAATCCAAATAACAATACGTCAGCGACTAGTAAAGTTGTCCAACAATTTCAGCGAACGGTGACCTATGTGGCTAAAGGACCCTCTACCTATACAGCAAAAGTGGTCTTGATGCCTGGACTTTCGGCTAGAGTTGTGCCTGATACTCTGGTGTTTCAAGGGAAGAATGAGAAGTTGAATTTCACTCTAAGCATGGAAGGGAGCTTAGAGGGAGAAGGGATGGTTTTGTATGGGTCACTCATTTGGGTGGATGAAGATGTAAAGCATAGAGTGAGGAGTCCCATAGTGGTGACAAACGTATTGTAGCCTTGCAGTTGCAGGATTTTAAGGTAATCATGGTTTAAAAGCATGAAGCTTTGGGCACTTTTGATTTTATATTTGTTGGAGATTTTTCAATAAATTTATGAAATCTATTGTTGTTTAGTTCATAAAAAATACCGATGTCTTAATTAAATTTTCACATGAATATTTGAAAGGGACATCTCCTCTCATCAACGATGTCTCCATAAAAAAGATTAATGTCTCATCAGATCATTCTAACCCCTTGTCTGGAGACATGCAAAATTCAAATGTGTGAAAGACATTGATAATATGACTTCTGTGAAATCATAACAATCCCTTGATTGCTGCCCTACAAATTTTATGGTCTTAAAGACATTGATTTTAAGAAATCATCACAAACCCTTTGTAATATTTTAAAGTAAAATGTATCTATGCGGCCTCCATTAAAAGTTGAAATTAAGGACAAAATCAAAATCAAAATTAGATTGGTTAAAATCATTCGCTTTCATATATAATAACGAGTAGTACTCTTATACCTTCTTTACACCAAAAAGAAGCCTCTATAGTGCAAAACAATAAATTTCCTCAAAGTTAGAGAGTTTTTTTTTTTTTTTTTTTTTTTTAATGTATGTTCGAATGGAAAACTATTAAAAATATAAAAAATATAGTAACTTAAGAAATTAATTATAATCTATTTAAAGAGAGAAAAATCACACCTACTGACGCCCCCACCCCACTCTCCCTTGATTATAGGGGCATGGACTTCAACCTTTTGTAATACAAGTTGCTAAAAAATTCTCCTCCCATGAAAAATGTTGTGCCAATTTAGGGAATTATTTAATAAAGGGACTTGTTTACAAAAAGTGACTTTGCTCAGACAGTTGACTCTACAGGAATTTATAGGAGGATACCAAAATACATGAAACGATGTTGCCAAAATTTAGGGAATGATTTGTTAAATAGTTACTATTCTCTTTTTCTTTTTTCTTTTTTTTTTTTTGTTTTTTTCTGTTATAGGAGGGTTCCCAGTCCTTTTCCCTCCGGTTCCAAAGGGAAGCCGGGTAAACTCCCTGATCTTAGACCAACTGAACTACCCCTTGGAGTTATTAAATAGTTACTATTCATGAATCATGATTGGTGGGCATGATTTTGAGATGGACACAATAATGTAGTTTGTGAGTCACCCTCTTCAATACCATCTATATAAAAGAAGTGAAATTTTCACCAGCAGAAACAATGCGATTCTCATCACAGAACACTGCATACACCTAGAAATTTAAGTTGTTAAATCATGAAGTTTTCACATTGATTATTTTAGGATTACTGAAAAATTTTGATCCACAAAAAACTTGGCAGAACTTTCAAACTTTGGAAAATTCAAGGAATACATTAAATAATAAAATAATTAGACCCTAACTGATGTGGACCTACAAAGGTGTCCCACACATTGGGTAGTCCACATGGAAATAATGCCCCTTTAGGGATGTACGGACCAAATTGTAATTTTGCTCAATATGGAGGGTATTTTTGTAAATTCAAAAATTGGGTCCCATAAATCTTAGGAAGTCATATGGGGCCAATTCCTGGTAAACCGCGGTTATGATTGGTAGGTAGGCTCTTAGAAAAAACCAAGATGAGGAAAGGAGTAAGAAAGAAAAAAAAGATTTGGACTGATTAGGTAGGCCCATAATGATATAGTGATGGGCTAGTGGCCAGGACTAAAAAGAATTAACAACACTAAGCTATACAAATTTAGGTTAAGATACTAGTTTAATTAAAATCAAATTAATGATGGAGAACATACCAATCATTACCAAAATTATTGTATTTAACAATCTAAGATGATAACACTAAAACTATAACATAGAACGAAATTAGTATGTTTAACTACAAAATCTAATGTTATTTTAGTTTTAATTTTAATATTAATAGTAATGTTAAGTGAAAATTAATTTAAAATATTAATATGGAAATATCAACAGTAATTTACATTACATCTTATATCATGTTTATTTTATGTTCTGCAGTCCTAAATCATCAGTTGATTGCATGCCGGATCATAAATAAGGAAATAAATAAACAATAAAACAAATCCATCACACCATAAGAATAAAAACAAAAAACCCAACTCAAGAAATCTGAAGAACAAATATTACAATACTAAACATTCAATCATATTCATAAAACATATCTTTAGATTCTCTTAATTACTGGAGAATTGTTGCAGGAAGTTGGTAAGAAGACTTTGGTAAGAAAAAACAAGCCTTCAGATCACAAGGGACTATTATCATTCAAATAAAGATTTTAATATAAATTATTACATGTGGTCATTAATTAGTAATATGGTAGGCCCCCCTTGTAAATAAAAATAACAATACGTAGGTCTTATATATCTCATAAGATAGTAATAATTAAGAATAAAATATGCACCATAGGAATGATTAAGTGGTGTGTGTGATTTGATAATTGGTGGATCAACAGCATGAATCAACTAATTAAATTTTTTTTTTTTTTTTTGAAAGATGATGGTAAGGAGCTTGGGTGAGTGTGAGTAGATCAAGTTCAATAGATTAGATTATAAATGCAGTACAAATCATCACCTTGGGGGTTCCAATTTAGCTACATGTAAAGTCAAGAAAAATAGGTGGAGACGTTGATAGGGGAGGGAAAGCAGGATTGTATAGTGAGAAAATAGATGTTGAAGCGGAGAGAAAATAGGGTTCTTCTAGATTTAGAGAAAATCTAATTGATATAAAAAGAAATATTAAGACTCTCTATACATGTGCTCACATGGTCCTTGCAAAAAAAATATTTTAAGTTACATGAGTTGGGTGGGTTGTGCCATAGCCAACATATCATTGTAAAAATCCGGGAGCACCACGTGTCGCTCTCACACAAAAAATGGTTATTGCTATATATATATATATATATATATATATATATATATATATATGCTCTTGTAAGTTTTCGAAATCGTTTTGCATTGAAGTGTCATTTGTCTTATTTATAAACAATTCCCATATTTATTAAACCCCCGTCTCTAGCCGGGTTCTGTTCGGTCGAAAATTGGCCAAGCCTGGCCCATTTGATTATTGAACCTGATTTTTTAACAACTAACAAAAGCTATCCTCAATGTACATGTCATAGGGGCGAATTGAGTATCAAAAATTATAAACCCATCTTGTGTTGGGCTGGGTTGGGTACGAAGTAGGTTTGTGCGGCGAGTTCAGGTTTACCTTGACCCCTACCAAACACGTACAAGTGATCATTCCAATCCATCACCACAGTTCAAAGGGCTTACTGAAGGCATGAGGCCTGATCTCGGCCCAATGACGGATTCAAGTCCTAAATATGAGTTCAATCATCATTATCATACTTGGGTTAGGGCTGTCAAAGGACAACGCCATGCAGGGTTGAAGATTGTCCTTACCCGACCCTCAACATATGAGATCTGTGCCAATGGTGGGCGAAACCCTTTGATCGGCTTGCCCTACATAGGTGAGAGGCCCTTTCACTACCTTACCAGGCCAACATTTGGACAAGTCCAGGCCCATGGCTAAAAGAGAAGAAAATCATTTTTTTTTTAAATTTATCATTGTTGTCACTGGGGCACTTCACTGTTAATAATACGTTAACCCTCCTCCTTCATCTTAGCTTGAGATATTGTATGATTGTAAAAGGGAGATCAAGGGAGAGTCTAAAGCTCTCACACCAAATTCAAGCAGATATTAATGAAATTGCAAATTTTCACATACTCTGATTGTATTTGCTATATTTTTATCATGGACAGTAGGAGGACTCAATTTGGGGTGAAATTTGTGCTATTTCCAGTACGCAGAGGTTTTCAGTAGGCACTTTTTTCGAATAGGAAGTAACTTTTCTACTACCAAATGGAACCCATGATAAATCCAATCCTTTCAATACTCGCTAATTTTCCATTGATTGGCACTCACCTTAATTTTATTCTAATTTAAATATTATATATATATATATATATATATATTCATATCTCAATATTTGATCATTTGGGTGGTTGGGTAATCACAATCCATTGCCAATCTTCATCATGTTAGGAAACTTGTTACATAGTAACGATGACAAAAGCTGTTTGACTTAAGAATTTATTCTAGAAAAAGCATGTAGGATGGAACTGAAATTTCAAAGACTAGATGGATTTAATAAAGGGTGGCCAAGACCTGGTCTTAAGAATTGGTTGCAAAGACTAATGTGAGTCTAAAGAGAACTTTTGGTCTTGAAGATAACTTCAGTACTCAGGGGAATGAAACTTCTGAGTCCCCTCAAAGTAAATGGTGGGAATTTCAATAATTTGTATGCACATTTCAAAGTTCTTTTTTTTTTTTTTACTTTTTTTCATATTAATTGTGATTTTATATGCAATTGTGCATATCTTTTTTTTTTTTTGTTTTTTGTTTATGGATATATATATATATATATTTTTTTTTAAGTTGAAATATTATGTGAGATATATTTGATTTTTTAATTACATGCATAAATTTAAAAAAGCAGGCTGTATTATACACCTGTTATTTGCACATGGTATGGCTAATTCGGCCAAAATCATTTGACTAGGTCAAACTAGAACAAGATTTTAGAAAGAGAATATATAAGAAATCAGTTATACTAATCAATGACTTTTCAACTCATCAAAATCTCAACGAAGTCAACTTGGCCCGTTGGCTTTTTCAATGAAAGTAGGGAGATTTCAATTCTGTTCAATTACGCAGAAGTGAGAGTTTTTTTCTCTGCTTAGCCTTTCTTTCTGTTTTGCATCAAACAACGTAAGAAAAAGTAGTTTAGGTCCCAATCAGTATTTACTTAGGCAAGTTTAAGTAACACATCTAGATTTGGAGTAACAAACAGAAAAAATAGTCTGATTTCCAAGGGGCATTATTTCTTGTGGGAAACATTTTTTTGCATAGAAAAGCAGATTTTCTTGTTTGATTTTCCAAACGTCCGACGTAAAACCCTTTTCACAGGGGTATAAAAAGGGTGGAGCATTTTCACAGAAGAGCAAAGCAGGCTTACACAAACGTGTGCCCTTGGGTCCGTTCTCATGTGTCTCTTTTAGACCTCACACTTTTTCGTGAATAAAAGGATCAAGGAGTGATTCCATGGAGGCACCACAATTGAAAATGCGAGCCGTTCAATGAACATCCTTTCCATGTATCTCACGTTCTCGAACTTTAATTCTATTAAGAATATGTCCCACCGTAACATTGAGTATATGATTTTAAAATATTTAATAATGCATGCATAAAATTATGTTAATGAGGTTCTTAATCATGCGTCCAATCTTAGGATGGGATCAATTCCTAATTGGGTAAAATTTGTGAACATGAGGAAGGGCATTTCTTCTGAGGTGAGAGTTGTACTGTTGATGTAACTAAATCTCGTTTATTTCTAACCGTTCATATCAAACATGATTGATCATCAATTGATTGTTATAGTACCATTATCCCAGTCATTTCCAACTTGTGACTGTCAGTGGTAGACCCACCTTTTGAATACATGCCAGGTCCACCAGATCCATCTGAGCAGTTGAAACAAAAGAGACTTTAGATGGTCGGTCAATAACCTATAGCCACAAATCCAGGCTGATTTGACAATCCTAGCCCTTTAGCTAAAAGCGTTCCAAAACAGCTGCACCAAGTTCTACAATTGTTGGGTTTTGAATCCAACAATTACATATTATTTTTAATTTCAATGCTCAGATGGTCTAAAACTGTGGTTTGCATATGAAGGTTGTAGGTTCGAAATTGCATTGTCACACTTAGAATTACGGGAGAGTTTATCCGGCTTCCCTTTAGACGTCCAGCCCAAAAGATTGGAAATCCTCCAATAGAAGGAAAGAAAACAAAAAAAAAAAAAAAAAACTCCAGAATTGTTGGTGACATCCAACAAAAAGGCTAATAAATCCTAACCATCTAAATTCTTATCTATAACAAGATAAAGGGGGGCCCACATGCACCTACTTACATTAATTAATTAATCAACCTAGATTACTATGCCATTAATAGACCCATTCACACTGCTTTGGAATCATCATCTACAACTATAATCCATCAATTCCATTATAGTGGAGGCCACCATAGTAAATGCAGACTATTGGATCAAATATTTTATCATCCAATGAAGGCCCACCAAATCAACGGTTGCTATCTTCAGCCCATCATCTGGCACAAAGTGTCCTTGACCCTTTTTTCACTCTTTCTGAAAAGCTCAAACTCCCACATGGTTTCAGAAGTACTTTATCCCTGCCCATATTCTCTTACCTTACCCCATCTTTACTCAAAATCGAAGCCGTTCAATATGGATGGCCCACCATAGAGATGATTGTCATGATGGGCCCCACTTTCTTAGCGGCTGTGATCATGGATGCATGGGCTGGTTGACGTGGCAATACAATTTGATACAAACCGAGTCTCGTCCTGGTACTTGGCCCCTTGAAAACTTGAAAACTGTGGGCAAAGGGTCTTCTTTGTAAATTGTGAAAAGAGAAAAGGAGTGAATTTGATATTTTTACTTGGCCCCTTGAAAACTTGAAAACTGTGGGCAAAGGGTCTTCTTTGTAAATTGTGAAAAGAGAAAGGGAGTGAATTTGATATTTTTTAATATTCAATAGCTGCTTTCCGAGGGACCATGCAAGTTAAAATAGTCCCCGCGTGCTCCAGCGGTGGGTGGAGAATTGGTGGACTCACATGAACACCTTCACATTGAGTGTCATTTTGGCTTGTATATACTTACCTGTCCAAATAAATAAATAAATAAGTGTCATTTTAGCTTTATGCACATCGACCTGGGTCTTGAAATATATGATATACGGGGATGTCAATGGACTTTCAATTTTCAACTTAATAGAAGGATCTAATCAGGGATGGCAATAGATTGAGTTAAGGCTGCAACTCGTCCTGATATGTTTTTATTAAGAATTAGTTGAGTAGTGAGCTTGTTGGATTCCAGCTAATTGTAGATTTCTAAACTTTAACTCAAGTTGCATTCGGATTTTGAGTGCATTTGAACCCATAATGCCATGTTTATATACTTTAGATGTGTTTATTTGTTAATAGCTTATACATTATAAGAGTGTGAAGTTTAATTTTGACTTTTGCCCTTCACATGGTTGGAACTTTTTTTTTTTTTTTTCAATTTATAGCATCAAATTGGACTTGACTCCTACCTCTAATGAGTCGGGTTTGATATTACGAAAAATACACCTATCATGCATTGGGTTTTGGGCTGATATAAACTTCTGTTAACTTAAGCCTGACCTATTGCCATCTTTAATATAATCCCAAAAAAACTAGGTATGCTTTTTTTTTTTTTTAACCCACTTGATCATAATGCTTTGAGGTCTAGATCCACATATTGGTTTCAAATTAGTAATCGACTTTGCATCCATATCAATAGGTGACGACGACAGCTAATCTCTTAATTATCCTTGAAGGGGCCTATATGAATGCGACAAAACCCGCTTCTATCCTGAAAAGCGCCTTGAATATGAAAATCTATCTCAAAATCTACCTCGAGTGGAATGCCATATTACAATGAATCAATTAGGCTTGTAATAACTATTTCCAACTATGACCAGTCCCGTGGTCATATCACTCCGATTAAAATGAAAACTTAGCCGATTTTAGGCACGAATCTCCACATGATAAGCGGTTTCCATCACACGAAGGCGTACTATTCTAATGGCACCACGCAATCACTTCTCCATTTTAAATCAAAATAAATTCAATATGATCATAATAGTTATACATTCGGTCCACGTTTGACAATAAAATCATCATAGGGAAAAGATTCCCACTTTTTATAGGATCGGAAAAAATCAACGTTTGACAATTATAAATCTCCTACTTTCTATAGTATCGAGAAAAATCTACATCTTTGGATTGTGAATTATGAAGATTTTGGCCCCACAAGATCAACAGCTTGGATTTATCCTACACACAAAAGTCTAAGAATGTAAATAAGCATGCATGACTATCTCATCCACCGTACTCCTTCAAACCACCTTATTTAGAAACCAGTTTCTATCCTTTCATTCATTGGGTTCGCCGATTTCAGTGTAAGTAATCCGAGTCCCATCCTCAGTACAAGACTCAGAGAATCCAATTGAACTAAACTCACCAAACATATCACAGTAATCCATCTCTAAAATCTAAACCGATAGAAATTACTGCCCCATGTTTTTTGATCAATCAGAAATATTTCATTCCAATCAAAGTCTATCTCACCGTTAGATTGATCACTTCTCAAACACCGAGTTAAAAAAAATGTCTTTCAACACATCACCAATCTGACGGTGGATATAGCTCTGATTGAGCTGAGATTGATTGGGTTATCAAAAAGTTTGAGATATAAATTTTTGAACGGTCCAGATTTCAATGTTGGGCCCCACTGATAAAAAATAGGATTGGCATTAAAGAACTCTCTGAGTCATGAACTTAAGAGGATCTAGACTCGGTTAATCCATGCGTGTGCGTTGCTGGTTGACTCTCTCCTGAAAGAAAAAGGAGAGAGAGAGAGAGAGACAGAGAGAGAAGGAAAAATCCATTCACAAACGGACTTAGCGTTTGAAAGACGTGTTTATGGTATTCCTGTGAAAACCCAGCAAAAAGAATAAAGAAAAACTGCAAATTTCGATGAGTTTTAGCTGTTTTTAAGGTATCTTCTGTGCAGTTTCCAGTTTCCAGTTTCCAGTTTCCATTGCATTCTGTTGATTCCTTGTTTGGTTTGGTTTGTTTGTTTTTTTTTTTTCCTTAATGATGAAATGGCACTACAATCTAGAAAAGGGTAATTGGGTCGTCTTTATTTTCATGTTTTGGGCCTGAAAGTCATGATATTTGTGTGGGATTAAGTTATATGGTCATTTTATTTATGATAAAGTGAGATTTGGGTGGTTTGGCATCTCTTTCCACATGGAACTAATCTTTATATTTCAGTCTTTGATTGATTGATTCTTCCTGAGGCCTTTCAATAAAACAGGATTTTTTGGTGAGATCTTTTGATTTATAGGCAGTCTTCTTGGTGGGGTTTGTCTGGATGTGAAGAGTTTGCTTTGGAATTTGATTTTGGGAGGTCTTGAATCATGCCTTTGTTCTATTTTGGGTAGATCAGAAGGTATTTTGTTGTGTTTCTTGTAGAATTGGATGAATGAATGGATAAAGTTGTTTTCTTTGTTCTTTTCACAGCACCTTGTTTGGTTGGGGATAATTAATATAGGGTGTTTTGCTTTTAGATTTTGTATTGGGAGTTAGGTTTAGGTTGGTGCCTTGTTGATAGGTTTAGGTTTGTGCCTTGTTGAGTTTGTCTTAGTTTGCATGTATTAATTTTTTTTCTAGATCAGTTGATGGTTTTTTTTTTTTTTAATTGATTTGTTGATTGATATATTCTTTGGTGCTTGATGCTGTTGGTGAGTTTCTTTGACAATTTATGTTGGAATTGGTTTTGGTTTTTATGTCTTGATTCTTGCCTTCGATTTGGTTGATACTTGATTCCTGCCTTTGATACTGTGGGTGAATAGGGTATTGTTGTTTCTCTTTTAATGATTTATCAATAAGTGCCCTTCTGAAATTTTCTTTTCTAAACACCCAATACTGATTGTTTCCTATAGTAATTGCCTTTGAGAATGAATTTCTGTAGTGTTGGGTCTTTGTTGAAACGGGTTTCATTTACATGTCCAACATCATGTATTTGTTCTGATTTTTGGTAAATCAGTTGATTGTTGATTGTTCTTCTTCTTCTTCTTCTTCTTTTGTGTTTTCATGATTTGATTGATTCCTTTTTTGGCTTTTCCCCATGGCCACCATATTTCTGTTGGAGTTGAATTTGGATCTTTTATGAATTGGGATATTTTAATATTTCAACTTAGGATGTTCTGATTTTAGTAGATCAGTTAATGTTTTGTTGGTTCTCTGTGATTTATTATACTAGGATAATCAAAATAGCTGTTTAGGGCATGGTGGGATTTTTTTTCTTATGGATGAGCTTTCATGGGCAAACGAATTTATGATGGAGAGGTTAGATTTGATTGCATATTTTACTCTGTTTCCTAATCTTCAAAATCCATAAAGATTTCTTCTGTTTTGTGGTGATGGTTTTGCTTATTTTTCCTTTTATTTATTTATAGAATATGCACCCCTTTCATTTTTATTTTTTTTCATCTTTGTTTTGATACATTGCTGCTGGGCATCATTCCTATTAGAAACGTAAAGCATATAAGGTTTTGTTCAAATGTGAAAATTTAATATTTATCGGAAGTAAAATTATTTTTTTTTTTTTCCGGTTGGGTGAGTCTGATGGGCTAGGCATTCTATGTTCATACTTCATAGTTTGTGCTTTCAAATAGATCTTTGCTCATCTTAGGAACCAAAGTGGGTGATCTGACTGGGAGTTTTCTCTTGTTGTCAGTTTTTGACTGTTCTAAGAAATAAGAAATCTGGTATCTCCCTAGTTTTCTCTATTAGCAGTAATATGATTGGTTATAGCATTTAATTTGCTTTTAAAAACATATAAATGCAAACTGATGCCTGTTCTGTGTTACGGTTTTGGAGCTTAGACTCCAAATCCTGCAGGTATGGGTGACTTTGAGGACTTCATATATGATAAGTAAACTTGTAGGAATGTGGTACACTACTTGTTTTCCTGATCTAGCTTTGCGTCGGATATTAATTATGTAACATGGATGTGACATGTGTCTTTGTGTTGGACACAGGAACAAGGGATGCTGGAAAAAAAAAAAAAAAAAAACTAGCATGTCAACACATTTTACATAGTGACCACTATACGTGCATAAAAAAAAAAGTTGTTTTATGCCTTTTAATTCCCAATCCATTAGATTTATATGTATCTAAACAACTGTAAACACACCATAACTACATCAGTGCCAATTAAATACACAAATAAAAGGTATACTAATTTTTTCCCTGATAGCTTGTGCGGGCAAAAATGGGTGTCTGGCATAACATATATATATATATATAGGGGAATATTCATGTGCATCTATCCCTCACCATAGGGCGAAGGGCACTTTCCCCTTTTGCACATGAAGACAAGGAAGTGTACCTCACTCTATGTACTTGAAAATTCCCATTTGTGGAAGTGTCCCTCACCCTATGGTGAGGGATAGATGCACATGAATGTTCCCTTTTAGAAACTGAAGCGCCGTTTTTACAGAGGCATCAGTCTGTTCTTGGTTGGGAGTACGCTGCACGGGTAGTGGATAGTTAGATGCTTGCCTGAGAAAATAGTGAAAATCTCTTTTCTACCCAAAAGGTCAGTTGGGCGAGTGATGAACTCTGCATAACCCACCTAAATAATTTGTATTATATACGATATACAATTCAGTTGTTGGCTTTGCAGCCCTGCAGTTGTGGGTTCAACATATGCTTTTACACCATGTATGTATGTATGTGCTTATCCCCATGTGGACAATTGAAACTTTTTAAGTAACTCCATAGGATCAATACCCAACTGACCTTGCCGGTAAGGTTCTTTTTTGGATTATGGTGTCAACATTAGCAAGAACCTATGTAGATGTGTGTCCAACCTTATTGTGTCAGTACTGTAGGATATTGTTTCATCTGCCTTTCCAGATCCAAGATATTACAAGTCATGGATGTTGATATGTATATGGAGCGGAAAAGATGGATGAGCAGTATCATCCTAATGTTCCCATTTTTTTTACCATCAAATGTATAGAAGAACATATAGCCATCTAAAATATTCGAACTGGATATGAAATGAAGTTCATTTTGTTTACCCCTTAATTATACCTCTTAATGGCCCATTTTTTTAGTATTCTTTTGTTATCACTTCTTGTTTGATCTAGAAGTTTCTGAACTCCGGACAAATGCCTAAATATCTATTGCTATCTTTTGTGCGTACAGGTAGGTGTTGATGGGAGCAGAATGCATTCAGAATTGTATCATGAAAGAGTATCTGGAACTCCCAAGATGTGGAAGTCATTTGACAGTCGATGCCAGTTCTGACACACAAAAGATTCCTGATGAAGCAGCAATAGTGTCGAGATATACTATGGAAGCTACTACAGAGCTAGACCCAAGTCACCCTACTCATATCAATGTAGAGCCTAGAAATCATGTTGACTCGAAGGTTAAACGGTGTCTTAGGCGCAGGACATTGATGAACTATGGTCAATTTGATACTTGCTATGAGGAGGAATCGGATTGCGAGCAGACTGTTAAGGTTAATACATATGAACTAATGACTCCAATGGGTAATTGCTGCATGTTGTGGTCAGCTGTAAGAAATGTGAATGGGACTCCTTCCATTTGTGGGAGCTGTAGCTCCCATTTTCCAACGTGGTATATGTATGTGAGATTTGATCTGCTCATCAGGTGAGCTCTTACTGATGGATGCCCTGACCCAAGAACAGACCGATCTTCACTTCTAGTTGGAGTGTGGACTGTGGACTGTTATCCTTCTTGTGTTATAACGAATTCTTTTGTGCATGCATGGCCAAATTGATAGTGGTGTGGTCTAATGTTTAGGCCAGGGCATCTATATCATAGGGCCTGCCTTATGGGTTGGCTCGAATCCTTTTATAAGTTTGCTACATGGGTCCCTTGAAACAGGACTCATTCATGTCTTGTTAGTAGGGCGCCTCAAAGTATTGAGTTTGTTCCAACTTTGGCTTTGAAACCATATCCTAATTATTTCTCTAAAAACTGCAATTGCCATTTTGCAACCATGGAAATAAGATGGCTTCTAAAATGTGTGAAGCTCAAAGATGTGCTTCAGAAACCAATGCACTGACGGCTCAGTGGCATGGGCATCCCACTATAAAGGAGGCAACCTGGGGTCGATCTCCCACTCTCACAGTTGGAGTTCCAATCCCCTGCCAGTGAGGCAATCAGTAAAAAAATAAAATAAAATGGAAAGAAGATGTGCTTCAAAAACTAACATTGTTGACGGACTAAAACCCCGAACAGATTGTGCTCAGCTGTTTCTCAACTACCACTTGATGCTACTATTATTATCAAATGAGTTCTGATATTATTATTACACAGGAAAATTCTTCAAGAAAATCTCAGCAAGGCAGTTCTAGATGCCAAAAGGTACACTGTTGTAGAAATGAACTTTCACTGGCATTCTCTGTCCATCTGATTTGCGTACGGTTTTGAATGTTGAAACTTGTGAAACAGCAGGTGTCTGCTCGATGGTGTCCAGAAGCAGCATGCCGGCCCATAATTGATGAAGCTCCTGTATTCTATCCAAATGAAGAGGTATTCTAATTTAATCTTTATACATAGAGTTAAGAGTTTTTATTCTAAAAAATAAAATAAAATA
The DNA here is from genome assembly GCA_003546025.1 of Camphora micrantha. Lineage (NCBI taxonomy): Eukaryota > Viridiplantae > Streptophyta > Magnoliopsida > Laurales > Lauraceae > Camphora > Camphora micrantha. The sequence continues at coordinate 51,561,426 of QPKB01000005.1, read as the reverse complement.
AAATATAAGGTGTTTTTCTTCAAACAAAACACAAAACAAGGATCCAGAGTCTATTCGCTATAAGAGATCTATGTAGGTAACAAGATTGAAAGAAAGATCTACCAATATGGCAACAGGCCCATGAAAGGAAGATCTAGATCAACCCCCTGCTTAGAAAATTTACCACTAAAGAAGAGCTCAAAAACTTAATCTCGTTAAGGATGAACTGATGTTTTCATAGGCCCACACTCTTTGACTTAACACATTGGACCACAATGAAAGAATTGATTTCCACAATGGTTTATCCCAGAATGAGGATGACTTGAACATCCTAAGAGCTTTTCTAGTAGCTAAGATTGTTATGATAAGTGATGTGATTTGTTATCATATTAGATTTAAATTTGAATCCTTGCTTCTTTGGAATCCCTTTTGCCAACTGGTTATGAGAAAATTAGTACCTCTCCCAAAGCATTGTGCAGGATGCCCCTATCCTTGCTGGACCCAACTTGCCTCAAACCACGCCGTCCACATTGAATTGACCAGAGAAGGGGATATTGATGCATCTTTCACTCCTTTCCAACTAACTTTCAAGCATGCTTCCTGAATGAAATTAATGTTCGGAGGGGAAAATAAAGGAGAGAGATCATAAGGTCTAAAATTCCTTTCCTAACGGAGCCTACATACCTATCTTTAACTTAACTGCCTACAATAGATCCTCCAAAGGCCTCTCCTTAGAGTGGAAATTCAGACTATTCTTCTGTTTCCAAATGATCCATTGGATAACAAAAGGCAATAACTTCCATAGTGTCTGTCCACAACCTGAAAAAGAAACACCACATCATGCAACAGTTTTCTCCCCAATGGAACTCGACATGCACCATGAGATGGTGCACATATTTATGAAATGACTCCAAACTTGAGAGTAGAAAACATAGTGAAGGTGGAGATGGTCTATTAACTCACCTCTCTTGCAAAAAGAGCACATATCCTAGATAGATTTCTACAGGATTCCCCGCCTCCTAAGGTTATCCACTGTTGACATTTCTTACTGGACATTAATAACCAACAAAGCCTAGACTCTATAGAGAGACAGAGAGAAGAATTTCTAGGACATGACTTTCAAATTTTTGCATCTTTCTCATCCATGCAAAAAAGAAGTCTTAGATGAAAGATTCGAAAGGGACATATACTTCTGATAGGAAGCTCCTCATGTTCACCTCCTAATCACTCATAACAATCCCCATCATATGACTCCCAATCTAACACTATGCTGAATAACCTAGGGAACATAAGATGCAGGGGATTCACCCCAAGCCAATCATCAAACTAAAAAGAAGTGTCCTCCTTAAGCCCAATTTAAACGAATCCCTCTCTCGCACAACCCCAAATTACCCCCTCCCTCTCTCATTTACTAGACCTAGCCCAACAGCTAGGTTTCCCTCCCCCTTCTCCCTCCCTACATTTGCCAAATGATGACTCTCCTCCATAAGACGTGTTTTACTGTCCAAATCTCCACCACCACTTAGCATGGAGCGTCCTATTCCTATTCATCAATTTACCAATATCCCTCGATCTTTTGGCCTGACCACCTCACTCCACTTAATAAAACTCACCTTACCTATAAGGCTAAATAGTCTTTTCCATGCTGACAACTTCTTTTGAACCTTCTCTATCAGGGTTCCCAAATGGCTTTAGATCTAGATCATCCACTACAATGAAAGCCCTGTATATTGGAGCTTCCCCATGCCACATCTCATTCTATCAACCAAAGGGTTTATAATGCTCTCCTCATATCAACTTTAAGACTTGGATACCACCAAGCATCTGACAATGTGCCTAATCCTTACACCTCTTCCTAATCGAGAGAGCTAAAACAGAATCTTATCATCAACATATTGGAGGTGAGTGATGGAATCCCAGCACCCCCTCTGTTCCCTGCTTCAAAACCTCCAGCACCCTCCATTGTGTAGCTTTAGTAAAATGAGCACCCAAAGACAAAGTATCTCCTTGCCACATCCCATCTCATGCAGAGAATAGTCGAGGAGAGGTATTGACCAACACTGAAAATGAGTTTAAGAAATGCACTTCTTAATCCAACTCCTCAAACATCACTGAAAACCATCCTTCTGAGTTGCAATCCGCAAATTTTCACCCCACATAATTGTAGGCCTTCTGCAGATATACGTTTAGCACAGTGCCTTCCCTTTAGCCTTTTTCATTGAGTCATTGAGCTCATGGGCCATATTAACCCCATTCAACCCTATTCAAGGTCTATCTGTTTGCCACAAACATCCGTTGAGAAGGGCTACTGGTAGAAGACATCACCTCTTTCAATTTATTGGTTAGCCATCTCTACAGGAGTTTATAAACACACCCCACCAAGCTCAGCAGTCCATAGTTAGAGGTTTGGCTATGATATGCAGTCGCCTGTATATACTTGAAATTAGTTTATCATGTCAATGCAGGATAGTGGAAAATCTTACGCCATCAATACTTTTATAGGAAAATACTACACCATCGATAGTGGAAAATACTACTACATCGAATAATATTTCCATTGTTCCATGAATTAGATGTGTTGAACATGATACCTGTATCTGTACCCATGACCCAGATTTTGTGAAATAAGAAGCATGTCCTCATGTATCCATTTCCGTATCCATGCTGGAATTATAGTGTATCAATTTTTTCTAGGTATATTTTGTATACCTTTTTTTTTTATCACTTTCTCCATGCAATCAATATTGACACACTTTTTCTTTCATCTTAGGAGTTTAAAGATACAATTAGTTACATTGCAAGCATACGCCAGAAAGCAGAACCATATGGTATATGCCGAATAGTACCACCTCCTTCTTGGAAGCCTCCTTGCCCTCTAAAAGAAAGGAGCATTTGGGAACACATCAAATTTGCGACCCGGATCCAAGAAGTTGACAGGCTTCAGAATAGGGAACCAATGAGAAAAAAATCTCGGACTCGTTGCCAAAGAAAGCGGAAACGAAGAAGACAGTCGAGGATGGGGAAGACCCGCAGGCGTAATGGTTCAGATGTTTCTGATGTCAATGAGAGTGTTGCCTCTGACACAGATGAAAAGTTTGGATTTCATTCGGGTTCTGATTTCACGCTTGAAGCTTTCCAAAGATATGCTAATGATTTCAAAGAGCAATATTTTGGAATGAGAGACACCAATGAGAATTTGAATTCCAGCAATAAAGAACCCAACAAGAAATGGGAGCCCTCAGTGGAGGATATTGAAGGTGAATATTGGCGGATTGTTGAGAAACCAACTGAAGAAATTGAGGTAAAGAAATTTGGTTATATGCCAAACTTTGATTGAATGTTTCTTGGCAGAATGGATTGGTTTGGCACTATGCCATGCATTTGAGGCAAAATAGAAAACTAGAAATTGTATATCACAGTAAGTGTGACGCTCATTACCATTACTGATTGCTGATATGTGATTTGAGGTGGTTTTAATAAACTGGTATTCCACCTAATATGATTTCTGATTTCTGCAAGACCCAAATGCACAGTGGAAAGAACAAACGTCAGTTCTGCCAAAATAAACACAAAATAATTGTAACTTGAGTTTATACAGGCACTCTCGAGAGGAACAAGTTTCATGTTTTCAATGTGTGCGCTTTTATTCTGTATTCTTTCTTTCAGTTTTCATTATGTATTTTCAAATTGTGGCAGGTACTTTATGGTGCTGACTTGCAAACTGGAGTTTTTGGTAGTGGATTTCCTAAAGCAAACATATCATCCGAAAGTGAGCAGGATCAGTATGTGAAGTCTGGTTGGAACTTAAACAACTTTCCGCGGCTTCCTGGTTCTGTGCTTTCTTTTGAGAAATGCGATATCTCCGGTGTGTTAGTTCCATGGCTATATGTAGGGATGTGCTTCTCTTCTTTTTGTTGGGTAAGTCAATCTTGGGTCTACATTATGAACCATGAGTTTTGTCATTTTCTTGTTGGCATCCATTTTGAAAACTGTCTTTAAAAGTATATTTATAGCAAGGTTTAAAAAATCGGACTCGGAACCCGACTCGGCCCGAGTCCCAATTTCCATTGGAAGGCCGAGTCGCATGATTTGAGTCCGAGTCCCATAGAACCCGACTCAATATGTGCCGAGTCTGAGTCGACTCGGTTGATTTTTTAAACCATGATTTATAGTATCCAGATTCACCCATCCTGTAGTGGTGGAACCGTGGAGCTCACCGCTTGATGATCCAGACTGTTGCTCTGATGAGCTTCATGTATGTGGTAATGTGGCATGAGTCGTCCAGATTTGAAGATTCAAGCCAAATGAACTTTGACGCTTTCCTGAGACTGTTGGTATAATTTTGTAATTAATGGGTAGTTGTTGGTGTTCAATGGTCAAAAAGGTAAGAATGTTCCCTTCTGGGAGACTCTTTTAAGTGCCCACTGCTCACAGTGGGGCACATCATATCAACTTTCTTTGATAATCAGATTGGTCACACATTAATACTGATGGACATCAAAACTATGAATGTCCAAATGCATCTGGACCATATAATTCCTACCTCACTGCCTTTTTTCTAATATATTGATAAAAACATATCAACATAGTTGGGAGTTGGGACAAGGCTTTGATGATGATGATGATTGATAAAACATGAATCTTAGTATCTTACCATTCGAAAAGAACAAAAAAATAAAATAAAAAACTGATTATAGCTATGCTTCCAAAATGCCAACGTGGCACATATATGTGATTTGTGGACCATTTGTCAAGTTGGCTCCATGGTAAATATGCTTGGCCCAATAAATGGCTGGCCTGCTCATCCAGCAACCATACATGTATCTTAAGTCTTAACAGTAAAAAAAAGTGAACCAGTACAGATATCTGTACCTTTGTTAAGTAGGCAACATGGTGAATGTGCTCGCAAAATAATGGGCTGGTCTGCTTATCAGGTGGGCTAAACAAGGAAAATCAACCCTGTGCACATTCAAGGCACATCTGCAGCCACTTGACGAGTGGGCCATGTAAATAATGGGCGGTTACAGCTGTGTGTGTGCAGTTACTTAGCGGTCATCATCAATGTAGTTCTCGATATCATTATACTTCCTAATTAAATTTGATGGCTATGCCAATATATTTGCTAGTGCTGTTGATGGAAAATATAGTCATATTCTCAATTATTGTGCTGGTAGTCATATTTCTTTTAAAGGTTACCTGTTCATGATTTTCTTTTGTGTCTACTGACAGCATGTTGAGGACCACCACCTCTACTCGCTCAATTATCTGCATTGGGGTGATCCAAAATTGTGGTATGGGGTACCTGGCAGTGATGCTTTGAAATTAGAGGATGCCATGAGAAAGCATCTACCAGATTTGTTTGAAGAACAACCTGATTTACTGCATGAACTGGTAAGTACTTATCTGTTCCACATTTTCTTTAGAAACCTACAATTTGATCTTGATACATGCATATTATGCACACTCTCTTGCTAAGGTTCCCCATGGGTCTTGAGTTGCTTGCAAAACTTGTGGGATTAGATTATGAACGATGAGATATAACATGGTGTTAAAATGGCTAGGGGTTTAGAAAATGGTAATCCTTTACCCTTAATTCAGTAGGATACTGTTTAAACTTTAACTTGTATCTGTGAAGTATTATCTATTATAATTGAAAGTCGGGTTGAAACAATATGATGCACTTTCCTTAGCATATACAAGTATCTTGGTCTCATAGAGTTCCTGATTTTGGAAAATTTTATGCAATTTTTTTTTTATCATGATGCACCCATGGAATAGGTAACTCAGCTGTCGCCTTCAGTTCTGAAATCAGAGGGTGTGCCTGTTTATCGAGTTGTTCAGCATTCACAGGAGTTTGTTCTTACCTTCCCAAGGGCTTACCATTCCGGCTTCAACTGCGGCTTCAACTGTGCAGAGGCTGTGAATGTTGCCCCCTCTGACTGGTTGCCACATGGACAATGTGCTGTTGAGCTTTACAGTGAACAGATTCGGAAGACATCTGTGTCCCATGACAAATTGTTATTGGGTGCAGCCAGGGAAGCTGTCAGGGCACTCTCAGATCTGTTACTGCTTGGAAGGAATGACCCAGACATTTTAAGATGGCAAAATGTTTGTGGGAAGGATGGAGTACTTACTAAGGCGATTAAGGTAAATATTTTCCTTGACAAGCTATGCGATCCACAACCTTTGGATGTTCACTGTACAGTATTCACGGGCCTTGTGTGTTCACATGCGCCAGTCGGCCTTATGGTTCTGTGATCTAGACCATTGATCTGATCAGCCCACCCATGCCCCGGCATCCCTTCGATGGATCAACCCCAATCTTAAGTTGCAAGCCTGCAATCAGATGGATAAGAGATAAAGATGTGGTCCATATTCAATGCAAAAGTGGCCAAAATCTGCATGGCTATGGCTATATCTTTGAATCTCGATTAATTTCTGGGTCATGGTCTGTCCTGCCGGTCTTTATTTACAATGGCCTGGATCACTGAGCCACAGGCCACACATGTACAGAATTGAAGGCCTAAGGAGAATTTATTCCTGTATATTCTATGCAAAATTTCTTTGTATGCATGCTTTTCTTGCTTAAGAAATTTAGTCCTGTATATTCTATGTCAAATTTCAAAGATCTTTTGCTGATACATGACCTCTGTTGCTAGACACGAGTTGAGATGGAGCAGGAAAGAAGAAAGACTCTTCCTATTCTTTCACAGACCAGAAAGATGGACAGGAACTTTGATTCAACAGATGACAGGGAGTGTTTCTCATGCTTCTATGATCTACACCTATCTGCTGCAGGTTGTGAATGCTCTCAGGACCGTTTTGCTTGTTTAAAGCATGTGAAGCTACTCTGTTCATGTGAATTAAGCCGAAGATTTTTCCTCTTCCGCTATGAGATGGACGAACTGCAGACTCTTGTGAAAGCATTACAAGGGGATTTAACTGCAATACGGCATTGGGCATCAGAGGTCCTTGGTTTGGTTTTACAATCTGATGATTTGTTGTTGGAAAAGCCAGATGATTGTATGCCAGCATCATCTGATTGCTCAGACTCCTTGGACAGAACAACACAGGAATCACAAAGATCATTGAATGTTGGTATCAACATTATGGATGCCAATATTACTAAGCAGGGTACAGAAAATGAGTTACTTAAGGTAGAGTCTGTTGAAAGAAACAGGTCTTCTGAGTGCTGCCAGGAAATAGGAGTACCTGACATTAATGAACCGTGCAAATTTGACCATCATGATTCTTCAGAAGTTGTGCAATCAAATTGGCAGGCCCCAAATGGTTTGTCTGCATCTAATGCTGAAATTGAAGGGGAGACCAGGAATTGTGATGGAGGTCAATTAATTTTAAAATCATCAGAAAATGGAAATGAATTTGTACATGATGGGGAAGTGACTTGTGGACTGCATCTTAATTTGAATCTGGATGCGGCATCCAATGAACATGAAAGTGGGGCACGACATGGATCTAATGGCTGCGACAATCTGGGCTCTGTTCAGTCTGTTGACAAGCAGAACCGAGCTCAATGTTCAGATATGCAAAGGCAGGCATATATTGCACATTCGGATATTGTGGATGTTGACAGTTTTGTGGGGGATGAAACTCAAACTAAGTATGAATATGTCAGAAGGTGTGGTATTCCTACCAGGTCTGTTGAGTCAGCTTCTCCTAACGTTGTTCCTATCAAAAGTTTGAAGGACGAGTCGTGTTCTAGAGATGCTGGACATCCTTGTATGTCTGGTAGTAGTAAACTCTTTGGTTTTGATCTTTGCCCTCAACAGCCATGCTTAGAAAGAGGTAATGTGCAATCAGCTTCCTCCACAAGTCAGCATGCTCAAAATTATCATCCACTGGGTCCACCTGAAGTCCAATCCAGCGGACCTGTAAAATACGGCCATGGAGCAGAAAAGCTTCTCTCTGGTGTGAATTACTTTGTTGAACCTTTGAATTTAGGAACTGTGGTACCAGGGAGAAAGTGGTGCAGTATGCAGGCAATATTCCCAAAAGGTATGTTACAGCAGACCTTTACTTAACATTCGTTCGTATCCTTGAAGAAAACAAATCTATGGTCTTTGAGGCATTAGAAAATGCAGTGCACTGATGCATCTCTTCATTTTGGTTTCTGGACCCACTATGGATGCTGGATCCCCAAAAGGTTTCTAGGTCGAAAATAATAGAGATCAAATGTTTGGACTTCTTTTTCCCAGATCCTTGTTTTTTTCTGTTAATTTTGTAGGATGAAGTTTGGATGGCAAGGGTCTTCCATGTTGAAGATTTTGGGGAATTTTTTTAATCCACAGTAGGTCCAGGGGATTCTAGCTGGATTACTAAGAAAAGGGAATCACATTTACAGGATAAGGTACACCTGGACATTATATGTTGATTTCACTGGGCATTGATTTTGTAGGATTTAGAAGTCGCGTCAGGTTCCCTAGTGTGCTTGATCCAGCACAAGTTTGTAGCTATATCTCCGAAGTACTGGATGCAGGACTCCTTGGGCCTCTATTTAAGGTGAGATCATGTCACAAGTTTTTCGCTCAAATATGAATATTTAATTATTTGTTTTTATCTTGAATATTAAAAATCAATTAGCTTTATTTTTTGAGCTGATCCAGACCTGTAAAGTGTAATCACATCTAAATTCACATTGATGGAAAAATTTGCATCTAAGTACATAAGGTGGCGAACTAAAAAAGTAAAACATATTGATTCTTCAAAGTTATTACTTTTCTGGTATATTATTTATTTGACAAAAAAAATCATGATTTTAGGATTTTTTAGCTTTAAGATAAAAAAAAATTTAAGGGACTTGGTTCTACTCAGTCAAGATGACTCGGTTTCAATTAGGACCAAGTCCGACCCTGAAACTGAGATTTAATTCCTTGGTCTTTTGTTTTTTATCTATTAAAAAATGCAGATTGGTGACAAACCAGAGTCACATGGCTAAACTTCTTGCCTATGCCAAAGCTGGCCCACTAATGCAGATTGCTAGGGGTGGCAATGGATTCAATCCAATTTTCTTGATTACCCAAAAGTTCTGACCTAAAAATTCAGGGAAAGGCCTTGTTTTTAGTTCCATTTAATAATTGGGTCCTGATTTGAGTCCACACAATGCAAATCCAGTTAATAAATGGGTCTGGATCTGGATCCAGTCAGATCCATGCCCTGTTAGTTGTTACCCATATGTAGCAAAACTTGTAGTTAGTATTAGGCAAATGGTTATACTATCATGTAATATGTAGTGAATGATATATCGAATAAGCCCTAACTCAAACCCAGATTGAGATCTGTCTTCATCTGACATTTGAAAATCAGATTGGAGATCCAAATCATACACATATAATATATGTGAAGAATTTTTGTTTTATATTCTATAACCCACACTGGATTCTGATTTAAATCCGAATCGGCACCTGAGTGGTTTTGAAAATCAGCTGAATCGTAGTTGACTCGGACTCGGCAGTTGCCGAGTTGAGCCCCCTCACCCAAGTCACCTAGTTGGCTGAATCATATGGTTTTCGCTCCTAAACACTCTTATTTTCTATTTTTTCTATTGGAAAAAAGATGGGAGAGGCTCTTAGCACCTCTTTTCAATAATTCTAGAAGATCAAAGCCACTCCTTGATATTATAAAGATCCAAGCATTTGAAGATTGGTGGTACTATTCATCTGACTGAATGAATTATAATTATGGGCAACTATAACAACTTAAATGCATTATTAGTAAGTGAAACAAAAAACTTAAAATTTTGGACTCAGAACTATATTTTCTATTTCTTAGAATTTTTACTCTTTTTTTTTTTTTTTTCATTTTTTAAAGGTGATTGGGAGTCTGGTTTTTGAAACCTTGGTATGACCCGAATCTAACCCTTGTGCATCCATATTTGGACCCTTCATACCCTACGATACACAGATACTTCGAAATGGATGATATATCATGACATATTGTATCCAATACTTCACTTTTTATGTGTAAAATCTGTCCGTGACATGTCCATCGTGTGTCCCTGCCATATCCATGTCGTATCTTTGCATCAGAGTTCATACCTGTAACGTCAGCACCACATCATGCTGTTCAGACACTTAATAATCTTGTCAGATGAATGAACCAACCCATGAGACATTGATTGATAAATGACAGCAATGGACATAGCCATCTCCTCAGCACACAAAGGTCACAACTTGCGTACTCTGTTACTTCTTGGCAGAGCTCAT